>CM059186.1:103301526-103678236 GCA_030323885.1 Branchipolynoe longqiensis
CACTCACTCTTGTACATATGTTTCCACTCAGCAGCCTTGACAACCCCCCTCCCTGACCCCTGTCCCGGCTGTCCGTAATTATCAGTCGCCTCCTCCAGCCTTATATCAATGGACAAATGCGACTGATGATTTTCTATTCGCACCACCTTTACGCATTACGCATTACGCACCGATCGCTACATGGAGCGATCGGGATAATGAATTTCTGACGCATTCGCATTCGCATTACGCATTATGTATGGAATGTACCTCATAGGTTTCAAGGCATTTCGATTTGTTGTCGCATTCGCATTCGCATTACGCATTACGCGTATATGGAATGCGCCCTTAAGCCGACCACCTCCATAAATGGACCACTTAAAGTCCCAAGGTCGGTCGATTTAGAGAGGTTTTACTGTATATACGTGATGATATTATGTGAGTATAAAGGCACATAAGGGAGTATATGTTTATTTCCTACCTTATTACTGATGGGGTGGCTTACTTCATGTAACCAACCACGTGGCCGGTGCCGCCACTACCAGCACACTTCTATCCTGTACCCTA
The DNA here is from genome assembly GCA_030323885.1 of Branchipolynoe longqiensis. Taxonomy (NCBI): domain Eukaryota; kingdom Metazoa; phylum Annelida; class Polychaeta; order Phyllodocida; family Polynoidae; genus Branchipolynoe; species Branchipolynoe longqiensis. The sequence continues at coordinate 103,302,073 of CM059186.1, forward strand.
CAGTCACTTGCGGCCGAGAATTATATATATATATATATATATATATATATATATATATTATCTATATGTGTGTGTGTGTGTGTGTGTGTGTGTGTGTGTGTGTGTGTGATGTATAACGCATTATACGAGTATACATGCTAAGGGAACATATATACTTTGCTACTTCCCCCGTCGGCGCATTAGTGGAGTGCCACTATACACACTCTATTAGAGGGAGTGCATGTGATGTCATCACTTAGCAGTTAGCCATCTTGGAGTACACTTAATACTACCTATGGCGCCACCTGCCATATACCAAGAACACTACAGCCACCATTGGGCCTACCTATAGTTAGGGCTGCCCAAGTGTGTGGCGCCACCTAGTGGGTACTGCCTGAACCTATCTATTTCTTCAACAAAGCATTCAAAGTGTCAACATACTGGGCTTTCGCAACGATGTGAGGCTACATGATTTAAAAAATACTTCCCCTCCATCAAAAAACCCTTTCCCCCCAACTTTTGAGGCCAAACTGCTCAAAACAGTGACAAATAAACCAACAAATCGGTAAATAAACACAATGTAAGCACTTCCAAGCCTTGCATATGTAATCCAATATGGCCACCGGAAGTTGCCTCGTGACGTCATTACACCCCCTCTATACTATCTGCGGCTCCTTTCCCAAACAAAGTGTTGAGTGCTTATAAATCCCGAATGTCCGCATAGTGGCCGCGCTGCACACTAAACAATCGAACCCGTTACACCGAGAGTGGGTTGTCATTCACGCATCTTCCTTCGACACCGGCGACTGCATGTGTCTTGCTGTACTATGTTATCCCGTCCGGCAGTGATGCAATACTCCTTACTATGTTGACTCTTTTAACACCAATAGATGCTCGCGTTAAATGAGTCACATCAATTATGTCTATAGTCAGTACAATCGCATTGATCAGGAACCGAGGCGCCTCTCGCCGATTGAGGTTTTTGGCGGCCTTGAGCCTTTTTGCGTTTGTTTACTTCTGGTTCATGACAAGCATTGTGACTTGGCTGTCAATGTTCCACATTGTGCCACTCCAGTATGGAAACACGAAAAGTACTGTGCTTAAACATTTCGCTGCCATTCTCTTCCTGCTATTTAATGTCGTTGGTAATTTCATCAACATAATCACGGTGGACACGACCCTGAACGCACTCAGGCGGTTTCCCAAGGTTAGTTTCAGAGCCGTAGGTATCGTAGATAAAAGATTCACCCCGCCAACACGCTCTCGACCAATGAGATTGTATGCTTGGACTGTGCTACTCCAATGTTGGAAACATCCTACTCTATGGGATGATCAAGCAAACCAATTCTTTATTCAGTGGGTATAAGTTAACAATAAAATTATTCCCCATGAGCATCACTCTTAATCTTATCACAAATTCTCACATGTTTTCTTTTTGTTGGTCCATTAGTTGTTTAAGCAGGGGAAATTTCAATCATAGACGACTGGTCTTCCTCATTCCACTGCTGGTCGATAGAAAGCCCGAGCTTACACTTTGACTGACCCATGGGATTTTTAACCTCCCACACCACATAGACATGGTATGAGAGCAACCGGCCTTTGATGACGCTGTAAGTTATACATAGCGGTGGAAATCCAAATTGGCAGAGCTGGGGGCACAGAGAATCGAACCGCCAACCCTCAGATTAGGAGTCTGACCTAGAAAAAAGTCAGACACTCTAACCACCAGGGATGAAAGATCTCCGCGATTCCGCGGATTTCCGGGATTTTTCAATCCCCCAGCACCATCAGCGTATACTAATTATTATTACTATTATTATTATTATTATTATCCTCTTCTTTGATGATGCTGATGCCGCAGCACTATCAGCGTACACTACTAATATTAATAAATGCTCCAAGCGTTTCAGTACTATCAGCGTACACTACTAATACATGCTTCAAACGGTGCAGCACTTTCAGCGTATACCAATATATTTAAAACCCGACTTCCGGGAATTTTCCGCGATTCCCTGACAATGTTAAACCTATGGGAAAATATCAGCATTTCCGCTTTTTTTCCCGGAGACCACTTTCATCCCTGAACCACTCCGCCACAGAGAACATTTACCATTGCATGTATGTGTATCAAGCTATGTTTATCTATTAATTAAATAATTGATTACTTATAGGACACCTTGTTGTTGCAGGTCAAAGACAAGGACTTCCACCTCGTGTGTCCTAAATGTGAGCGTGGGGTGCCACGCCGCACCCACCATTGTTCTCTGTGCAACATGTGTGTGCTGAAGCAGGACCATCACTGCTTATTCATGTGCACATGCATCGGCTATTTCAATCAGAAATATTTCTGTATGTTCTCCTTCTATTTAACGATATCTGGCCTCTACACTTCCATCCTTTTCGCGATTTACATGCTTCTACTATATAAGGTTAGTTGCTATGGTAATAATGGTGTTCATATCGTTTATAACTAATATAAGCTGCGTTGGTCACACAACAGTTATTTGTACGTTCTTCTGTTCAGATTTTTTTCCTATTATATAATAATATATGTTCTTATATAATTTGGGCCTCCCACTCTGCCCTCAGGTTTAATAGTCATTCCTCTAGCTTCCCTAGTTTCAGAGCCCTCACCAGACTATCGATCTCCTCTTGCGCTCGTCTCTCCTTCTCGCTGATTGACAGTTCCGCCATTGCGGATGTCGCGTCACCCGCGCTATCCAACTCCTTGGCCATCCTCGCCGTTGTACTCCCTGTATGTGACTTATTCACCTCCTTATTAATATTAATCACACAGCTCTCCTTATCTCCTTGGTCGTGCTTTTCCCCACAATCGGTGCAATAGACCATCTCTCCCTCCACCACGATCCAAGCTCTCGAACGCTCGATCCGAAAAGTTTGAAATCTGGCCAACAATGAACAAATATGGTGGACCGGCTGCCATACCCGCCGTTTTGGCGCCACCTAGGGCAGTCCCGAGCTCACAGGGAACGGTCATTGAATGGACAATATTGAGACCAAATGCAGGATAATCAATTATTAATCGATCGCTAATAATTAATAATTAAAACCATTTAATTCCGGTATTTTTATACGCATAATATATTATACTCCTTATATTTTTGTTATTATATGTGTATGTATATATACAGTAATACCTCTCTGAATGGACCGACCTTAGGGCCGACTTTAAGTGGTCCATTTAGGGAGGTGGTCGGTTTAGGGAGTTAGAATATGGTTACAATGGACCCAAATAAAGCGATCGATATAGGGGATTGGTCGATCTGTGGAGGTGGTCGGTTAGAGAGGTTTTACTGTATGGCATTAATATTCTAATTTTCTCCATTATATATAATAATATATAATGTAGAAAATTAGAACATAAAGCCATGAGTGTATATATACAGAGAGATGGGGGGGGGGGGGAATTCATTCGTATGGACCTCCACATTTCGATGTACACGAGGAAGTCTGAAGTAAACAATTGAATTGAAAATTGAATGTTATGGTGTGTGTGGTTTATGTGGTTCTTATATGGTACACAATTATCGCTAAAGTTAAGGAATGTTGAACCTCGTCAGTACATGAATGGGTAACCATTTGGGAATGTGAGCTGTCACAGATATCTTGATATAGGGCTTATAGTCCACTGAATCCAGTGGATAAGTAATATGGGTTGCATGGTTGTAAATATACGAGACGGACATTAGTAAATTCGGGGAATTTTGTTGTTATTAATCTTCTGAGTGGTTCTTTTTCTTATCAGAACTATTTTTTTGTAAATATCTATCGCCATACAACCGTTTCAATTTTCTTCTTTTTTTGCCTTTCTTTTTAAAATCTTGACGTCTTAACAGTCTGGGTGTGATTTTGTTTCCTCAGGTGCGCCTCAATGGGTTCTTTGCTGTTGCCACTCTCCTGCCGTATACACTACTGGACTGGTGCTTTTTGGCAGAAAACCCACCGACTTCCAACCAATTGGCAATCGTCGGCATCTTCCACGCCTGTCTCGCTTCTTGTTTGGTTGGAGCCGCAACAATACTCTGGCAGGTATGAGACTATTTATCACAACGCACAGCCACAGTGAAGCTCTACAATCATGTTAATAAAGGGCGTCCAAAATTATCAACATTTTCAAGGTAGTAACACACAGTGAAGCTATATAATGACGTCAATAAGGGGCCATCCAAAGTCGTCATCGTTTTCAAGGTAGTAACACACAGTGAAGCTCTACAATGACGTGAATAAGGGGCCATCCAATTGACTGGTTAGGCCTGGAATTTTCTTTTGGTCGCAATGCTTTGCGTTGTGTTTGCTTCGCCATAGGGGGAGTGGGAGGGGGGCGGCAACTCTGACATTTCTGCCTCACGCGACTTGGGCTTTCACGCGTCCATGACATTCATCTGACGAGACTGAGTGGCCGAATGAGTTGAGCATCCGTCTCCTGTTTTGGGAAATCGGGGGATCCGAACCCATGAGTTTGAACCCTGGTCGAGTCAAACAATGACGTAAAAATTTATACTTGTCGCTTTCTAGCCTGGCGCTCTGCATTAATAGGATAGGGCAAGGACTGGTTGGCTCAGTGTCAGGACGATGTGACTGAGTGGGATATCAGGTCATGTGCTGGCAGCCTGGTCTCCCAGTGGAGCAGCACTATAAAGTTGCCATGAGTGTGGACTGTCACAAGTCGGTACCTGTCCTGATATGACCTTAGATGTTGCTAGGACGTAAAAAAACAACAAAAAACACTCATCTTAGGCTGCCGCGTGCTGAGGCTCCGCAAACCGGCCCTCGCCCCTGTATATAAGGCCGGCTGCCCACCACTATCTTCCGGCCGTCCCAACGACTCGTCATTTGATAGATTGTAAAGATGTCCCCAGCTTCTACAACCGCCCCACCAGAAGATTAATCTTCACACCAAAGATCGGACCGATTTATTGGTGCCTTTCTATATTCCTGCAGTTATACAGCCGGTGTCCGTCGTACGGTTACAAACCCCCCAGAAGTCAGTCACTATTTTCACTACGCCTCCTGCTATTGACTGGATGTCTCTTCTCACCACCCACCCACCTGGCTTTCTTACTTTTCTACTTATTGTATGTAACTTACCTTCCTAGGGCTGAGGTCTCTTAGGGAACTCCCCTCTCTCCTGTTTTTTGTACTTGTCTGCTTTTTGTCTTAAATAAACACTTCACTTCCAGCTGTATGTCTCCCCCCCCCCACCCCCCATTTATGCAAATCAATAAAGGAACAGAGGGTCTTTGAGCCAGCCATAGATAGACTCGTTCCATCTACAGTAAAACCTCTAGCCGACCACCTCCACAGATCTACCACTCCCCTATATCGATCGCTTTATTTGGGTCCCAAACAATCGCCCATACAATGCCATTGTAACGATAAAAAGAAACTCCCTAAATCGACAACCTCACTAAGGTAGTCTCATCGACGGTCGATTTAGAGAGGTTTTTCTGTATATACTTCTTTATCTCAGCAATTATTTGACAGTTTTTGGAACCGTTAATGAGTATAATAATTGTCAGTGAGGTGTGTTCAGGGAAAATTTCTTGTACTTACCCACATATTACAATTAATTTTCCTTAGCGCGGTTCACTCTCGGTAAGTCAAATTTTAAATAACTCCACAAGTGTTAATATTTCAAATGTGTTCTGTTGTTTGGAGGTGCTTTTATACCAGCTCCCACTGTTGTTCCATAATGATGGATATGATCTTTTCGTTTGTACCTACGGTAAAACCTGCTATAAGATGCAGCCTCAAGTTTCATGGTTTGGCTCCATTCAAGTTTGGAATTTTAAATTGCATAGTTCCATGTTTTTGGGTATCTCTCATGTTTTGTTAGACATATATATTAAGTTGATCATTATATTCTAATTTACTTTAGTTTTGAAGTTGCTTTTATCCTAAAAAGGTAGCTTCAGAAATTAGGAATATTTGAAGTGAAAGTATGCTAAATTAATTTTGGTATGCATATTGAAATGCTGGACCCCATAAGCACCAACAGTGACAGGTTCTATTAAATTAAGTTAGTATTCATTCTGCGCAACATTAAATGCTTAATAGGTGCACCTGTATCTAAGGTGGATATATATGATAAAATCTAGGTGTGCTTTGGTTTCGAATTCAAAATGAATGCAAAGTGGTCCTTTTTGGTCACTGACCTCCAGGCGACCATTTTGGTGACAAGGAGGTTGCAGCTGCTGAACCAAAAACCTGCATGCGACCAAAGTGGTCGCTGACAATTTTTATCTAATGTACATCTAGAGCGTTCGAAATAATAGCTTGTCTGCTTGGCCAGGACAAGTGAAAGTTCAGATGGACAAGTGAAAATCACACCAGACTTGTGCGGTGTACAGGTGACAATTTTTGCTTATTTCTATCACTGATCTATCTCCGTTTTGTGATCATTGTGGTGACTTTTCCACAGGTTTATCTCGTTTCCCAAGGACTAACCACCCACGAAGCACACTGCAACATCAGCAAGTTCTCAAGGTCCTTCTGGGACAACTTCGTGGATGTGTTCGGACCCTACTGGTTTGTAACGCTTCTCCTGCCGATTCCGCTCCCACAGAAAAGCGATGGCACCTACTCACACAAGGCCGCCAGTGTCATCACCAAGAAAGGCACAGATACGATGAAGAAGAAGGCACCACCAGCACAACTAACACAAGAAAAGACAACAACAGTATCACACAGAAAGGAAAAGGAGAGCTGAGCCATTTTCCCCCCCCTTGACATCACTTCTACCAATTTGGATTTCTACCGCTGTGTATAACTTACAGCATTATCAAAGGCCAGTTGCTCTCATACCATGTCTATGTAGTGTGGGAGGTTAAAAATCCCCTGGGTTGGTAAAAGTATTGGCTCAGCCTTTCTATCGACCAACTGTCTAATGGGAAAACAAGTTATCCATTATAGGCAGTATAAATCTTCAACAAGAAGGGTGCATGGAATTTGCTTCTTTTTTCCCCCCTTTAAGTTGCATAGTCCGATGGTTTTTAGTTTCTGTCAGTTTTCTGAGATAAATATATTGAACTGATTGTTATAATCTACTTTAGCTTCAAGTAGTTTATTTTAAATGGCTGTTTTGAAATATTTGGAAGTGCAAACGTCAAATTAGTTTTTCCAAAACTATGACACCATAGGGTTTAGCAGTAACAGGTTATATTTAATTGGCTCACCTTTCCTTTATATGTGGGTCGTTTCATGGTAAATGGGGCCAATGTACTTTTCAGTATGTAATGGTCAAAAACAATTATGGAAAGAGGAGAGGATGTATTTTATTTATAGAATTGGTATTCTTACACTTTGGAAAGGCCTAATGTACCAGTAAAAATGTCATTAAAAAATTTGGTGTTTTAAAGGCATGAATTTGTTTACATGGAAAATGTGGAATTTTCTACAGCCTACTAGACCTTTATTTTGCATAGAATATTACTTATTAGTCAATGAAATAATATAAGGAGACTTACTTATATTCATTTTGCATGCATATATATATAGTTTGTATATCTAATATTCTATGGTGATTAAACTGGTTGGACTTAACACAGTTGCTATTGTTGCATGTGTAAGGCTATTTTCTAGTACCATGGCTAGTAATATAATTTTTCTACAAAGCTTTATGAAAAAAATTGAAGTTGAAGTTCCATAATATTTTTGGTGTCCCCTTCTATTGTGTTACGTCCACAACTCAAAATTGGGAAGAATATAATGATACTATGCATATTTTTTACAGTGAATTTCTGTACTATGGGGATCACAATATATAAATTTGTAGTAAATTTGATTAAATTGTTTTGATTAATGAATCCACACTTGGTGATTAATAAGTCCACACTTTGGGCTGGCTATTCAATTAATTAGTTCTTGGTTTTCTGACAAAATGGTAACCTCAACTATCTTTTCCTTCATGTTACCAGTATATATATGGACAAGAGTTGGCTACTCAGCGAAAAAAAAAGAGGAAAATACACAATATTAATGTTGTACCCTCATGTAGCACATTGGCCCCATTTACCACGAAACGACCATGTAGCAACAAATGTTTAATAAGTGCTAATTCAGGGATGGGCGATTAATCATTTTTGTTTGCCTCAGTACGCTTTCATTATCCTGTGACCATGGTAACATACCTACCCCTGGGTTCATATAAGCAGGATTCAGCGTCACAGGCAGTGGCACACGCACACACACACAACGGAGATACCACTGTCACCCTCCATGCCTATATGCTAATATGGACAGTTTTTATGCAATAAAGTACAGGAAAGCATTTGTTGGAGTACAGTTCGGTTAGGCCAGGTGTGTGGAGCTAAAAATCCAGAGTGAAGGAAGTTTGATTCCTGACAGCATGTTAAGATGATAATGCACTGAACTCTCAGGCAAATAGACGTGGATATATAGTGATCGCACCAGGAAGCATAGATAGCCTGATAATATATTTGCCTCCGAAATGCTATCATATTGTATTTGTGCTGTTTAAAAAGATTATCACGTGAACTTGTACATCGAAATACAAACCATTCAATTTTTAACTTAATAGAATTCAAAGGGTTAATAAACTGTGGGGCATTTCTTCACCACCCCCATTAATAGTCTTTTTAAATATCATATGCATACATATTTGGTTTCAATGTTAAATTGTTTATGATTAAGCCTGCTTTTTTTGGGTGGGGGGAGGGGTGTTAGCAATACTACATGTATTTAACCTATCCCACAAAATGCTATATTTTGTACTAACATGACAGTGTGCATCCACCCAAACTAGTTTTTCTTGTAAAAACATCTTATTTGCTTAACTGTAATCAATAAAATCTTGTTTGAATTGGTGTGTATGAGAAAGATGTTAATTTTAACGGGTTTTCTCAAATTATGATGAGTGGATGTTACAGTTAATTTTAACGGATTTCCTCAATTTGTATGAGATCAAAGAGCAAAAATTAGTTTTTCAACTCTGGAATGTTTTCACTTTTGGTTTCCATGTCACAAATGTGGTACACAGTTTCTGAGAACTACCCATACACACACCCACACACAAATACATTTGCATCTGTCTATATTGTAACGTTGTAACATTAAAAAGATAATATAACGCGGCATTGTGTAATCTATTTATTCTATGTATCATGGTCCGGTTTTATAACACGGTAAAGGAATATGTCGCTGAGGTCTGAGTCGTCTGAGTCCTCTTCTCCGAAAAGAGCCAAGTTAGCGTGCTTGACTGCATCCACTGAGCACTCTAGCGCAGCCCAACCTTCCAATGACACCTATAAAGAAAAGCTTTATTGTATTTCCCTTCTATTAAAAGAAGAATCAACTAACAACAATCAGAATATGCTTTCAAAGCACTGGGACAATTGAATATTTTAGCCCATGCAATGCTAGTGGCATTTAATAAATGTTTATTGATCAGGTAGAGGAAGAAAAAAAAAATTAAATTGGTGTTGAGAGTGACTAGTAACTCTAGTTACTTTCAACACAAAATCACACACTCATAATGTATGAGGTAAATAGTATTTGCCGATCTTTACTGAAAACTGAGTTAATAAAATTATAAATAGTAATTGCATGGGCATGGGCAGCTCCTAAACCTTTGGTCTGACATTGAGTTTTTTTTGCTGATGGCCAATCCCATTCCTGCATATGTGTAGCAAATAGTATGTTTAAAATAAAAGACTGAACTTCAAAATTCTATGGTTATCTCCACTTGTGATCATAAACAGTTTCCCCCAAATGGAAATGGCCCCGAAAATATGGGTCGTTCTCACAAACTGTACCACTTTTGTGATATGGAAACCCAAAGTGAAAACATCCCAAATAATAACAGAATCCATATTCATATGAAGGTTTATATGGTGCGCATATATCAGTTGAATTTATTTAATATCACTTTTTAATTTTTATGTCATACAAATTGAGATGACTAGTAAAATTAACTGTATAACATCGATCTATAACACCATTTTAACACACAATAAATTCAAGCAAGATTTGATTGATTGCAGTTGCATATTTTGGATACATTTTGTGAGATAGAGTAAATACATGTAGTATAATCAACATACTTAATACAAAGTCAACAATAACTTATTTGACTTACTAAGCCCTAAAAGAAAGGCAAAATCATTAACAATGTAATGTGGAAACCAACAAATGTGGTGCACAGGTTCTGAGAATGACCCATATACCAATATTTGTGAGAACAAACAAAAACTAATTCTGTGCATTTTGGTTGATGCGTATAATTATTTTAGATGGTAACAGAATTTCCCCCAGGAGAGTGATGTGTTTTATGGTGCATTATGCAGTGGCTACCTTGAGATGATTTGTAGACTGTTCCAAACTGGGTGACGTCACCAACAGGATCCCAGGCCTTTTGATGGTCTGACGCAGACACCTCCAGATCCTGGTGGTAAAATTTATGTGATGTATAACGAATTATATGAGTATAAATTATAGGGGAACAATGTATTATTACTCCTCCTTACTGCGCATTGGTCGATTTCCCCCCGTCCGCGCCCCGTCTGTAGGGGAGTGAATCTATGCATGCGCCTCACTCACATGAATGTTTCATTATATAGTATAGTTATACGAGTCTTACCTTGGTACAGATGATGGATAACTGTTGTTTTACCGAGGTATAAGCCTCGGATAGATGTGGGCTAGGGAGAGGTAAGCACGTCCGGTACCAGCAATCTTAACCTACTTATTGAGGATAAAAATGACTTTCAAACAATGGATACTATTACTTTACCGAAAAGGTACACCAACGGAATAGATGTGGCAGGGTGTGGCGGGAGGGCCCTAGCCCACATCTATCCGAGGCTTATACCTCGGTAAAACAACAGTTATCCATCATCTGTACCAAGGTAAGACTCGTATAACTATACTATTTTACCTCGGTAAACCGCCTCAGGCTAGGGAGACCTTTACATAATTCATTTTTATCCTTAATATCATTCTTTCTTATTATTATAACATTCTAAATTTTTGTTCTCACCTATTCTTGTTAGTTGGCGAGAAGACGCTTTGCAACGCCGGTAGGCTTTTCTAGTCGTTTATTATAATGTTTTGCAAACGACTTAGCCGTCTTCCAGCCTGCATGCGCTAGTATTCTTTTCACAGAAATACCAAGCACCCGTGCCTTGGAGACCATGGCTCCTCTAGTTGAGTGGGAAGAGTATTTACTCGTATCCACTCCAGCCAATTTCAACACCGTAATTGTCCATCTGGCAAGTGTGTCTCGTGAAATCGCCTTATGTGGCTTTATAAAGCTCACTAATAGTTGTTGTGATGCACGTAAATCCTTTGTCTTGTATATATAAGCCCGTATGGCCGACACAACACATAATTTCCGATCATTCGGAAAACAGTCTAAGTGAACCGTTGATAAAGGGTCACCTAACGTGTTCGATTTAAGCAATTTTTCTAAATCAAACGTAGCTTGTTGCTTGTCTATTTCTAATCCAGTTAAGGATAAAGCAACAATCGTCTGTCCTCTGTGTCCGGTTACTAACAATAACAGGACCGCGACCTTAAAACCTAACTGTTTTATATCTAACCACGAGTTGTGAGGCCAAGCCTGAAACAACTTAAATACTATAGAAACATCCCAAAACCGACTATACTTTGGTTTTGGAGGATTCCTTTGATAAATTGAACGAAGTAAATAACAAATAACATAATGTTTTCCAACTGTTTCGCCATCAATTCTAGGTAATATAATTGATAACGCACACCTCGCCGCATTAATCGATCCAAAGGAAAGTCCTTCATCCTCTAGAGAACGAAGAAACCGAGCTACTTGTGAAATCTTTGGATTTGTTGGCTTAACTTTCATTAACAAACAATGTACACCCCATTTCTTTAAATAGGTTGTATACATTTTGACAGTTCCTGGCCTCCAGGCATCCGATACTATCCTATCCTCAGTAATTCTGTCCAATCCAAATTGCTGTAGCTGCTTCCTTAGAAAAGGAATGCCAATAGGGGCGTCGTTGACACGTCGCCGTGAACCACTAGCGGTCCGTGGTGCGTCAGATTCCCGAGTTTTCTTGGGAATCGTATACGATCTTTTGCCAGTTGTGAAACTGCTGGCAGCCAAGGTTGCGTGTCCCAATCGGGCACCACCAGTATCGCATGTGTCCCTTCCAAGCCGATTTTTCTCACTACTCGGCTGATAATGCTAAATGGTGGGAAAATATAAAAATAATTATTTTCCCAAGTAATAGCAAACGCATCTACTTTCCAAGCATCCGGTTCAGGATGCCAAGAAACATAACAGGGTAACTTGTTATTATTTCGTGATGCAAATAAGTCAACTTCAGGTGTACCCCATTTTTCACAAACGAAGTTAAACAAATGTGTAGAGAGAGACCACTCTAAATGGTCATGGAAATTTCTACTTTTATAATCTGCAAGTGTATTTTGTGACCCTGGAATATGCGCTACAGTCAGCCAGACTTGTTGAGCCTGTGCCCAGTTCCAAATCAGTTTAGATAACTGATTGCAAGACTTTGATTTGGTTCCACCCATGTTACGAATATATGCCATGGCAGTAGTATTATCAGTTAGTATTCTAACCTGTGATTTATTTATCTTTACTAAACTACGTAAGCCCAGATAAATAGCACGCAATTCTAGTGCATTAATATAGTCTGATTTTTCATCATCAAGCCATCTACCTCCTGTTGTGACCCCATCTCGATGAGCTCCCCAACCTTCTAACGAAGCATCAGTAGTAATTACTGTATTAGGTTCCGCCATGCGGATTGGATTTGGTGAACTTGCTATATGTTGCATCCACCATCCAATATCCTGTAACCCTTCTTGCGAAATAAACATCTTTCGCTCAAAATTGCCTTTAGTTCGTGTTAACGCTAAATTTTTATCTATTTCTAGCGACTTAATATGGGCCTTCCCATATAACACAGCAGGTGCATATGAGGTCATTATGCCAATAAGAACAGCAACCTGTCTAATTTTTGGCTTTGATAACTTAATAAGCTGAGTCGCTGTAGTCATAAACTTAATTAGTTTTTGTTCTGTTATCGACACTGTAAGGGACTGTGTATCCAGAATAAACCCTAAACATTTGAGTTGTTTTGTTGGTTTAAACACTGACTTTTGTCGATGTACATAAAACCCCAATTTAGTGAGTAATGCACATAAATCCAAAACTGCATTCACACAACCAATTTGTGTTGATGCTATAATAAAAGAATCATCTATGTATGGAAACATTATGTGACCCTTCCTCGCCATTACCGAGAAAACAGGTTTAAGCAATTTAGTAAATAAACGTGGCGCACAAGCTAAGCCATTCGGCATGCAGGTAAACTCATAGAGTTGGTTATCCCAAATAAATCGAAGAAATTTTCGGTATTGTTCCATTATGGGAAGCGTATAATATGCATCCTGTAAATCAACACTAGCCATCCACGCATCTGGTGTAATCAGATCTCGTGCCGTATCTAGAGAGAACATTTTAAAATGTCGATATTCCACCCTTTTATTAAGGATTGTTAAATCCAGGATCATTCGAACATCACCATTAGGCTTCGGTCTCGAGAAAATGTTTGAAATAAACTGTCCTGAACAGTGTGTCACTTTTTGTATAATTCCTTTCTCAAAGAATTTATGTACCTGTTTAGTTAGTGCGTCTCGTTCAACTGGTTGAATGTTATATGGAAAAGGTATTATACTTTGTACAGGAATTTGTGTAAAGGGAATGTGAACACCCCTAACTATTTTTATAATTTCTTGGTCACTAGTAATTTTGTGCCACTCAGAAATATGATTACTAATATTACCAGCCACAAAGTTGCTTACAGTTTGTGTGTTTTTAGAGGCTTCAGGGACTTGTAAAGTTTGTGTTTGGACCTCTACTTGGACCCGCCCCTGGGGAAAGGTCTCGACGAGTTGAACCCTCGGCCTATTGGCCGTGCGGTGTTGTCGGTCCAGCCTGGGCGAGCGCCCCGGCCCCGAAACCCTTGACCGAAGTTTGAACTCGGTCTGGTTCCTCTGGTGAACCGTCGTGGACGAAAATCCCCTCGTGACTTTTTGAAACGAGGAGCTTCCTGTTTCTTCTTGCCATCCATGTTTTTGCCACTCTTGGCTGCAGTCTCTACCTCTTTATAGAGGTATTGTAGTTGACCGCCAAACATCTTGGTGTTATCTAAAGGTTTCCCTTTAATCGGCTCTGGAGCAAGATAGAGCGTAAACTCCTTCCCCTCATTATCGGTAACCTTCTTAGAGCGAGCCACTTCTTTGCCAGCATCTGTGCAAACTGACTTGAAGACATTTTCATATCTTCGAAACGACAGGTAATTACCTGCCGCCGCTAGCACTGCAATGCCTTTGTCCATTGTCTTAGCCAAAGACGAGAACTTATTTTCACTCTGCATCCTATTAGCCACAGGAACAATAGCTGTTAGGGTAGCCAACACTGCCTTATGCACTGTGTGCAACACATCCTCAAACTTCTTACGGTCATCCGTCATATTGACATCCCGATCCATTTCTTTAATGATGGAGTTGGGAACACCCTTTATGCCTGTTAACTCATCTCCTAACTTGGAGATAACCTCCGCCGGTTTGAACGTGCGAAAATGACCATTCACGGTCTCGCGCATAAGCGTAGTGGTTTTAACCCGCTTAGCCTTTGGCTTCTCCACCTTCTTAGCCACTTTAGTGCCAATGTCCGCATAGACCCCTTCATAAATGGTGTCTGAGTCTGATTCCGTAGAAGTAGACTCAGTGGACGAATCAGAAGAAGAATATTTCCTCTTCCTCTTCTTCTTTTTGGACTTAGTCTTCTCTTTTGCGAAAACCAGCTCTGCCCGCTCCTTGGTGAATTCATCACCGAGAAGAAATCACCTGTTTCTTCTTCTTCCTCGTTTAGGAGAAGGAGGAGGAGGAGCCTTAAGCTCCACCGCCGAGTCTGTGTCCAAGAAATCCTCAAACGAATCCTCTTGGACACTCGGCCTACGCCGCTTCCGAGACACAGGCGATTTGGCAGTCAAGATGTGGCTTTCCAATCGTGCAAAGCGAGCCTCCCAATCTGGAGGCGCAGGCACATCAGGCACTGCGTCCTCGTCCGGGTCGGAGAGGATATGCGCCCGGGGCTGTGTCGACGGCCCTGCCGACAACACAGGTGAGGAGTCGTACTCCTCGTCCACTCCACTCGGAACACGCCCCTCGGCTGCTGCTGCACCGCGCTTACTCCGCTTCGTGGCCATCGGGAGCTGAAACAAATAATTTTTGGTCAGTCCCGGTATATATATATGTCACAATATGGTTGTTTCAAACTCATTTGGACATCTATTGGTGTTAGAGAACGTGTTTATACCGTTATAACACAGGCGTAATAAGCTAAATTTGTGCGTGGGTTGTGGGTCAAGCCCAAACCTTACGCGGGGTCGGGACCAGTGTATCGGCCCGCCCATCCCTCTGTTCCGCACACTTCTCCCACCTGTGACTACTACGTCAACAAGTTGGAGAAAATGCTACGAAACTCGGAGAAACGCCTGAAAAAGTTTTGTCTAGGGGAGTCTATAAAAGAAACCCAGGAGCATCTCCAACATTACTCTCTATTAGAGTACGAGAGAATTTCCACATGAGATAGGGCGAAACCCACATCTCTACCCATAGTCACACGGTGACCCGGGTGTTGACATAACCGCTAATGACCGGTTTGGTTCCTTCGAGAAACCCACTCGAGTGTTCTATCCTTGGTTGTTTATAACCAAATAACTCGTCCAAATTGGACCAACGAAAGTCTAAACTTTCCATATTGATGCTCTAATGCATCATAATTAAGCTAACCACAGTTTTTATTATACTTACTGCGTATTTGCTTGTATGTAGACTAATTTTGCCGGAGCAACCCAACGACACGTTATCCAGTCGTGAGTTGTATATGCTAATTGCTGGTACCGGACGTGCTTACCTCTCCCTAGCCTGAGGCTAGCCTGAGGCTGTTTACCGAGGTAAAATATATAATATATACATATAATAATATATATATGCCGTTAAAGTATTACATAATTAGATTTTTCTGTATTTATAATAAATTACAGCGTATGGGTCGCCAAGTATGGCCAAAATACTCTTACGGATCTAATCTAAGGGTTTTCAAACTGCGGGTCCCGACCCATTAGTGGGTTGCAAAATAAATCAAATGGGTCACGAAAGAATCCACGAAAAATAAGCAAGTGAGAGCAACAATCTCATACTGAATTGCAATTCAAAATGATGTCCTTGCTGTGGGTCACAGCAAAAAATAAATAAAAGAAAGTTTGATAAACGCTGCTCTAATCCAGATCATTTTTTAAATTTAATTAGAAAATGTACAACAGAAAATGATGAGATTATCATGAACATGAAGCAATTACATATTCTAAAGCATAAAAGGAAGTTAACAGGTATAGAAGAAACTAATTTTAATTGGAAACACCACATAAATTAATTGGTCTTACGACATATTATAAACGTTGCAAATCGCATACTTACTTCTCTTGGGATTCCACTGGCATGAAGAACTCAAATACATTATGAAGGACAATGACATCAGCTAAGGGAGGGGGCGGGGACAGAAAAGATTAAATTTAAAATAAACTTAAATAGTACTAGCATGGGTGTCTAAAAATTAACTTATATTTTCGAGTCGTGAATTAGAGAAGTAATTTAGCTATGGACCATTCAAGTAAACTAGTTATTATTTTAGTAACATATTTGTCGTTGGTACAACGGTACAACAGAATATGAATAGATATTATAATATAGATTGTTTGTTTGTTGTTTTACGTCCTAGCAACATCTAAGGTCATATCAGGACGGTATAATATAGATAACTCTAGCATTGTCTTGGCTTCCTACCTGATTGTAAAACTTCACGCTGCATACATATGTCGTCACATATCACCTGAAAACATTTGTTAAAATATTTGGGTACTCCAGTGGAAAAAACAATTATGTACTTTTCAAATGTTTTATTATTACTCTTTTGGTGGGCTTCAAAATTATATTTTTGCATGTTGGCATACAAAATAATAATTTTGCGTAAGGGCATATAAAAATATAATTTTATATATTGGAGTACAAAATTATAATTTTGCGTATAGTCACACAAAATTATAATTTTGCGTATTGCCGTAGTCCGGCTTAAAACTGTACAACATATGCAAAAATTGTATTGGTAGGCAGATCTGCAGGCATAATGAATGGAGAGGTGAGGGGGGAAACGCGATAATATTATCAAGTTTTATATGGTTTAGGATAGCTAAATGAGTTAAGCACGTTTCCCGTGCTAGGTCATAGGACTGGAACCCGCGGTGTTCAAACCATAGCTGAGTTAAACTAATGAAATAAAAATATATATTTGTCTCTAACTGGGATATAACAAAAGGACATTTCTCCTGTTTAATCAATGAATGTAATAACAAATAAATGTGATACCTAAAGACTAAGTTATGTCATTCATTATTGTACAAATGATAGCATCTTCCATGTGTATGTGAAGTGTGAG
Organism: Branchipolynoe longqiensis; assembly: GCA_030323885.1. NCBI lineage: Eukaryota > Metazoa > Annelida > Polychaeta > Phyllodocida > Polynoidae > Branchipolynoe > Branchipolynoe longqiensis. The sequence continues at coordinate 103,319,597 of CM059186.1, forward strand.
GTTAGCACGTCGGGTGGGGTTCGGTGATGTGGTATGTGTGGTTTGGGATGGAGTGGTTAGATGTATGGTTATTCTTCGATAATGTATGACTGGAGTGTCATTCAGTTATGGAGTGGTTAGGTGCAAGGTTGCGCTTTGAATGTGTATAAATGCAGTGTCATTAAGTTACGGAGTGCTTAGATGTATGGTTGTGTTTCAAATGTGTATAACTGCAGCGTCATTAAGTTACAGAGTGGTTAGGTGCATGGTTGTGCTTCAAAGATGTATAACTGGAGTGTCATTAAGTTACATAGTGGTTAGGTGCATGGTTGAGCTTCAATGATGTATAACTGCAGTGTCATTAAGCTACGGAATGGCTATGTGCATGGTTGTGCTTCGAAGATGTATAACTGCAGTGTAATTAAGCTACGGAGTAGTTAGATGTATGGTTGTGCTTCAAAGATGTATAACTGCAATGCGAAATCTGATTGGTATGGGGAACAATGCTCTCACAAATTCTCATCTTAATTTTCAGAGTGGTAAAACCAGAATTAAACTTTTCCAATCCCAGTCGCCTAGCAATGATTGAACTGGATGATAGAGGATATAGGCAAGGATTAAAGGTATGTGGTGTCAGGACGGGAACCTACTTGCAATAGCGGCTTTACAGTGCTGCCCCACTAAGATACCATATTACTGTTAGCTTCAGAATGCGAAATCCGATTGGTATGGGGAACAATGCTCTCACAAATCTCAAAGAACATTTAACATTCTCGCTAATATTAATTTCCAGTGGTAAACCAGAACCAAAACATTCCAATCCTAGAGTCGCCTAACTATGTCTTGTAAATTGGTGTTCTCTATGGCGGAGTGGTTAGAGTGTAGACTTTTTTCTAGGTCAGACTCCTAATCTGAAGTTTGACTGGTTCAATTCCCCATGCCATCACCTCTTGCCAATTTGGATTTCCACAGCTGTATATAACTTACAGCATCATCAAAGGCCAGTTGTTCTCATACCATCTCTATGTGGTGTGGGAGGTTAAAAATCCCTTCGCTCAATAAAAGTGTAGGGTCAGGCTTTCCATCCGACTGTCTAATGGTGAAAACAAGATTATCCACACTTATCCACGATAGGTAGCATAAATATTCAAGAAAAGAAAGAAGTCTGGGGTGGAGTGATTTAATTCTCTAGACCAACTCAATAGTCCAACAACAAGCCACAGATTGGGACTATACACAATTTCAACAGAGTGGATGACCAGACAAATTTACCTAGAGCACAACACCTGTTGCTGCAGTTATTTTTTTGGGGTAAATATCTTTATTTTGCTGAATAAGTTCTTTTGTCAGCACCGAAGCACTGGTCTTCCAGCCATTTTTGTTCAATTCAGGATTATTTACAGAAAAAGGGTATATCGAGTATATATGTATCAATGTGAGCTAACAATAGCCATTAAATACACTATTGTAGTACTGAACATAATTGATTCCTGATAGGTATCTACAAGTACCACAATGATATGGCAACATCAGTGTCATATGACTACATCAATATTAGATGGATCGATGTGAGAATTTTCGTGGCAATTTAGAATTTGGGTTACAGCATTACAGATTCCTACCTTGATCTTGTCCTGGAGTTGATTCCTTTCTATGACCTTCACCTGGAGCGCGCAGAGGTCAGCATTCAGTTCTACCCCTACGATCTGGGAAGCTGCGCTGTAGTAGTAAGCCTAGAAACAACATTGTCAACCAAAGTAACTTCTAACGCACCAACAACTAATAGAGGGCTATCCATAGAAACAGTTGGTTTATTTTGCTTCTTTCTTATGAGTTTTATGTCCTGGCAATATCAGGACGGATGCCGACTTGTAACTGTACACTCATAGTGACTTTATGGTGCTGCCCCACTGGGAAATCAGGCTGCCGGGACCATGACCCAATTTCCCACTATCCACCCAATTTCACATTATCCTGATACCGGGCTAATCAGTCCTTTCCATATCCTAGTAATACTGAGCATGAGGCTTGGTCGTGACAAGTATCAATTTTGTAAGTCATTGGTTTGAATCGACCGGGAATCAAACTCCCGACCTTCCATATGGGAAGCCTGCGCTCTACCGATTCCGCCATATCATCCAGTCCCATAGAAATAGTTAGATTTATAAGTATTCATTCTTCAGAACAACCACATTTGTCAGCGACGAGTCTTGGTGTTCCGAAAGTTACTTTTAAAAATAAAAGTGACTTAAAACTAGTGTAAAGTAGATGATAATGATATAACTCCAAAGATATTTGAAGTATAAACATGTCAACTTAATTTTGATGTGCTTGCCAAAACTCTGACCCAATAGGCTTCAGCAGTAATAATTTCAATGAAATTGACTTAGAGTATCCTTCTATATAATAATAAATACTTAAAACGTGCACCAGTATCTAAAACCTCAGTAACACTACAGCTTGCAACCACTGATGACTAATTTGTGACCAAACGGCTGACTGGTTGCCGACCAGTTGCGAGCACTGACAGTGGTCTGCGACCGGCTTGCGACCATTTTGGTCATAAGGAGGTTTTTGGTGCAGCACCTGCAACCTCCTTGCAACCAAAGTGGTCGCTGAGCAGATGGTGACCGGTCGCCAACCATTGTTTTCCCCACTTTTTTGTGTGCTTTGGTCACAAGGAGGTTGCTGGCTTTGGGTTGCAAAGTGGTCGCAAGCAACAGTGTGACTGAGGCCTCAGAGATGGATATGCAGGTTCATGTCTAGATAAGTGTTTTGCTTTAAACAAATTTGATGCTTTTAGCGGACTATGCAATCTGCTCACCCCATAAAGAACTGCTCCTAGCCGTGATCCTACGTCAACCAGTGTTTTCCCACGTAGGTCAGGTAGAAGATACTGGAAGAGGTACTTCAACTGGCTGTGAGATATGGAGTGTGAGATAAAGGCTGAAAAAAGAAAAACCCTACACATTCATGGTGTTCTATTAAGTCCAACAACATAACACCGACATTGGCCTAAATGTCTCAATGCTTACCAAAACCGTTGCTTTTGTCACAAATAGCATATCTAGAAAAAAGAACCACATTATGTTGTATTAGATTAAAGTCGACCAGTATAGTCCACTGAGATGATAAACACACTCAGAATGTAATATATATGAATGACATCACGGGTGAGATTCCCTCATCACATGACCTAATGTTGTTTCCCACATGACCAAATATGGTTCCCCACAGACCAGGGAATACCTTTAGGTTGCACTTGCACACTAACCATTGTGGCACTCTCCCTCCACATATTCAGTTCCACAAACCAAAAAGGTGTGCTTGGAGAGCATTTGTCAACGTACATTTCCAGTCTCAGCAGGCCTATACCGGGTGACCAGGTCTGTTTAAAGGCCGGACCAAGACTATATAGAGTTCAGGGCAACACTCACACTCACACACACACACACACATCCTCTGGTCTCTGCCACATATCTCAACGTGCTTAGAAATAGTATGTTGCCTAATTGCTAATAGTCATAATTCTACACAATTTTAATTCAAACAACCCAAACTATAGAACTATAGTGAGTAAGTGACTGACAGGTCACTCACCATGTATCAATTGTCCGCCGTGCGTATGAAAAGCCACTACATGGTTCGAATTCATATTGAGCCACTCAGTTACCATCTTGATTGGTGGGCACAAAAGAAGGCTATAAACATCAGCACTGGAGGCAGCATCACGTGACCTCCTGAAATAGGGCAACTGCCCCCAATATAGGTGGACGAAGGTGTTGTCAACAGACCAGTTCATCCTGCACCTGAGAGTCCAGCCTTTAAGCTATATATTTTGTATATTTCACACGCATATCAGACAATAGTCTAATTGAAATTCCTCATGATAATAAATTAATACATTAATCAAACATAAAACTCAGATAAAGTGAGAAAAAAGACATGACTAGAAGCGGGAAAACTATGCAGAATGTCTTCTATATTTACGAATGTTATGACAACTGTTATTTACTCAGATACTAGAGTGAGTGTGTGTCGATAACTCCACAAATGTAGAGGCAGGTTCTATTCGAGGTATTACGCTACCTGATACATAGCCGTAGTGGCAGATATTTGGAGTGGATGGGAAGATCAATTCTTGGAATGACCGAGTCCTAAAGCCATGAGGCAAGGCACTATGAGGGTCTGAGGGTATTCCTCCATGAAATCAGTCCTGATATGACCTTAGATGTTGCTAGGACGTAAAACAAAAACAAACAAACAATCCTCCATGAAATTTTGCTTTGAATGCCACTTCAGGGAGGTTACATATTGGGGGTTTCTTTGGGTTTTTTTTGGGGGGGGGGGGTTTATGGAGGAGGGGCGGGGGGCTTCACCCTTTCACCTCCTCTAGCTACTGCCCTGTGCTATATGAAGTCGGTCTTTGTACATACTGAGCGGTGCTGTTTGGTGTGAGTGACAATTCTTGCAATAGTTCCTGGACATGAGCTGTTCGTCACACAAGTCATCGACCACCTCCTCGGGGTACAGGAACGCGTCCACGTGTACAGTTGTCGCCGGGTCACAGTCGGCATTCTGCACAAGCGCAAACATCAATACAATTTTACCTAAAGTTGTTGCTGGTTGTTAGAGTTTTACATCCTGGCAACATCTAAGGTCATATCAGGACGGGTACCGACTTGTGACAGTGCACACTCATCGCGACTTTATCAGGGTTCATACCCATTTTGACATTTAAGACGTTTATTAAATTAAAGTTCCCCGAAACACAGCTGTATTCATAGTTGATTCACTGGGTAATATTTGAATTGTGAATAAGCACAGAGAGCATGTATAGATTCCCCAAAAGAAAATGAACCGTAAACCTGGGTTATTTGAGACATTGGGGTAACTTGAGACAAAACCAATCCTATTAAATAAAATGTTTGAAAAAGTATTATTTAATTGTTCTAACTGTAGGAAAATGGCATACATATCTGATTAGGGATAATACTAAATAAATTAAATGATTATACCTATAGAGATCTATAGATTGTTTGTTTGTTGTTGTTTTACGTCCTAGCAACATCTAAGGTCATATCAGGACGGGTACCGACTTGTGACAGTGCGCACTCATGGCGACTTTATAGTGCTGTCCCACTGGGAAACCAGGCCGCTGGCACCATGACCTGGTATCCCACTCAGTCACATTATCCTGACACTGAGCACACCAGTCCTTGCCCTATCCTAATAATGCCCGGCGCCTGGCTAGGAAGCGACAAGTATCAATTTTAAAGTCATTGGTTTGACTCGACCGGGACTCGAACCCACGACCCCACGATCTACAAGCACGGGAGGCGGACGCTCTAACTCATTCGGCCATCCCGTCTGGTGGCAGAGATCTATATTTCTGTGGTCCTGGTCATTTGAAAAGATCTTTTTTTGACAAATTGACTTAGACTTAGAGGCAGAACTTCATGTAAAACTTATTGACATAAAATCATGCAAAAATAGACAATATATTAAAAAATCCCAAAGTGATAAGTAGAACTGGAACATATTTTACCGTTTCCCATAAAGATTTTCAAATTTCATCATTTTCTGAGACTATGATATTACTATCTATTAGCTAATTATAAGCAGTGGCAGGAGAGCAATATTTTGATACTATAAGTCTTATTATATGTCACAAATTCACTAAATGAGAGTCCAAAATGTCTCATGTTAGTGCAAGACAAATGTGGTCATTTACATTTTCATGTTAGGAAATAAAATTGATTAGGGAAATAAGAAGTGTGATGAGCAATCCTAACTAAAATTGATGTGTGCTAATAAGTTTCTAATAAAATGGGGGGGGGGGGAGGAATGAAACGATAAAATTTGATGTTGAAAAATCAATAAATGATCTCGCCTAAAACAAAAAAATCTTTAAATACAAAATCGATTAAAATAAATGTTAATATAGGGTATTGTTTGAATTCCATAAGAACAGTGATGCCCTACTTGCCTTAGTATATGTCCTCCATTGGATATATATTTGGTAATGGTCATTTTCAAAATCATACATTAAGGTGTCCCAAGTTGCCCCAAACTGGGGTAACTTGGGACAGGCAAAGAATGGATATATATATATATACAAAAACCATCTAGAAATAAGTCAACTAATCACATGTGATGCATACAAGCTGTTTTCCAATTATAATATCTTACCATAGCACTCCAGTGCAGTCATAAATAATTGTATTTAAAATATCCTAAAAACTGTCCCGCGTAGCCCCAGTTTACAGAACCGAGATTCACTGAGTTTGCCAGTTTAACCATTCTGTCAAATCGTTTTTCCTCAATCTGTCTGTTTTTCATCTCAATATGATTAGTAAAACCATCTGTAATAATAAAGCTAAATATTATTTAAATTTAACACCATAATTATTTACAAAGGATTCACTTATTATAGATATCTGCAGCTATAAAAGAAGAAACTAAACCGCTGCGTACAGCCATATCATAAACTATTCAACAACCACCGCTTGGAGCGCCACAGTCGGCAGCTGTTACATGGTCTAGTATGAGAGTTGTCCCTCTCATCTATACACGCTCTCTGATAAGCATGAGAAATAACAATGACTATAGGTATGGTTTTAATATTAAAGCCAGAATATCGAATCCACAAAAAATCACTTTTAATACAAAACATCACCGATTAACGTTTGGGCACATAATACTAATAGGCTTTAACAAAAATATGGTGATGATTTTCAAGCACTTTCAAGGATCTTAGACAATTTCCAGGCCTGGAAACCTGAATTATCAAATTCCAGGTTTTCAAGGACCCGTACGAACCATATTTACAGTGCTTCCCCACTGGGAAACCAGGTCACCAGCACCATGACCTGATATCCCACTTAGTCACATTATCCTGACACCTGTAAAAGACGTGTCGACACCGTGACAGCCAGCCATAATTTTTGTAAGTCATTGGTTTGACTCGATCGGGAATTGAACTCTCAACCTTCCTCACAGAAGGCCTGCGCTCTTAAGGATTCAGCCACTGCGTCCGGTATTCTTCTACCTACAAGCATGTGCTTAGTGCCTAGTCAGGCTAGTGTGCACAGAATAATCAAGGATTTTGATTGTCTTGGACACCCAAACATGGTAAACAACTTCCACATTAATGTTTTCTCATTCAACATATTAACTAACTGTCCAACAAAAACTTTATTCAACAAATCAACTGGGTAACAAATGGGGAAAAGCTGCACAAACCTCGATGTGGGGTATGTGTGAGTACGGTCTAGACTTGCAACCATTTCCTCTATACTAGTTTAATTTTCTGCCTACTGAGTACACTGCAATTTTTAAACGTCGGTATTGACAAATGTACTGGTTTATAGACACATTGACTGTTGTTAATATCGTAGATTTCACGCATCATGAATAAATAAACAGCAAAAAGGCCAGTGATTAGTACTATTGCTATGATTACTAGTTATTTCTGGCAAGCAAGCAATGCACATGTGCGGAAAATCTACGATGTAACATAAACATTCAAGGTGTCTATGTTATAGTATATATATCTTCTAAACTATCAATCGCTGGACGGACTTCAAGTGTTCTGTAAGAGAATAATATGACTGACTAAATTTGCAATCTAAAAAGCAACAAAGGATACATTATTTCATAGTCTATGCGATTTAAAAGTAATTTTGCAATATGCTATAACTTGGTTTCATTGGAATAAGATTCAAGAACTTTGTGGACTAGTTCGAATATGCAGAGAGTGTTTCACCTTGCAAAATATATATATGTTATCGTTATATATCAAAGTTTATTCAATGATTTTCACATCTCGAGACATTTGAACGAGATGTTGAAATTAGCATTTATTTTGTAAACCTGCATAACAGATCACATCTACCTGACATTGGTCCGACAGCACTTTTATCGGGCCGCAAAGGCATTGAGATCACCATACATAATGCATTATGGATACCATTTAGTAAATCAATAATAAAATTGGTACAGAGAAAATATAATGAAACAAATGCCTACTTCACCAACTGTTGGAAAGGCGATAGACTCAGATGGCAGTGTAGCATCCCTTGGAAGTTGCTCTCGAATGTATTCACTTATTTGCTTTAGGACAGTGTCTTCATTCGAATCCTCAATGTCTTCGATGGCGTGAACTGAAATGAATAATGTGTCAGAAAAACTGCCATCGCTTCATAACATTTATTCATTATGCAAAAAAACGAATTTTAAGTTGGTGACCGTCCCCGCCCTTGCCTGAAAAATCTCCCGCCCATGACCTGATTTTTAAATGTTTTGTTTAAATCCTGTTAAACATTTGTTGGGCTAGCAGCAATTCAACTTTTGTTAGTTTGTCTCGGCCAGAGTTTGAACCCAGGAGATTGAATCCGATGACCTACCAGAATGGGAGGCGGACACTCAACTCATTCAGTCATCGTGCCTGGTTATGTATTACATCATATGGTAGGGAATAAGACTATTGGGGGGTGGGGGGGGGGGTGGGGTTCTTCCAATACTCTGCAAGGGGGGAATGCAAATGTTCTATTACTGATCAGTGTACGTAACCAGGTGCATATATATATGCTGGGGTAGGGGTCACCACACTCAAGGTTGGTGGCTACTGGTGGTGGGCAGACCACTGGTATCCATGGAGACCAGGAATGCTGGATTCCTATTGGTGGGACCAGGAATGCTCGATTCCCATTGTGGGAAGGAGGTGGTATGATACTCTACAATGAACCCATGTAACTATATAAACAATAAACCAGAGGGCTGGACTCTCTTCTCTTATACTTTACTCTCTTGCTTTCTCTTTGTCTGTATTGTTTTCCTCATAGCCTACGTACACAGCCACAGATCTGAGCATTAGATTCTACAAACTGGTGACCACGACGGTTATTAACACACAGAGTTGATTTGACAGTAGAAACTTGCTTGTGCTGATGCTTGTTTGGTGAGCTGTGTAGGTAGTGTTTTTTCTTAGATTTTTTTTTTACTCTGTGAGGGTTTGAAATTCTTCGTAATTCGGATGTCGACGATTTTTCCGACAATACTGCTATTTTGAAAGGTCCGCTAGACTTTATTGATGGTATGTCTATAACGTGCCATCATTGAAGCCTCGCATCACCGCTGAAATATTTGTTCATACGGGACTACTTTTGGCTTTTCTTTAACCTTACCACAGCGGGGAGCATAGTGATACACTACGTCATTTTTAAAAACTATTTCTTCTTCTTTACAGACATTTCTATACTTGGATTCAATTCTGCTAAATCTTTTCTACCACCACATACAACAGCAGCTTGAAGATGCCGCTCACATGCACAAGGGAGGAATCATTGCGTGACGAGTTTCAACAATGGTTCCAAGGTCAGTGTACACTGGGCAATTATTCATCTGAAACGGGAGCGTTAGAAGCATGGTCTAAGTTTATGGCACTGAGGTTAGATATTCTTAAAGAAGAGCAGGAGGGGCGTTTCTCAGAAAGAAGGGATAGGACAGATGTATGGGAAGAAAGAGAAGAACGGGAGGCACGGGAACTGTTACAGGTTGAGCATAGGCAGAGAGAGGTACGGTGTAGATCTTTAAAGGCACACAGCAAGTCTGTTCCCCTATTAGACGGGTCAGACAGAGGAGCGTTACATAATTGGATTGATTTGATTGAACGTATAGGCACTCTTGCTGATGTTTCAGACCTGGACATTATTCGTTTTGTTTATCTAATGCAACGGGAACGCTGCATGAAATTCTTTTACAGCTTTTCAACATGAAACTGCTAGGTCCTGGAGAGAAATTAAGGAAGTGATAGCATCAATTCTTTTGACAGCGGATGAACGTAGTCACTTGAAGGGGGTAGTGATGGCTCTGAAGCAAGAGGACGGGGAAACAGTAGCTGCATTCTGTCAGCATTTTAAGACTGCGGCAGCGAACGGCTGGGATCTCCCAAGTGCAGTTTTCGGTACTGACACCTTCGAAATACTCCTTTATCCGGGTAGTAGATTGAGATCTCTGTCAGGACATCTAATTCCTAATGTAGGCATAGCGTATATTTCTCTTTACGATACATTATGTCCTTTCTTTGTAGTAGATCCACTGAGCTTTGATATGCTCATAGGTACAGATGTAATGGAAATTAGTGCAGCTTAGTTTAGTTTAGATTAGTTTGAGCATGTGGTGCTCAGGCCAGGTCGTTGACTCCGCCTTGGTCATCTAGTGTGGATGCAGTGGTCATTGCTGGCAGCTTTGTCATTTCCACCAATGAGTTGGTGTCCGTTATTGTCAGGTTGGTATATATCCTGGGATTCTTGGTAGATCTGGGATGGTTCGGAGATATTTGTCCAGTTTGTGTTTGAAGCTGTCTGTGCTGCAGTCTGTCTTGTTTCTTATGTCTTGTGGCAGGCTATTGAAGAGGTTTGGTCCACGCACCATGAAGCTTCCTTCTCTGATTGTTTTGATCACACAGCTAGCTTGTGACTCTATTTTTGGAAACCTACAGAGTCTTCCCTTCCTTTCAGATATATGGTATTTTATTCCTGGGTTGGGCACTTTTCCTTCTATTATTTTCCAGGAAATATGATTCTGTACCTTTCCATTCTTGTTTCTTGTGAGTTAAGTTTAAGTAGTTTGAGTCTGTCCCAGTAGTTGTGTCCTGATAGAGTGCGGATTTTACTGGTGTATTTTCTCTGTACTTCTTCTACTTGTTGCATTTCTCCAATTTTGTGCGGAGCCCAGAGCTGGCTACAGTAGTCCAGATGTGGTTGGACTAGACTGTCCCCAAAGTGTTTGCATGGTTTCTTGGTTCTGTGACTTAAAGGTACATTGGATCCATCCACACATTTGATTTGATTTATTGCATACTTTTGTGATGTGGTCAGTGAATGTCAAAGTATTATTAATCTTAATACCGAGGTCCCGTATGCATTGTTTCTCTTCAATTTGATTTTTGAGAGGGCCAGTCTAATTGGTGGTGTCTTTGATGTCTTGGTTTTTCCCATATCTTTTTCTCGTTGAAGAGCACGTTGTTTTGCCACTAATATACTATTTGTAGGTCAGAGTCGTGCTACGTCTTCCTCTGATGTTATTCCACGTGAGATTCTAGTGTCATCGGCAAAAGGAGACATTGCTGGGTATATTCCCATCGATGTCGATTAGGAGGATTAGGAAGAGAATTGGTCCTAGTACAGTTCCTTGCGGTACACTACTGAGGACATCCAGAAGTATAGATTTAGCTCCATTTATATTGACTGCTTGTGTTCTGCCCTTGAGGAAGTTATGTATCCAGCTTCCCAATTTTTCTCCCATGCCCAGAGATTTTAGTTTGTGACAAAGTATTCCATGGTCCATTTTGTCAAATGCCTTTGCGAAGTCAAACTAGATAACATCTATATTGTTACCCTTTTCAAGCTCATGTAGGATTTTATCAGTGTTCTAGTAGTTGGGATAGACATGATCTCCCTGCTCTGAATCTATGCTGAGTGCTGTTAAAGAGATTATTCTCCTCTAGAAAGTCAACCAGCCTTGATCGAATAACCCTTTCAAATGTTTTAGTCAGGTGGGAGGTGAGTGATACAGGCCTGTAGTTCTTTGGCTGTGCTCTACTGTCTCCTTTATGTATTGGTGTGATCATAGCTTGTTTGAGAATCCATGGTATCTGGCCAGTATCCAGAGAGGTACGGCAGATGATGTACAGCGGTTCAGCCAGTGTATATTTGCATTCCTTAAGTAGTTTTGCAGAGAATGCCTCTGGCCCTGGCGCTGCATTTGATGATATTGTGCCAATTGCCTTTATAATGTCTGCAGGGGTGAAGTCAAAGTCTTCTAATGTTGGCATTGATCTTTCTGCATTTTGGAAGAATGTTTTGGTGTCATGAACCATTTTGTCCAGTTTCGGTTCACTGAACATATTATGGTATTGTCGGTTTAACATTTCTGCCATGGCTTTGGGGTCATTGACACATTTCTCGTTTTCGTCAATGAAGGGACCCACTGTTGATTTTGTCTTAGAGTATTTTGCTGCGAAACTGTATAAGTATTTTGGATTGACTTTAATTGTTTCTACAGCTTTTCTTTCCTCCTGTTCCCGATCTCGATCATAGCTTCTTTTGAGTTTATTCTCAATATTGTGTATTTTTTGCATAATTTTCTGATGTTTTTGCTTTGAGGTAGCTGTTGTTAGCTGCTTGTTGGTTTTTGTTCTTTTCCTCATGAGAACTCTTCTATTTCCAGGGATTTTGTTCTTTTTTGGCTGCGGTCCGATTTCCTTGGGATGTTTTTGTCACATGCTATTTCAATTGTCTCTATGAAGAGCTTGAACTTCTGGTTAATTCCGAGATTTGCCATCCTTGTTTGCCAGTCTATTTCAACCAGTGATTTGTTCATATTTTCCCAATTTGCTTTGTTGTAGTCAAATTTAGCCAGGGTTGGTTTTTCATGGCTTTCATCCATTGGTGGTTTATCATGACCATAGTTTAGGCCTGTAAGGGCCCACGGCCCTCCGACTCTCACCCTGCCATGCACACATGGAAGAACGCCAAGATCCAATATCAGTCCGCTTCAACTTGGTTTATTGAACCAATCTGCTCTCCGCGGCGTCCACAGTCATGTGAACCACCCCCTGACTCACCAGATCCCACATTGACTCTATAGGTGGGGTGGGGGGGGGGGGAGCTAGCCACACGCAGTAGAGGGCAGCCCAGTCTGGGTCTGCCCGGTGGCTAGCCTGCCACCACCTAGCGCAGTTCAGTGTAACTGCATAGGTGTGCATACCTACGCAGTTACACTGATACAGGGATTCTGTAATTAAAATAGCTCATACTGAAGTAGGTCATATGATGAAAACCCTGAGACGACTGGAACACTTTCGCTGGTCTGGTAAAGCTAGAGACGTCCACAAAGTAATTACCAATTGTCCTAATTGTGTAGTGAACTGTAGCAGATGAACATGTGCATACCCACAGTCGATGCCATTACCGGTAGCACCTGGTATTGTAATTGCTGCAGATCTTTCTGGTCCTTATCCAGTAAGTACCAATGGAAATAGATATTTACTGTCTGTAATTGACCATTGTAGTGGTTGGGTAGAATATAAATCATTACCTGATAAATCAGTGAAAGGTGTTTATGATTACATATTCAATGATTATATTCCTCAGCATTCAATTCCATGTGTGGTTACTTCTGATAATAGGTTGGAATTTAAGAATAAGATGATTATAGATCATTTCAGAGAACTTGGAGTGGAGGTAAGGCATACTACACTGTATCACCCACAGTCTAATGGAATGGTGGAATGTTATCATAGAACACTAAAAAGCATCTTGAGAAAGTTGGTAAATTCTTGGGCTGATCTATGGGAAAGTTCTTTACCTGATGTGATATACGCGTATCGCACGGTGTCTTCAGACAGTACAGGTTTTTCTCCTTTCTTTCTAACTTATGGTAGACATCCAGATACGAAACATAGTTCTTTGCTATATCGTTCTACAGGTATGGAAGATTCGAACTTACCGGATCGGATAGATGACTTGTCTATTGCTTTAAAGAAAGCAGTTGACAATCGACGGGAGAGTCAAAAATATAATATTGCTCGTACGGAGAAAAAGGCGAATGCAATTAAATTAAAACCAGATGATGGAAGTTGTTTTACTACTACTGAATGAATCTGGACCGTTGGAGCAGAAATATGATCCATGATACATTGTAGATAGAGCACGGGGTTCGGCAGTGACTGTGGTAGGACCGAAGAATGATTGAAAAATTGTTAATCGAGAAAAGGTTTGAATAGTTAATTCTCAAATTAATTGGGATGATTTGGCACCTAGATTAACTTGTGTGGAGAGGTTAAAAGGTAGTAGGTAACCTTTGCCATTCGATCCAATTGTTTCTGGCCAGGATAAACAAACTAATGTATTTTTGGTTGATAAAACAAAACATAAACCTAAACTAAAGTAATACATTCTTGTGATATTGGTACTGGAGTGTTTACGTGTCACCAGGCACATAGAACAGAACCGCTTGTTGCTAGTTTACCGTAATCCACAGAATTGACCAATCACAGTAAAGAACACTGCGGAGGAATCAACGGCAGCGCTGACGGCGGAGTGCTTCGGCTCTGTCAATACATAGTGCCTGAGGAGGCATAGGTAATGCCCTGGGCATTGAAGAAGTCTTTTTTTCAAAAGCGAGTGTCTATTGGGAGCTCAGCTCGAATGATAAGAAATATTTCTTCCTTTTTCTCTATTGTTTGCAAGGCGATTGCATGAGGTTCTTTCCACTGCTTTTTAGCAGAGATAATGCGTGGGGAGGCATAGGTAATGCCTAGGGCATTGAATGAAGTCAAATCTTTTTTTTTCAAAAGTGAGTGTATGTTGGTAGATCAGCTCAAATGATTAGAAGGATTTCTTCTTTTTTTTCATGATCTCTTTCCAAAAGCGAATGTGTGGTCACAGCTCAGCTAAAAGGTGATGACATTTTTTTTGGATATCCTTAATCACTTTACAAAAGTGAGTGTGTGGTGACAGCTCAGCTAAAAGGTGATGAAATTTGTTCTTGATACTCTGAATCACTTTCGTGGGCTAGGGAGAAGGAAGCAACATCTGGGTACAGCAATCTTCACCTAATTAATCAGGATAAAAATGAGCTTTATGATGGAAATCTGATGTTTTCGTTGGGCACAAGCGATTGTAATGGTCGTGGTAGGGTGTGGTGGGTGGGCCCTAGCCCACGACCATCCGAGGCTTGTACCTCGGGAAAACAAGAGTTATCCATCATCTGTACCCAGGTAAGATTCGTATAACTATACTATTTTACCTCGGTACTAAGCCTCTGGCTGATCGTGGTCGAGGTAGACCTTTACGTAGCCTTATTTTTATCCTCAAAAATCTGATGAACATAAAAGTATCAGTAGTAAGGTAAAAAATGTTTTTACATCTCACCAGGTCTTGTTAGTTGGTGAGCAGGTGGGTGGCAACCCCGCTTGTCTTTTCCAGTTGTTTATTATAATGTTTAGCAAACGACTTTGCCGTCTTCCAGCCGGCGTGTGTGAGGATTCTCTTTACTGAGATCCCCAACTTTCGTGCTTTAGACACCATCGCCCCTCGTGTAGAGTGTGAAGCATAGCGAGCCGTGTCGATGCCGGCCGCCTTGAGCACTTTGATCGTCCACCTTGCGAGTGTATCTCGTGAGATGGCTTTGTGTGGCTTAATAAAGCTCACCAAAAGCTGTTGTGAATTCCGTAATTCTTTAGTCTTGGATATATATGCCCTAATGGCTGAAACTACACATAATTTTCTATCTTGTGGGAAACTAGTTAGATGTACGGAGGAGAGCGGATCGCCCGTCCTATTTGACTTAAGTAATTTATCCAAGTCAAAAGTAGCCTCTGTGTTGTCAATGTCAAGGCCCTGTAGTGACAGGGCGACAATTGTTTGGCCTCTATGTCCCGTTACTAATAACAACAACACTGCTACCTTGTATCCTAATTGTTGGATTGAAAGATGCTTATTGTCCGGCAATGACTGGAAATGCTTGAAAACTACCGAAACGTCCCCAAACCGCTATATTTGGGTTTGGGAGGGTTTCTTTCATAAATAGAACGCATAATCCAATGGATAACCTTGTTCTTTCCCACAGTTTTTCCGTAAAGTCTGGGCAGAACAACGGAAAGAGCACACCTCGCAGTATTAATGGCCCCATATCCGAGTCCTTCATCTTCCAATGTGCGTAAGAATCTACCTACTTGGGCTAAGGAGGGTTTCGTCGGTTTAACTTTATGCAATAAACAATGCAGGCCCCATTTCTTTAAATAGCAGGAGTATAATTTTACTGTTCCTGGCCTCCAAGCATGCGACATTAATCTCTCCTGGGTAATTTTGTCGAGTCCAAATTTTTGTAAGTAATTACTTAGAAAAGGAATGCCAACATTGGTGTTGTGGATACGTCCCCTTGATTTGTGACTTTGCCCTGGTGTTGAAGGTTGATTGGTCCTCTTGGGAATGACAAAGTGTCTTTGGCTTCCCACTCGACTGCTGCTCTCCATGGCTGTGTGTTCCAGTCTGGGACTATTAACACTGCGTGTGTCTTGTCGCCTCTGATCTTTCTGACTACTCTGCTGATTAGGCTGAACGGTGGGAAGATATAATAAAAGGCGTTATTCCAGAATAGAGAGAACGCATCCACTCGCCAAGCGTGTGGTTCTGGATGCCAAGATACATATTTATCAAGTTTTTTGTTCTTACGGGAAGCAAAAAGGTCTACTTCTGGAGTACCCCACTTCTGACAGATTATGTTAAAAATATTCATACTTAGCGACCATTCCAAGTGATCATGGAAATGTCGGCTTTTGTTGTCGGCTAACGTGTTCTGGGAGCCTGGGATATATGCCACTGTTATCCAAACATTTTGTTTCTCAGCCCAATCCCAAATTAATTTTGCTATTGTATTACAAGCAGAGGACTTTGTCCCTCCCATGTTTCTAATATATGCCATTGCCGTGGTATTATCGGTTAACACTTGGACAGTGAGTTTTTGTATTTTTATTAGGCTGGTTAGGCCGAAATAAATGGCTCTTAACTCTAAGACGTTAATGTGATCGTCGATTTCATCTTCTAGCCATCGACCCCCTGTCGCTTGATTATCTTTATGGGCTCCCCAACCTTCTAACGAAGCATCAGTCATAACAGTCGTGTTAGGTTCATTCATGCGGATAGGGTTGCTCGAATTGTGTATGTGTAGCAACCACCAGTGGATGTTTTCATGCCCCGCTTTGGAAATTGTCATAAGACTCTCGAAATTGCCTTTTGCTTTTGACAGGGCAATATTCTTATCTATTTCAAGTGATTTGATGTGTGCTTTGCCATATAAGATAGCTGGTGCGTAGGCTACCATTAGTCCAATGAGGACTGCTACTTGTCTTATTTTTGGTCTTTTGATCTTTAACAAATCCGATGTGGTTATATTGAATTTTTGGATCTTATCGTTAGTTAAGGATATAGTCATTTGTTGCGTATCTATCAGAAACCCCAAAAATTTTTAATTTGTGGTAGGTTTTAGAACGGATTTCTTATCGTGAATATAGAAACCTAATTTTGTTAGAATATTGCACAGGTCTTTGACTGCTAGCCTACAATCGTTCTCAGTACGTGCTAGAATGAATGAGTCGTCAATGTAAGGAAACATGACGTGGCCATTCTTGGCCATTTGTGCAAAGACTGGTTTAAGTAACATTGTGAATAGGCGTGGTGCGCACGCCAAACCATTGGGTAAACATGTGAACTCATAGAGTTGACCTCGCCAAATAAACCGTAGGAATTTCCTGTGGCCTTCAAAAATTGGAATTGTATAATAGGCATCTTTTAGATCCACCCTGGCAAGCCAGGCCCCCGGCATTACTAGATCCTGGGCTGTTTCAAGTGAAAACATTTTAAAATGTTTATATTCGACCAAATTATTCAAGATCATCCTAATTTCTCCATTAGGTTTGGGTCTAGAAAAAATGTTAGAAATGTATTCGCCATTCTCATGTTGGACCGGTGTAATAATACCCTTATTTTCAAATTTTTCTACTTCTTGGTTTAAAGCTAGTTGTTCTTCTAATGACAAGCAATAAGGAAAAGGTATTCTCTTTTGTACGGGGGTTTCTATAAAGGGGATAACCACCCCTCTAACAATGTCCAGGACTTTGTCGTTTGTTGTGATTTGTTCCCATTCAATGAAATGGTTTACCACATTACCGGCAACAAATTTGCTTACACTGGTTTGCGTTGCAGACTCTATTTGTTGGCTGGCTTGGGGAACTGCTTCTGGGGAGGGTTGTCTCTCCTGAATGGCCGGTTGCCATCGTTCCACCCGTATTGGTTCCGTTGGCCCCATCCTCTCGGCTGGTAGCCGTAGTTCCTGTTCCCGAATCTGGCTGTTGACTGCCCAATTCGGCGTCCCCGAAATTTCGATCTAGATTTTTTTAATTTAGAGGTGTTAGTGTCTTTCTTGCCATCAAGGTGTTTAGACTGCTTGGCTTTGGTCGCCACTTGCTTGAAGAGATATTGGAGTTGTCCTCCAAACATCTTGGTGTTATCAAGTGGTTTTCCCTTGATTGGTTTGGGTGCGAGGAAAAGCGTGTACTCTTTTCCGTCGTTGTCGACAACTTTTTTGGATCTGGCGACTTCTTTTCCAGCATCGGTGGTGACCGATTTGTACACGTTTTCAAATCGTCGATAAGATAGGAAATTGCTGGTCGCTGTAAGCGCCGCAATAGCCGAGTTCATGTCCGCTGTGACGGTGGTGAACTTGTTTCCGGTCATCATTCGGTTAGCTACCGGCATGATGGTGGCGAGTGCTACTAAGACTCCTTTGTGGACCGTGTGTAGGCAGGTCTCGAATCTTTTGCGATCCTCGTTCATGGTCACGTCGTCGTTCATTTCTTTTATGGTCGCTTCTGGGATGCCTCTGATCCCTGTGTATTGTTCTGCCAGCTTTGTTAGCGTTTCTGCTGGTTTGAACGTATCAAAGTGGCCCTTTAGATTTTTCCGCAGCAAAGAGCAGGTATTTATCTTGCTCTTTTTTGTGATCCTGATCTTCTTCGCTACCTTTTCGGTTATGTCAGCAAAAGTGCCGGCATGTGGGTCGTCGGAATCAGAGTCCGTAGTGGTGGACCCTGAAGAGTCATCAGAAGAGGATTTTGTTTTCTTCTTTTTCGACTTGGACCAGTCGGATTGTTCCGAGAGAGAGGCGTGTGCTTTTGGCGAAGCCTTGGAGGGCGGCGTAGGGAGTAGTTGTTGCAACTGCTCCCGGATGAGTCATACCATTTGCTCATTCCCATCAACTTGGGAGGGCCCTGCCTCGGGCGAGCGGTCACGTGATACGGCTAACGAGCGCCCAGGGGTCGCGTTTCCTTCGCTCAACGTATGTGGAACACCCTTGGTACCCCGCTTCGCGGCCATGTTGAGTCGTCTGTAAAACAACCAAAAGGAGGTTTTTAGGACATGCTCAAGGTGCAATGGGACCAGTGGAACAGCGCAGATGGTGCAAAGCACACAGAAGGGCAATAAAATTGTATTTACACCAATTTTACACTAGGCGTGAGAAGCTAATGTGTATCGAAAGTGTAACAGCCGAGCAAGTCGAACCGAAACCAATCGAGGGGCGGGACCAGTGTAGATTCCGCCCACACTCTCTGTTACATACACTTCTCCCACCCGTGGCGTCAGTGCCAACAGATTGGAGAAAATATTATGCAATTCGGAGGTACGCCATAAGAAAAAACTAACATAGCGACGAAATGACTCCGGTCAACATGTCTCTCCGTTGGGCAACGGGCGGCAAAAATAAACTCTGTCTAAGCGACGAAATGACTCCCGCCAACATGTCTCTCCGTTCGGCAACGGGCGGCAAAAATCAAATGGATGCCTCCAGTAACTACGGCACCGAAAAAAGCACAGCCTTATAATACACTTAATGTAAGAAAAACCTTTATAAAAGGTCGATAAGCATGTGCTATAGATGTTCATAAACAGTTATGTCGGCTTATGTTTCGGTACTTACAGTAGAACTAGGTAAATCCTCGGTAAATAACTGCTGTACTGCTCGTAGCGTTCCTCCAGTTATGAGCGGAATATGCTAATTGCTGTACCCGGATGTTGCTTCCTTCTCCCTCGACCACGATCAGCCAGAGGCTTAGTACCGAGGTAAAATATATATATATATATGGGTTGGTGGTGCCTGAGTGGGATGTAAATAGACATAGTGGTGCTGGCAGGTCTGGGTGTGATTGCGCTCAGGGGCCTAGCCCTTCTGCTGGGGTAGGGGTCACCACACTCAAAAGGTCAAGGTTGGTGGTGGCCATGGGGGCCATACAGCTACTGGTGGTGGGCAAACCACTGGTATCCATGGAGACCAGGAATGCTAGATCCCTATTGGTGGGACCAGGAATGCTCGATTCCCATTGGGGGAAGGAGGTGGTATGATACTCTACAATGAACCCATGTAACTATATTTAACAATAAACCAGAGGCTGGACTCCCTTCTCTTATACTTTACTCTTTTCCTTTCTCTTTGTCTGTATTGTTTTCCTCATAGCCTATGTACACAGCCACAGATCCGAGCATTAGATTCTACAATATGCCAGAAAAATAATAAATATATACATAAAAACAACCTCATGACCGTGATTCGTGTGATCAGAAGGACGATCACAAACGTACGATTTTTTTTATTTGACCTTACGGTGGCGTCCCTCAGCAGGGGCCTAGCTTGGGATTTTCAGGTGGTATGCAAACCTTTTGGTGACGGAATAAAGTGCTATCGGAATAAAAACACTATAGAACATCATATTTTAATATTTGTCATTTCAGCTGGTAGGCTGCTACATACATTCGTATATTATATGGAAGGTAGGCCCCTGCTCACTCTCCAGTTTAGATATTTTAGTACCTTTTCAAAAGCATTTCAAAACATTAGTACATAGCAGTTCATTCAAAATGACTTATTTGTTCCAAAAGGTACGCGAACCGGGAATAATTAAAGCATAATTATAATAACATTATTATAAACTAGAGGTCAGTTCTCATCAAGTACAACAGCAACTGAATAAAACTGTTCTTGAAATAAATGTACCCCTATTAAAATTCAATAAAGCAAAAAGTGTAGACATCCAATAACCCACATAAAATTAGTCACTATCATTAGATCCCCAGCCCCTTTATTTTATTTAATCAACGTGAAGATTGTTACAATGGTCAATGCCAATAATCTGTGAACAGAGCATCCTCACCACATGTGATGGGCTCTGATGGTGGAGTCTCCTACTTGGCCTGATCATATAGCTCACACTCTAATCTAACTTATGTCGTAATAAGAATAAGGACCTAAGAATAAAGACTTCAAAATAATTTGTGGGCATTTAGCTTTTATTATCACGTGAGCATGTGGCTGTGCATTGCCAATTCTGCCCTGTCTTAGTCTCATTTTGCTGTCGTCTTTGTCATATTCTATTGTACAAAACCACAATACTGCCCATCATTGATTATAATGACATAATATATAATATATACTAACTAAAAAGCAGCACACAAAGCTCCAAACTATACAAAATAGAGGGTTGTGCACAGTATTTAACGGAAAAACACTACATACCATTGAGATGCACAATAAAGCTAAACTAGATGCCCTAAATATTCGCAGAGACAAGCACCTATTAGGCCTAATGTACCACCGCGCGAAAGACCCATATTACATAGACACACCTACACAAGCCACACGTGCAGCACAAGCCACCCTCCTGAAAGTGCTGCATGTTAAAACTAGTAAAATGAAAAAGTCACCGGTTGTTCTGGGGGGAGCACTCTGGAACCAACTACCAGCACGTGTCAGGAACAGTGATTGTTACAAAACTTTCAAGATAAACCTCCATGCACATTTAAATCAACCAGCCTAGGCCAAAGCAGATCAATGATACACTGGGTCGGTGTTGCCATTCCTTTCCCTGTCCCCCCGCTCCCCCCCCCCCAAACAAACACTGTAAACTCAACCAGTAGCGGCCAACTAGACCAAAAACCCATCTACAAAGGAATGAGCCTGGAAATGATTCTAGTTGGATCCTACTGAGGTACATGATTAATCAATATTAACCTACTTACTAACTCAATAGGCCCCACCTGAGATTACCATGAACACAAGTTCAATCACAAAGGCAATCACATCCCCCCCCCCCCATCAACCTTTCAACGAGTATGTTACTACTAGAAAGATAATCAGTTATGCCTCACCCACCCCTTACTAACGCTTACCATACTAGTCTAACATTAAACATAGTTACCTCCCCGCATGTTTCTTTTTCTCTTATCTTGTTCTTTACCTATCATTCATGTAACAATGTTTTGCTTATTTTCCTGTAATTGTTTATCTGTATATTGTTGTAGATTTGTTTACTGTGTAGAGGGAATTGTGATTAGGGCTGGAAGACCAGTGCATTAGCACTGACAACATATTATTCAGAGGAATAAAAACACTTGAACAAAAAAAAATTACCATAGAGGGGGTGTAATGACGTCACGAGACAACTTCCGGTGGCCATATTGGATTACATATACAAGGCTTGGAAGTGCTTACATTGTGTTTTTTCACAGATTTGTTGGTTTATTTGTCACTGTTTTGAGCACTGTTTTGAGTTTGGCCTCAAAGGTTGGAGGAAAAGGGTTTTTTGATGATGGGGAAGCATTTTTTAAATCATGTAGCCTCACATCATTGCTAAAAAGTGCAGTATGTTGACACTTTGGATGCTCTGTCAAAGAATTAGAAAGGTTCGGGCAGTACCCGCTAGGTGGCGCCACATACTTCAGCAGCCCTGACTATAGGTAGGCCCAGTGGTGGCCATAGTGTTCTTGGTATAAGACAGGGGACGCCATAGGTGGTATTAAGTGTAATCCAAGATGGCTAACCGCTGAGTGATGACGTCACGTGCACCACCTCTATTGGCCAATTTGAATCAGCAACTCGCGACTCTGCCTCTGGTGATAAAACTCAAAGAGTATGTTACTACTAGAAAGATAATCAGTTATGCCCCAACCCCTACTAACGCCTACCTGCTACCATACTACTACTAGTTTAACATAGTTACCTCCCTGCATATGTTTCTTTTTCGCTTATCTTGGAGGGACGTGAGCCAAACTCGCCGATCGCTGTCATAGCGGGCGCCATTTTCCTGTGACGCCGATCTGCGTTTTCTATTGGTCAACCCAATTACAACGTTCCAAATAACTGCCTCCTGATTGGCTAGAAATAGGGCCTATGTTTTTGCATATATAATGAACATGACGTCATAGAGGATTTCCCAATCTATAGCCTCGTTTTCATTTTTTTCTGAAAGACTGTTTATTTCTGGTACAGGAAGAATTTCACCAAACTTTAAAGATTTTTGACAGTAATCACCATCAAAATTCGGAATCACGGCAGCTATGGTCCCTAATTATAATATATAGGTCCCATTCTATATGTATTTATTGTTGTATATATGAAATACCAGGAGGAAATTAGCACGAGAAGTGTAGCAATGAGCTCGCGGAAATTTTTGTTAAAACAAATAATGCCAAATGAGAAAAACAAAATGGCGACTCATGAAATTCTGCAAATTGCACATTGTCATCAAAATTCGACATCAAAGAAGGTTTGGTCCCTAATTATAATATATAGTTCCCATTCTATATGTATTTATTGATGTATCTGTGAAATACCATGAGGAAATTTGCAAGAGAAATGCAGTAACGAGCTCGAGGAAAGTTTTTTTTAGCAAATGGGAAAACAAAATGGCGACTCAAGAAATACAAAAAATATGGCATTAACCTAATAATTATTATGTTTGATCATTATTAATAATTATTTCCAGCTTTTCAATGATGATTTTTGTGATTGATCTAGATAGAGAATTCTTCTGCAATTCAGATACTTAAAAGATTTAGTGAATTTGTTGAGAAATAAGAAAGTTACAGCATTTTCCCTAACAACACAGTATGTTTTGATCACACCATCTTCATTTGGTTTAAGGTTAATTGTGAGGACATAATTTGGCTAATTAAAAATAATGAAAAAATCATAACTTATTTATTTCTCAATGGATTGCAATGATCTAAGTGTCATTTTCTTTGCCTCTTCATCCTCTTTCAAATGAGCCCAGTTACACTGGAATTGGAGGATTTTGAATTTTTGACTCACATACCTATATCTTGTTCTTTACCTATCATTCATGTACCGATGTTTTGCTTAGTTTCCTGTAATTGTCTATCTGTATATTGTTGTAGATTTGTTGACTGTGTAAAGGCAATTGTGATTAGGTAGGTGTGTGCGCAAACGGCGACTAGCGGCGGATATTTTCTTACAACAAAACTGATCCAGCCAATCGCACCTTTTTTTTGGAGGGGTCTAGAAAAACGCCTTTATGATTGGTTTGCATTGGTCAATCTTGATTATTCCTAGTCTATATGTAGTATGGAAATCCCTTCACAGCTTAGTTTAAAAATATTTCAATTTGGTGAAGTTTTGCTGTTCCAATAATAACTTCAAAAGTTTCACTCAATTTCAACCTGCAAATTCACCCTTTTATATCAATCTGCAATTTAAAAAAAGTAAACTGGAGTGTGTGCCCATTATTAATCTTATGTACTTTTGAGTTTTGGGAAATTGTGACGAGTAGATCAGAATTGGCACGAATCGGAATGCAACAGGTATGACTTGTGTTTATCTGCCTCCTGTGACTCGGCGTTCACGCATTGGCGTTCACGCATTGGCACCGCTCATCTCAGTCACCAATTTGGGTCACAGAAATCTAGTGCTTATACCTTAATTTTATGTAAGAAAATAATGACCAATTTCAGAGTTGGAAAACGCCATAACTTCCTTAATACTCCACTTATTCCCATAATCTTGGTGTCATGTTAAATGGCATTTCAAGCTCTTTCCAGTGGTGCCTTTTGTTTTATTATTGAAGGGGTTTGAATTTGTTTGGCACATACCTAGATTAGGGCTGGAAGCCCAGTGCATTAGCACTGACAACATGATCATTGAACATGTTATTCAGACGAATAAAAACACTTGAACAAAAAAAACAAAAAAAAAAAAGCCAAGCCAAAGGCGTGCGTGCCTTTAATTGTCAGTGACTGCTTATGAACATACCAGCGACGTGTTTGAGCCATCTAAAGAATGACGGCGTGTCCTGCTTGTCTACAGAATCCAACAACAAATTAAACGCTGCTTGTGCTTCTGCCAATTGCATTTTGAGGTTCCAGTTTGCTGTCTAGAAATCCGGACTTGTGTTCTGCCACACTGCGAGTGTTCTGGATCGGTGCCACCTGTACCTACCACGAGGTTTGGTAATGTGTGCACCTCACCCAGTTAACCAACAAGTGGCGCCTCCTTCCGCAGACTTCAGACAACGTCATTTACTGCGGACCCGCCGTGAGCGAATATGGCGGCTACCGGTGTCCCAAGTGAAGAGAACATGGACTCCACCCCAGAGAAAGCCCAAACAATAGATGATATTCCTGAAGATGTCAGACTAAAGGCAGATGAACTCAAAGAAAAGGCAAATGGCTTCTTCAAAAGTAAGTATTTGGACAGAGGAGTAAGCCTGTGGATGTCTATGGAAGAGATAGAAATAGCTTGTATGGCGTATGCGCGCGATAAATTTATAGTAGATTCTGCGTCAGCGGCTGTCATGCAAGTGTCAGTGACAAGTCTCATCGACCGAGCCACTGTGCCACACGGCAAGCACATTTTGGTTGTCATTATTACCTCACTTGAATATTTCTATCGTTTACAGGTGTATAACATAGACATTACAAACTAAAAATTACCGCTAGCAATAAAAACCCTCATCACATCACAACTTTAGCACTGACTCTGTTTCAGCCGAATAATCTTTCGTGTTGTTTCAATGACAATGACAATGTTGTCACTGATGATCCAATCTTCTCTGAGTATTAACTCAGTTATCGGGCCAATAATTCGTGTATGAGTGTTGGCCTTTTTCAAAGCCATTGATCTCATACAGTCATCATCATGTAGAAATTATTCGAACATCAGACAGTAAATAACTGTCAATGTCACACGGTCCAACTACTAACTTGTCCTCCTCTAAGTACGATACATACACATTGAAATAAATCATAATGCCTTACAATTATGATAGTTAGGTAGCTGGATTAAACCAGAACTCAGAACAGTTTTAATTATCTCAATATCTTCAATATATCCAAAGTTATGACAATTCTAAGCTTGCCAAATGGGGATTCAATTTTAAATAGGCTTAGTATGTCAATGGTATGTACATCAAATACTACTGCAGCTGAACTCTGTGACCTGGTTTCTATATGCATATATTCAGAGGTGCTCTGTAAAACCCATTCACAAATCCTATACAAATGACTTGCCATACAGGATGTCATCAGAATTGACCAATCACAACCTTGTTTACATCTGGGAAAAGTTTCTAGTGCATTAACATATTTTTGGGGGTTTAGCTCTGTTCACATTTTTGTGAATCTGGTGCTATTTTGAAGGGCACTAAATTGCACAGGTTTCAGTTTTTATTTGATCAAAATCCATAAAGAATCGACAAAACTACAGTGATTTTAAATTTGTGTGTACATCGGCGGAATCGCCGCGGCAGTAGTAGGCATGCGAAAAACACATCGCTTTCACGGTACTCACTTGTCCCGCAGTGCACACCTGACTATCCTTTTCCATCTCACTTGCAATCTTTATTTTAGGACTACCAGGACTGCAACCATATGGATGATATAGTTCACATTTTGCTCCACTGCTACATCCAAAATATTTGCTCTCCGATTTATAGAAGTGAAAAAAAAATCTTTATTCAAATTTATGTCTGTTAAAGTCACTGGAATACTAATGGTCACAACTTATTAGCTATAACCAATAGGGCAAAATGTTGATTTCTAGGAAAACTAAATCTTAGATAACTTTGGAACGATTAATCATATTTACTCGAATTAAAAAACCCTATAATCTATTCTGTGAGCTCTGTCTGTCTACCGATTTTCAGTACTGTGCAACAATTTTACAATTTTCATGTGATGTACCTATCAATGGTGAAGGATCTAAGCTAAGATTCCATATACGGGGTATGCGGCATGCGAATGCGGTATGCCGACCTCCAATAGTCGATGTCTTCTTTTTGTGTTTTGGGGTTGCTACACAAAGCAAAAAAAAAAAAGGTACCCATCCCATTTTTTTTAGTTTTTTGCTCCAAATTTGTGAAAGAAAGTCTAAGTTACTATTGTTTTCTATGACAAATGCATCAGCATTCGTATTCGCACCGATCGGTCCATGGGTCGATCCATTTTCCGCATTCGCATTCGGACGTATGGAAACACTACTATGCCTTTACATGCTTTTCAAAATTTATTCGCATACCGCATATATGGAATCTTAGCTTTAGGCCAACTTTTATGAGTAGAATTGAATGTGAAAACGTTGATATATTCTCAATGCTTGCACTTATGACAATGATAATTGGTATCTAAGAGTGTTTTTGGGTACTCCTTCACATGCTGCCAGAAGTAGCTCAGTGAATGCTCTGAAATGGCATGTGTAGGGAGTACTTCATAAAAGCGCACTATTTTGAATGCATCACGATGGTGGCGCCCCTGGCGACTACGCGCGTACCTACCTACTCCATGTGTTAGACTAGGACTAGTAGGAGCTGAGACTGAGTGTTTTGGTCAGTCACTGAATCAGTATCCTGAGTATGCTCACTTAAAACTGCAGATGCTAGTGTATCTAAATTCTAACCATAGGCCATTCCCAACCGTTCATTTTCTTTGATTAACAGCAACATGCGGCCCTATTTCGGCTTATACTAGTATTGATTGGAAATTATTTTTGCATCACACGATTCATAATTTCCTTTAATATCAATGCGTTCTTCATAATATTAGAAGTAATATTAGAAGTATCGGGACCTTTCAATTTAATGTAGTTAAGCTTTGAATAGTAATCCTTTAATCGTCGTGTCAGTACAATGTAAACACCTAATGTATTTGATAATTCGACGCACACAAAAACTTGAAAAAAGGCAAGACTATTACTAATTTATTTTACTGTAGTTGTTTGTTGTTTTACATCCTAGCAGCATCTAAGATCCTATCAGGACGGGTACCGACTTGTGACAGTGCACACTCATGGCGACTTTGTAGTGCTGCCCCACTGGGAGCCAGGACACCAGCACCATTACCTGATATCCCACTCAGTCACATTATCCTGAAACTGAGCCAACCAGTCCTTGCCATATATCCTAATAAAACCAAGCGCCTGGCTAGGAAGTGACAAGTATCAATTTTTAAGTCATTGGTTTGACTTGACCAGGGTTCGAACCCAAGGTCTACCAACACGTGACTAAGTTTTCAAGCTTGGAGATACTTTCTCTGTTAGTTGGATGATATCCTGGTTCTCTTAAATACTCAATGTATTATTATTATTATTATTATTATTATTATTATTATCATTATCATTAGCATTAGCATCGTAACACGACAACCAGATGCGGTGACCGAATCGATAGAGCACAGGTTTCCCATGTGGAAGGTTGGGAGTTCCTTTCCCAGCTGAGTCAAACCAGTGACATACAAAATTACTACTTGTTGCTACCTAACCTGGCACTTGGCATTACTTGTATAGAGCAACGCCAGGATAATGTGACTGAGTGAGATATTGGGTCATGGTGTTGGCAGTGCTATCCCAGAGAAACAGCACTATAAAGTTGTCAGGAGTGTACACTGTCACAAGTCGGTACCCATTATGATATGACTTTAGATGCTGTCAGGATATGAAACCACAACAAATTTTAACACCATACATACACAAACAAACAATGGACAGTATTTTTGTTTCTAAACATAGGGTAACAGCAAAATTATGTTTACATACATTTTCTGGCACATAAATATGAAGGTCCTTATTTTATAGTTAAAAGAGCTACATTTGTACTGACATAAGTCATAACTAATTCTGTACTCTTATCTTTTGTTTTTTCGGTCGCTCGACTTTTATAATATTTTTAAAATATTTAAATATTCTTCCCTGTTAATTTAACCACATATGTTGAGTTGATAAATATGGTGTTTGTGTGAATGTGATTTATAACGTGGTATCGGTTTGTAGTTGGCATCTAAACTGAGTGACCAGACGGGATGGCTGAATGAGTTGAGCATCCGTCTCCCATTTTGGTAGATAGTGGGTTTCGAATCCATGGGTTCAAACCCTGGTCCAGTCAAAGCAATGACTTGAAAATTTATATGTGTCGCTTCCTACAATCCTAGCCAGGCACTCAGCATTATTAGGATAGGGCAAGGACTGGTTGGCTGAGAATCGGAATAAAGTGACTGGGTGGTCTGTCAGGTCATGGTGCTGGCGGCCTGGTATCCCAGTGGGGCAGCACTATAAAGTTGCCATGAGTGCATTCTCACAAGTGGGTGCCCCTCCTGATATGACCTTAGATGTTGACATGATGAACCCCAACAACCAACAAATCTAAACTGAGTTGATATGTTCCTGATTAGGCTGCAAGTGACCAATCACAATTGCCAACATCGCGAGTGTACTAAATGCCCAGTGTAGGGAGACGGGGGGGGTACGGGAAATCCTCCTCAAATTGAAGGTTATGGTTAAAGTACAGCAGGTGGACCGCACATTAAAGTGTAAATGGCCAGGTAGACCGAACGCTAAAGTGGCACCGATGATTAATTATGAAATCAAATGTATTTTTTATTTGATCAATATACCCATAGAAATTAGATAGTCAGTATGCTTCAACGTTAAATGTCACTTTGTGGTGACTGTTATTTATAATTAAATATATGTACGGCCTATCTTTTTGTTCTTATAGGTAAAGATTATGGACAGGCCATAGTCTACTACACAAATGCCATTGAGCTCAACCCGTTCGTTGTGGCCTATTATGCAAACCGAAGCTTTAGCTACCTCAAGATAGAATGTTATGGTTACGCACTGACGGACGCCAATGAAGCTCTGAAGCTGGACAAGAGCTATGTAAAGGTGGGTGAATTGTCAAACTTACAGTGTCAATTTGGGTTAATTGCCAAACTTAGCCATGTCAATTTGGGGTTAATTGCCAAACTTAGCCACATCAATGTGCGTTAGTTGCTAATCTTAGCCACATCAATGTGGGTTAACTCCCAAACTTAGCCACGTCAATGTGGGTTAACTACCAAACCTAGCCACGTCAATGTGGGTTAATTGCTAAACTTAGCCACATCAATGTGGGTTAACTGCCAAACTTAGCCACGTCAATGTGGGTTAACTCCCAAACTTAGCCACGTCAAGGTGGGTTAATTGCCAAATCTGTATCCAAGTTAGATATCTAGAATCAAATCTAGATACTTGTTTTCATTTTGAAAATTTGATGTTTTCGTCAGACTATGCAGCTTTAAGTAAATGTTAGTATCCACGTAGTATAATGGCAATGTTCAGGTATCAAAAGTGTCAAATACTTCATAAACAACTAACTCTTTCCATATATATTTTTCCTTCACGAAGGCGTACTACCGGCGAGCGTCCGCCAATATGGCACTCGGGAAGTTCAAGCTTGCCTTGAAGGACTTTGAAACGGTATGTATTGTTTTCTGGGTGTTTTTAACTCGAAAATATTAGTTATTGCCCGATATGGGATTTGAGGTCAGAGGGACTGTTTTGTGTAAGTGAGTGACGACAGGTGAGTGCTCTGAGTTCTATGCACATTTGAGAGGTGTGAGGGATCTTTTATCCCCTTATTAGGGTGATAAATGGTTTTATCTTTAATAGTAATGCCAACTGAAATTTGAAATGTGTTTGAACTAATCAGAACTAATATTGTCACGGTACCATGTCCCTAGCACGAGATTCTATAGCCACAGTACCGTGATGACAGTAGATTATTCTACAATCACGGTTCCGCTTAGGATTAGGGTTGGACTTAGGGTTAGAGTTAGGTATTTTGTGTAACCTTTGACTGTAGACTACGGATGTAAAAGAACAGTACCCTAATGCTAGACTGCCGATCTATATCAACGGTATCCTGATGCTAGACTGTCAATCTATATCAACGGTACCTTGACAATAGAGGTGTCCAACCGGAATAAGGAAATGTGATATCAGACTGGCCAATGGGATATCGCAGTTTGGTCTGATCCGTATGGTTGTTATCACCACTATTTAGGCATTTATTAAACAGGGATGCAAGATCTCTGTGATTTCGCAATCTTTTGGTAAATCTGCGATTTGTGTGGTTTCTAAAATATGCATGTTCTAAAACCCCAATAAAGAAACAATTTAATTTTGTGTTTAATTTTACTCCCATCTACTACATAATATTAACAAAATTTCAAAAGCAGTTAAAGCCTTCAACTCTGCCTCAGGCTGGTTGTTGGTGTGATGGCTGGAATATATTTTGTTAATGGCATAAACTCAGAACCACCGGATTATGCGACTTTAAGCTTTTACTTGGTATAGTAAATTTGTGCTTGACCGAACGCAGTGCTTAAGAGTGCAGGCTTCCCGTGTGGAAGGTTGAGAGTTTGAATCCCAACCAAGTCAAATCAATGACTTACAAAATTGATATTTGTCGCTACCAAACCTGGCACTCAGCATTGTTAGTATAGGGTGAGGACTGGTTAGCTCAGTATCAGGATAATGTGACTGAGTGGGGCATTAGGTTATGGAGCCGTCGGCCTGGTCTGTCTCCCTGTGGGGCCACACATTTTAAGACGACATGGCTGAGTGTGCACTGTCACAAGTCGGTACCCGTCCTGATATGATCTTAGATGTTGCCAGGACGTAAAAACTCCAACAAACTCGCTGACATTTGTGCTTGCATTTTTCAGGTTGTGAAAGTGCGGCCCAATGACAAAGATGCAAAGACTAAATACACGGAATGCAACAAGATCGTCAAGCGGCTGGCCTTCGAGCGTGCCATCGCAGTGGACGACCAGCAGGTGTCTGTGGCAGACAGCATCAACCTAGACTCAATGAGTAAGTCTGTGCCTCGTTTGAGCAGTCTAGCTTCATTTACCTACACTGGACGGACGCGGTGGCTGAATCAGTAGAGCGCAGGCTTCCCGTGCAGAAAGTTGGGAGTTCAAACCCCAGGGGCCATATGTATGTGTCGGGGTTAGTGCTGCGAAGCTGGTTTTCGGCGGGTTTACCGGATTAGCGGCGATAACTCCATATGTATGTGTCGGCGTTAGACAAACACTGCGAGCTTCAAGTCACCTGCACTAACCCCAAGCCATAAGATGGTTAACGTCGATGTTAGGGACCGATTATCCCCAAATCTATTCAATGCGATCATATTTAACAGAATTACATATGCAATAAGTGAAATTTAATCAAATTAACCCTAAAATCGAACCGTTATACACATTGTTGAATCGACGAATGTAAAGTAAACAAATCGACGTCGGTATCCATACTGTCGAAATCAACAAAACATCGTCGTCGCCGCATCGGCGGCAATGTATTAGGCCCAAATCTATTCAATGCGATCATATTTGACAGATTTACATACGCAATAAGTGAAATTTTATCAAATTAATCCTAAAATCAAACCGTTATTAACGCTGCTGCCGCATTGGCGGCGTTATTCATATTGTCGAATCGACGAATGTAAAGTAAACAAATAGCAGTGCTCGTCGGCTACAGGCTCACCACTGAGGCTGATACGTGAACTAACCCTGCCGCGTTTTGGACACATACATACCCCGTGACACATTTGGAACACCGGTGTTAGATACACCGGAGCCGATAAAATGTTGCCCATACATATGGCCCCAGCCGAGTCAAGACTATGACTTACAAAAATGTCTACTTGTCGCTACCGAGTCTGGCGCTCGGCATTAATAGGATAGGACAAGGACTGGTTAGTACAGTATTAGAATAATGTGACTGAATGGGATATTGGGGTCTTGATGTCGATGATCTGATCTTCAAGTGGGGTCGCACTATAACGTCGCCATGAGTGAAACTGTCATAATTGTGTACCTGTCTTATTTGCAGCTATAGAAGAAGACTACGAAGGGCCGGCCTTGGAGAAGGGAAAGGTGACATTAGAATTTATGAAGCGGTTAATGGAGGTATACAAAGATCAACAAAAACTACATAGACGATACGCGTATCAGGTATTTGGCACATGTTTCAATCTACCCCACTCATTTCCATATTCCTTTTTTTCCCCCTCTTTTTTTGTCTTACCCAATTAATTGGCATTATTTGTTAATTGCTTATGCATAGCTACTTGCCTAATTAATGATTTCATTGCGGTGTAATCTGTTGCATTATATTCCACGTTAATGCCTGATCATATGTTGTTATTTCTTTAAGCTTAGTTATTGAGGATTTGCGTGTGACGTAGGCATCGCACTACTCCTGCATCGTGGTTGGTTAGAAGCAGTTCGTTCTACTATCAAGTGTATGTAAATAAAACAAAAAGCACAAATCTATTCACTGCTATGATCTATTTCTGTTATTTAGAACCATGAATATTCACTCAGGGGTTAAAATAATGTTTATTTAACAGAATAACTTATTCAATAAGTGAAATTCGGTCAAATTAAACCCAAAATCCAAGCGTTATATTAAGGCCACTGCCGCATCGGCAGCGTTATTGCGAATGTAAATAAAACAAAAAACACAAATCTATTCACTGCTACGATCTAATTCTGTTATTTAGAACTATGAATATTCAAACAGGGGTTGAAATGTTATTTATGAGAATAGCTTACTCAAAAAGTGAAATTTGGTCAAATTAAACCCAAAATCGAAGCGATATTAACGCAGCTGCCGCATCGGCGCCGATATTGTCGAATGTACACAAAGCAAAAGGCACAAATCTATTCACTTCGACTATCTAATTATGTTATTTAGAACCCTGAATATTCAATTGGGGGTTAAAATATTATTTATGAGAATAGCTTACTCAAAAAGTGAAATTCGGTTGAATTAAACCCAAAATCCAAGCGATATTAACGCCGGCGGCGATATTGTCGAAGGTAAACAAAACAAAACGCAGAAATCTATTCACTGCTACGATCTAATTCTGTTATTTAGAACCATCAATATTCAATTGGGGGTTGAAATAATGTTACTCAAATAATAGCTTACTCAAAAATTTGGTCAAATAAAACCCAAAATCCAAGCACTATTAACGCGGCCGCCGCATCGGCAGTGTTATGCTGTACTTTCTATCGAATCATGATGGCCGACGAGGCACTGGTGCTAATCGTTTGGCGCAAATCTTCAATAGAGTTTGTATCACTCGTTAACATTTTTTTTACAAGTACTTAAATTACGAATTCTAGAAATAAAGTACTGGGAAGTCATTCGAATGTGTGACAAAAGGCCCAAAGGTTATTAAATGTCCTGAAAATATAATTGCTTGTTAATCTGAAATCAATGTATATGCAAAATTGTAAGATTTCTGTATCTTGCCCCTTTTAAAAAAGGGTGTGTGTGTGTGCTATCTTTTCAGTTTTGAAATCATGAAAAGCTCAACCTGATTAAGTTATACTACTTGGATCTTTTTCTTCTATTTTCGGCAGCTTTCTGATTCTTTCCCCCTGCCCCCTGGTTTTATGGGTCATTTCCATACCGGAAGTCAGTCTGTTGTTGATGGGTGATTCTTATCCATATGACCGGGCGCGGTGGCCAAATCGGTAAAGCACGGGTCTCACGTGCGGGAGTTCGCGAGTTCGGTTCCCGGCCGAATCAATGACTTAAAAATTGATACTTGTTGCTTCCTAGCCTGGCGCTCGGCATTGATAGGATATGGCAAGGACTGGTTAGCTCGGTGCCAGGATACTGTGACTTGAGTGGGGTATCGGGTCATGGTGCCGGCGGCCTGATTTCCCGGTGGGGCAGCACTATAAAATCGCTATGAGTGCGAACTGTCACAAGTCGGTACCCGTCCTGATGTGACCTTAGATGTTGCTAGGACGTAAAACAACAAACAACTTAATCATATGGGCTGTTCTCAGAATATGTGCGCCACATGTCTGACAGGGGAACCAAAAGTGAAAACATTGCAAATAATAGTAGAATCCATGTTTTATGAAGGTTTACATTTGGGGCATATGTCAAGAGTTTCGAGGGGAATCACTTTTTCATTTTGATCTTATACAAATTGAGAAAAACATTAAAATTACTAGTGTAACATGGAAATCAAACACATCCATGGCACCATTTTAATATGTACAAAGATATCAAACAAGATTATGGATTACAGTTCAGGCAAACAAGATAATGTCTTAGACATTTGTCTTGGGTAGATGCATGGTGTCGATTTGCAAATTTTCACATTGTGACTAGCACAAAATCGAACACATATATTTATATTTTTTAATTTACATTTTGTGGGATAGATTAAATAATGTAATATTCCTAACGTACTTAATATACAGAGGCAACAATAACTATTTGACTTGGTACCCACAAAAAATGTAACGTGGAAACCGAATATGTGGTTCACAGTTTCTGAGAATGACCCGTACACAACTGTATATACAACGTTTTTTATCAAAAACAGTTGTGTTCAAGGTGATATACTTAGCTTCTTTCACTGTTATTTATTTAGATCCTGCTTGATGTGAAGGGCCTGTTTACTGATCAACCCACTCTAGTCGACGTGAACATTCCAGAGGTAGGCTACCACTTTCTTCAATAGGGTCATCTACCGGGCGCGGTGGCTGAATCGGGAGAGCGCAGGCCTCCCGTATTAAACTGGGAAATGAACTTATGGTGTGGGACGCGGTGGCTGAATCGGTAGAGCAGAGGCTTCCCGTGCCGAAGGTGGAAGTTCGAATCCAGACCGAGTCAAACCAATGACGTACAAAATTGATACTTGTCACTACCTAACCTGGCACTCGGCATTATTATGACTGTTTAGCTCAGTATCAGGATAATGTGACTGACTGGCATATTGGGTCATTGTGCTGGCGGCATCGCCTCCCAGTGGGACAGCACCATAAAGTTGCCATGAGTGTGCACTGTTACAAGTCAATACCCGTCCTGATGTGGCCATAGATGTTCCCTCGACATAAAACCCCAACAAACAAAGTTAGGGTGTGTTTCAGTTTGAGGGGTAAGATATGATAGTTACAAAGACTGGTAAATATGTGATAAATGAAGTCTGGTCTGGTACAATGTCTTAAGGCTGCACTATGATGCATCATCTATGTTGTCCATGTTTATTTTCTTACCAGGGCAAGAAGTTCACTGTCTGTGGAGACATTCATGGCCAGTTCTACGACCTAATGAACATCTTCGAGCTCAACGGGCTACCTTCCGAAGAAAACCCTTTCGTATCCTTACAGCGGCCGGTTATGCAGACGATTTGAATGGGGCATTTAGCAATATGCTGTCTGTTGATTGATCAAGGATGAAAGATCTCCACGGGTTTGCGGATTTCCACGATTTCCACGATAAAGTTTTAAAGAATAACCCATATACTGAGTCAATTTGATAGAACCTGTTACTGCTGAAGACTAGCATCAGAATTTTGACAAGCACACCAAAATTAATTTTGCATGTTTACATTTCAAATATCTCCTAAGTTTGCCATTTAATATCAAAGTTACTTCAAACTAAAGTAAGGTAGATTATAACGGTCACCCTAATATAGTTATCTCAGAAAATGACAGAAACTCAAAAGTATCGGACTAAAGTTGTGTAGTCTAATGGTTTTGAGTTTCTGAAATTTTTCTGAGATAAATATATTAAATTTATTGTTATGATTTACCTTACTTTAATTTGAAGTAACTTTTATTTTCAAAGGCTAGGTTTTGAGATATTTGAAGTTCTTGTATGTATCTGGCAACAAATGCTAACTGACTGCATAAGTATCTAAGTTAGATATGGAGAATCAATTCTATATAATTATTTTGATTTTGAAAATTCGATGCTTCATCGGACTATGCAGCTTTTAGTGTGAAGTGAAAAATTGTTGATTACGGCTACAATCATCCATTTGCTACTTCTGTCTTCCTTGACCCACACCAGCTCTTTAATGGCGACTTCGTAGATCGGGGGTCCTTCTCTGTAGAGTGCATCTTCACATTATTTGGATTTAAGTTATTATATCCAAATTATTTCTTCATGTCACGGGGTAGGTTTTGTCTCGTCAGTCAGCTCATTAGTAAAAAGTTAATAACCAGATTTGATCAATTTAGCAGGCATGTGATTTCTCCGGTTTTAACAGGAATTCTAGGTTTTTTCTGGCCACCGAAACCGGAATTCCGGGTATTTTTTAAGTTCCTTTTTTTTTTGTTCTCGCCGCCGAAACACCTCTGAAATACACTATTTGCATCCCTCTCGTGACTCAGTAGGACGCTGTGTGTCCCCACGATAACCATAACAAACAAATTCAGGGTTTTTTTCCCTGCACCCAATCACGTGCCTGATTTACGTATTCCAATTTCTACTGGTCTCTTAGGAAGGACTGAAGCTGGGACTCAGCATGCCGGGTCACAGCTTCAGCTTATACCGGAATTTGGGGGTTGGTGCCACTCCCAGCCCTATCCTTCACTATTTGCCCAACATATTAAACTCGCTTTGCATTGATAACAATATGCATCAAAATAACCCAAACTTAGTTGGATTATGGCCATATATTTGTTTCTAATGTAGATTGGCATGACATTCCCCTAGCAAATATTTTAGTTTAGATAACATACTACTTTGTGTATCATGGTCTATGTGTATTCACCACTGACCGGACGCGGTGGCCTAATCGTTAGAGCGCAGGCTTCCCGTGCGGAAGGTCTGGGTTCAAATCCTGGCTGAGTCAAACCAGTGACTTTCAAAATGTATGCTTGTCGCTATCTAGCCTTGTGCTTGCCATTACTAAGGCGAGGACTGGTTAGCTCAGTGTCAGGATAATGTGACTGAGTGAATGGGAAATTGGGTAATGGTGCCAGCGGCCTGGTCTCCCAGTGGGGCAGCACTATAAAGTTGCCATGACTGCAGCGTCACCAGTCAGTACTCGTCCTGATATGATCTTAGATGTTGCTAGGGTTAAAAACTACCAACAAACAAACAGAAATCATGCTTGAATAACCAAGCGGTATGGCCGAATGAGTTACAGCGTCCATCTCCCATGTTGGTAGACCGTAGTATCGTGGATCCGAACCCTGGTTGAGTCAAACCAATGACTTAAAAATTTATACTTGTCGCTTCCTAGCCAGGCGCTGGGTATTATTAGGATAGGGCAAGTACTGGTTGGATCAGTGTCGGTCATGGTGCTGGTGGCCTGGTATCCCAGTGGGTCAGCACTATAAAGTCGCCATGAGTGTGCACTGTCAGAAGTCGGTATCTGTCCTGATATGACCTTAGATATTGCTAGGACGTAAAACAACAAACAAACAAAACATCATCCTACAGTTTATGTGTATTATATCATCCGAACTCGTTTCTTTTAAAAAGTTATAAAGAAATAATATATTAAAAGTCGTAAGTTCAACCCCGGGAAATATGTACACCTAATCTAATGTCCCACTGTCTTTTCAGGTAACCACGAGAGTATCACAATGAATCAAATGTACGGCTTTGAAGGCGAGGTCCGAGCCAAGTACACGAGCCAAATGGCCAACCTATTCACAGAGGTTTACAACCAATTGCCACTGGCCCACTGCATCAACTCAAAAATATTGGTGAGGTTTTAGTTGTCAGGTATGATTGTACGAAATATTGCTGTCCTTTTTTTTTAATCCCCCCCCCCCCACCTTCACATCTAATACCCACTGCGTCAATTACAAAAAATATTTGTGCGGGTTTTTTTTTTAGTAACTGTCCTTACTTTTTCTGATCACCCCCTCCCCCTCCGCACTATCACCACACCCGCCAACCCAAAGAAAATCGGTCATGCAGATGTGAATCAAATCAAACCCCACTCATCTTTTCCGCCCATATTTGTGGATGTTAACAAAGATATGCACCATCGCTTTAAATTTACATGTGTGCCTTATAGTGTACATAGTTATTATAGTTATATCTTATACCAGACGCGATGGCCGAATGAGTTAGAGCGTCCGTCTCCCTTGCTGGTAGATCGTGAGGTCGTGGGTTCGAACCCTGGTCGAGTCAAACCAATGTCTTAAAAATTTATACTTGTCGCTTCCCAGCCAGGCGCTCGGTATTATTAGGACAGGGCAAGGACTGGTGTGCTCAGTGTCAGGATAATGTAACTGAGTGGGATACCAGGTCATGGTGCTGGCGGCCTGGTTTCCCAGTGGGACAGCACGATAAAGTCGCCATGAGTGCGCACTGTCACAAGTCGGTACCAGTCCTGATATGACCTTAGATGTTGCTAGGATGTAAGCAACAAACAAACAAATCTTATAAGTTGCATAGTTCGATAAAAGCATCAAATTTCAAATAGCAAAGCATCTAGGTTTGAACCTATATATCTATCTTAGCTACTGGTGCTACGTAGAGTGGCGTACTCGTCAATTTAATAGAACCTGTTACTGCTGAAATCTACGAACAAGCATGTCAAAATTAATCGTGCATGTTTACAATTCAAATATTTCCCATGGTAGTAATTTTAAATGGCTATGAAAATGTCTAAGTTGGATATATGGAATCAAATATTGGTAAGTATTTTGATTTTGAAAAGAGGAATATTTTATCGGACCTTCAACTTTAACTGCTTCTGTATAAACCTCGGTAATTAGTAACCCACAAGTCTAAGCCTGTTTCAGTTTTATTTCAGGGAGAAAGCTTGTCATTCTGTGTATGTATTCCCTGTCTTCTCTCATTCGGAGAAATCCTGTGTATGGCAGTGCACTATTTAGGATTCCTGATTATTTACATAATGCAACAATTTAGTGACTACAAAATTTAATGGTTCTCCGAATAAACCTGAAGGTATGTGGCCCGGGTTAGTTTTGGCAACATTGTCCATGTTGCGCAACATTGGCAATTTGGGGTGCGCGAATAACAGCAGCCATCCCCTGTAACTAAGGACGCTATAGTGGCACCATCTGACTTTAACTGTAGAACTATCCAGCTGCTGCCGCACCACACCATGCCGCCAAGCATTAGCCTTGAAACCAGAGCTCCTCAGTCCGCCTCAAGCACTCGAGCCCGTGTGGTGTGTAGATCCGTAGCAGCCCGTAAATTTCTGCGCCCACTCGCCCTACAGGCAATTACGGGCGCAGCAGGTTAAGCATCCTAGCTTCCAAGCGACAAATAAGTCGCTAACTGGGCGGTGCCGAACATGATATTATTTCCATAATAAATAAACAAAAATAGTCAAGCTTCCACCATATACTGATCCTGTTGTTCCGTGGCGCTGAATTTATAAAACACTGTTTTAAACTAATGTATATTATGAAAATTGCAGGTAATGCATGGGGGGCTCTTCAGCAGTGATGACGTCACACTGGACGACATTCGGGGCGTGGACCGAAATCGGCAACCGCCGGAGTCAGGTAGCTGGCCTTTAAAACAAACAAATTATTTTAACTTTGACCAGACGGGATGACCATATGTGTTGAGCGTCCGTCCCCCGTTTTGGTAGATCGTGAGATTCGAACCCATGGGTTCAAACCCTGGTCAAGTCAAACCAATGACTTAAAAAGTTATACTTGTCCCTTCCTAGCCACAAGCTTGGGATTATTAGGATAGGGCAAGGACTCAGTGTCGGGATAATGTGACTGCATGGGATATCAGGTTGTGGTGCTGGTGGCCTGGTCGCCACGAGTGCGCACTGTCACAAGTCAGTATCCGTTCTGATATGACCTTGGATGTTGCCAGGATGTAAAACTCTAAAAACCAACCACCTATTTTAACTTTTGGAAATTGAATATTTGTTCCATTTTTATCGTCTATGTGCACACGACTTAATGGTTAATGTTATAAGCATCTGGCCACATGGTGTTTTATATGGTTTGCAATAATCGTTATTTGTGCATTAATTTTTTATTCTGTTGCCTTTGAAGTAATTGCATTGAAGTTGCTATTCGGATATATTCCAATGTCTTTTCAATTTCTACCCCATCTGGGTTTTTTGGTGTGTTTTTTCCTTTAAGGCCCTGTCACATTACGGCGTATGGCGGGAGCGTATTGAAAACCTACGTAGGTCCTGCGCGTGCCGGACTATGATGACATTTGGTGACCTTTCGGCTGGTTTTGAGCGTATGTGGAACCTATGAGGAGCGTATGGGAGCGTGCTGTGACATTTTTTGACAGTTTTGATTGGCATGTGGAGCGTATGAGTAGCGTTCACGTAGCGTATGCGCGTATGAGTAGCGTGCATACGCTGTGCATACGCTAGGAGTACGCTCCCATACGTAACTTGTAGGTTATGCGTACGCTACATACCCTAGAGATACGCCGGTGACACAAGTTGAGCGTATGAAAAACCTATGCCGGCGTA
This sequence comes from Branchipolynoe longqiensis, assembly GCA_030323885.1. Classification (NCBI taxonomy): domain Eukaryota; kingdom Metazoa; phylum Annelida; class Polychaeta; order Phyllodocida; family Polynoidae; genus Branchipolynoe; species Branchipolynoe longqiensis. The sequence goes on from CM059186.1 coordinate 103,360,512, forward strand.
CCCCTAGCGTACGAGGAGCGTATGCTGGCGTATGAGTAGCGTATGGGCCATACGCCCTCATAGGTCGAGATTTTTTGAGCATGCACAAAAAAATGTGGACGGACGGATTTATGAAAGCGTATGGCGGCGTATGCCTCATAAGCCGGCATCTGGCGGCGTATGAGTAGCGTATACGTAGCGTATGAGTAGCGTATACAGCGTATGCCGACGTATATGACGTAACGCGCCTACGCCGCCATACGCTCTCGCAAAAAACCCTAATGTGACAGCCCCTTTAACAATTTTTTTTTTAATTGAAAGGGTGGGGAAAGCTGGAATGTTACCAAATTTGTGCAGAATTTACTGGCTACCCACATGCTTGTACGAAAGTATCCAAATTTGTGCAGAATACACTGGCTACCCACATGCTTGTACGAAAGTATCCAAATTTGTGTAGAATACACTGGCTACCCACATGCTTGTACGAAAGTATCCAAATTTGTGCAGAATACACTGGCTACCCACATGCTTGTACGAAAGTATCCAAATTTGTGCAGAATACACTGGCTACCCACATGCTTGTACGAAAGTATCCAAATAAAATGTGCAGAATATACTGGCTACCCACATGCTTGTGCGAAAGTATCCAAATTTGTGCAGAATACACTGGCTACCCACATGCTTGTACGAAAATATTCATCGTGATTGTGTTTTTTTGTGTATCAGACCCGACATTATGGAATATGCTGCTAAGGAAGATAGAAAAAGGCATATCACTTCTTGAAAATTTGTAATCTGCTTTAAGAAAAAAAAAGCCAAACAGAATGTCTGAACAAGTTGAGCGCTCGCTTCCACTGTGGGAGGGCGCAGGGTACGTCTTTGGGCAGGTGAAGCCAATAACATACTAAATTGATAAATGTCGCTGTATAGCCTGGCATTACTAGGATACGCCAACAAATGACTTGCTTAATAGAATCATAATGTGACTGCATAGGATATTGGGTCATCGTGTTAGCAGCGTAGTATCCTAATGGAGCAGCACCATAAAGCCATCGTCATGAGTGCACACTGTCACCAGTTGGTACCGGCCTTGGTATAACTGTAAATGTTGCTAAAGTGTGAAACCCTGACAAATACCACGCTCTTCTTTGCTGTGGCAGGAATTATGTGCGAGCTGATGTGGTCGGACCCGCAACCGCAGTGCGGGCGGTCCCCAAGTAAGCGTGGCGTTGGCTGCCAGTTCGGGCCTGATGTAACCAAGCGCTTCCTTCAAAAGAACAACCTCGACTACATCATCCGCAGCCACGAGGTGAAGAACGATGGCTACGAGGTGGCCCATGACGGGAAGTGCATCACTGTCTTCTCCGCGCCAAATTACTGGTAGGTTCTGCTGTTGGTTGCATTGTTGTTTGTTGTTATACTGGTAGTTTGTGCTGTTGGTTGCATTGTTGTATGTTGCTGTACTGGTAGGCAGCGCTGTTTGCATTGTTGGACAGTGCGGGCCTCACGTGTGGAAGGCGGGAGTTTGGTTCCCGTTCGAGTCAAACCACTGACTTTAAAATTGATACTTGTCGGTTCCTAGCCTAGCGCTTGACATTAATAGAATAGACTGGCAAGGACTGGTTAGCTCAGTTTCAGGATAATGTGACTGAGTGGGATATCGGGTCATGCTGGCAGTCTGATTTCCCAGTGGGGCAGCACTATAACGTCGCCATGAGTGCACACTGTCCCAAGTCGGTACCCCTCATGATATGACCTTAGATGTTGCTAGGATGTAAAACAACAGCATTGTTGTATGTTGCTGTACTGGTAGGCTACGCTGTTCGTTGTATGTTGCTGTACTGGTAGGTTGTGCTGTTTGTTGCATTGTTGTATGTTGCTGTACTGGTAGGCTCTACTGTTGGTTGCATTTTGCTGTACTGGTAGGCTGCGCTGTTTGCATTATTGTATGTTGATGTACTGGTACGCTGTGCTGTTTGCATCATTGTATGTTGCTGTACTGGTAGGCTGCACTGTTTGCATTATTGTATGTTGATGTACTGGTATGCTGCGATGTTTGCATTGTTGTATGTTGCTGTACTGGTAGGCTGTGTTGTTGGTTGCACTGTTGTATGTTGTACTGGTGTTGTCCTTGTAGATTTATTACAATTTTCTCCCCCTATATATGGCTTTGTCTTTGCTATAGTGGATTGTATTTTGGCTGCTTGCGTAGTGTTAAGTTTCAAATTCTCATTATTTGTTGCAGTGATACCATGAGGAATAAGGGAGCATTCATAACCCTCACCGCTCCAGACCTGACGCCAAAATACACCTCATACGAAGCCGTGGTAAGTACACAGGGTTTGCACGCGTCGCCGAATTTAGATTTTTGGTTTGAGTACACTCAAATCTCCTTGAATTAACTGTATATTCTGGAATCTGGTGGCCAACTTTTTGCATGAACCCTTATTATAAAATGTCACATGATATTTGAGATGAATTTAATTTTGACGAATTCCTATCGGTTACTTTTGTGGAATTGTTTTCCCAACATGACATACTATTGAATAGATTGTATAAAATGTTGGTATCAAAATGTGTCTCCTTGATCATGGTCTTGAATGTTCTTGAATCTGGTGGCCAACATTTTGTATGAACCTTGGATACACAACTTACACAAGCTGGAATCAGATTTGTGACGAGGAAATTAGCTCAATTCTGTATAATTAATATGCTAAGTGAGCAAATGATATTCATGAACAGTGCCACAAGTTTGCTATTCTGTGTCACGATTTTATCGTACGATTAAAGCTGGTCTTGCATTATAAACCCGGTTTTATTTAGTCAGGAATCCGATGTTATTTTATTGTGACTTGAATGGTCTGAATGATAGGATTTGTCAGCACAACATGAAGTCCCTTGTATGAATACAATTCATAATATGTAAATTGTGTGGGGATCAGAACAAATTTACCCATCTTCACATAGACCACGATACTCGCGCCCACCTTTTATTGGGAGTACTTTGAAACCAGGAGATGATTTACACATGGTCTTCCCTCTTTCAGCCACACCCTAATGTAAGGCTGATGGCATATACCAATGACGTCGACCCCCTCCCCACACACACTACGACACTCACCTCCATATATTATAGCCACCCTTTGTTGGAAGTACTCTGAACCAGCAGATAATTTAACACTGTGTCTTCTCTTTCAGCCACACCCTAATGTAAAGCCGATGGCGTACGCCAACTCGCTGCTCTCCATGTTCGCCTGAGCCCGTCGCCAGGGGGCTCCGGGCGCCACCCTTGTATTCAGGAAGTCTCCGCCTCATCCAACATCATCTCGCACCTCTCATGTGGCGCCCGGCAAGGTGCCAATCCCGCCAGGTGGTGCCGAGCCCGGCAACTGGCGCATCGCCCGCCAGGTGGCGCATCGCCCGCCAGGTGGTGCATCGCCCACCAGGTAGTGCCGCGGCAGCAGGTGGCACCGAGCATGCCATATGGTGGCGCATCGCCCACCAGATGGTGGTGCATCGCCCGCCAGATGGTGGTGCATCACCCGCCAGATGGTGGCGCATCGCCCGCCAGATGGTGGCGCATCGTCCGTCAGATGGTTGCGTCGAGCCCGCCAGATGGTGGCATCGAGCCCGCCGATGGCCACAGGTGGCATCGAGCCCGCCAGATGGCCACAGGTGGGGTCGAGCCCGCCAGGTGGCGTCGAGCCCGCCAGGTGGCGTCGAGCCCACCAGGTGGCGTCGAGCCCACCAGGTGGCGTCGAGCCCACCAGGTGGCGTCGAGCCCGCCAGGTGGCGTCGAGCCCGCCAGGTGGCGTCGAGCCCGCCAGGTGGCGCCTCGCTGAGCACCGTCCACCCACTTGAGCATTCATATCATCTCCGATCACACCACAGACTAACACACACAGCTACTGTACATGTACATCACTCGGACCGCCAGTCATTTCCCTGGGGAGCCGTTTCACAAAGGTTTATAGTGAAGATTTCATCTTTTTTTCCCCCCCTACCCACACACCCACTAATCTGGGCTTAAGTGAGGGAGTTTTTGACGCAAGTTTGTCCGGTGGGTGTGGGTGGGGGGGTATAATTAGTGGGAAGGGGGTTGCTAGCACATCACATGTTTCATGTGGCAACCCTGTGGAGGGGGAGGGGCCTTTCTCTTTCCTGCAACACGATTTGCTGGGATGTCAGGACGGCGCGATTATCCATCAGGGATGAAAGATCTCCGCAGTTTCGCGGATTTCCACGTTTTAAAAATATTTGTTTACTGATTAACGTTAAACAAAATCCTATTTGAAAAAATCTGGATGTATATGACAACAGTTGCGTAGCTTGAATCCCATTCTTATATGAAGATAGATGTTGCTAGAGCATAAAACCCAAAGAACGAGTTAGGTATGAGCGATAATACAGTCACAACAAGATTAGTTGAAACCTGACTTTCGGCATTTTTCCCGCGACTCCATGACAGTGCTAAGTCTATGGGAGAAGATCTGCGTTTTTGCGGAAATTAGCTGTCGGTGTAATAATCTCGGCTTGATTTCCGCGTGTTTTTTTCTGGAGACCACTTTCATCCCTGATCCATGTTTCTAGTGCACCACCCTACTCCAACATGGGTGTGCGGACTGTGATTAAGGAAGCCTCTAGAAGCCTCTTTTTTTAAATTTTGTTATATAGATATCACCGGTATAATGATTCATCTAGGAGAATAGTTTCGTTGGTTTGGGATGTACATGTACGTGTATTACATATCTATTAAAAAAAGAAATAAGTAAAAATAAAATAAAAATTTTGTTAAAAACCCAAACAAAAATATATAGAGGAGAAAAAAAAAGTATACTTGAGAACTACGATGGTTTCCGATTTTGGAATTAATGGGAGAATTTGGATTTTTTTAATCCGGCCGAATGAAGTGGTTGAATGCTGATTTGGAATATCAATTTTCACCTGCTCCAGAGAATGCCGATATCAGTGGGGGTTTTTTTCCCCAGTAGATTGGTATGACCAAATTATATGCACATCAGGAATCTGAACCGTATATGATAATTGCATAATGAATCTATTGTTCTGCATAACGAGGAATGTTATTATATACTGCCATATGTTCTCCCAAGAAACCACTTGCCTGTTAGAATTTCATCTTTTTTAAAATTATAAATGAATGACAGATTTTTTTTTTTTTAATATATAAATAAATGAATGAATCCTATTTCTTGGTACTTTCGTCTCATAATTTTGCTCATTGCACACATGTTCCTGACCACTAATTATGGCGAATTGCATGAATGAGACATTGGAACTAACCATGTCTATCTAGTGAAGTGTGGAAGTCGAGTGTTGCCATGAGTGGTATGGTTATGCTTGAAGCTGCATAGTCCGATGAGCCATCAACATTTAAAACCAAAATAATTATCTGGATTAAACCCTGCATATCTAACTTACAGAATTGAGCATTTGCTTCTGCATAGAAGGGAATACTGAATCAATTCAATAGAACAATGTTACTGCAGAAGCCTAATGGTGTTAAGAGTTTTGGCATGCATGCTTGCCAAAACTAATTTTACATGTTTGCACTTCAAATATTTCAACGGTTTGCCATTTAAACTAAAAGTTACTTCAACCTAAAGTAAAGTAGACTATAATGACCAATCTAATATATTTATCTTAGAAAAATGACAGAAACTCAAAACAATCGGACTATGCGACTTTAACCGAATTCGGAATTACATAACATTATTTTGGAACATATGTGACTAGTTTTTGGTTTAATTTATAATCTCTCGGTTTGTATGCATATGAAAGTAATCTTTAACCATTTTTTATTGCTATTAAATCATGTCAATGCTACACCAAGTAAAAGGATAGATCTGTTCATTCAATACTCCCTGTATATTGCCACAGGTACCGGTCGACAGTTTTATTTCGTCTGTACACTCAGGTCAGCAAAACGCTCTTGGCTGCATGTATGGTTTAGATTGTGAGTCATGTATTAATGGTCTTATCCATAATGCATGCATACAAGTATAGACTGATGAAATAAATTCAACCATTTAAAAAAAGTGAAAATTAAATTGTGTTTGCATGTGATATATTGTGAAATACAATTATGAATACTCTCATGTGATTGAACGTTATTTATTGTTTATTGCATATATTATATATACATTGTGTTTTAATTTTTAGTATTTATTAGCTCAGACATCCAAGTAGGCAATATATTATTTTATAAGAAATCAGCCGCTTACCAGGGTGGTCAATCAATTATGAATCAAGAAATAGAAAAATACAAATCAGACAGGATGGCTGAATGAGTTGACTGTCTGTCTCCCGTTTTGGTAGGTTGTTGGATTCGAATTGACACGTTCGAACCCTGGTCGAGTCAAACCAATGACTTAAAAATGTATACTTGTCACTTCCTAGCCAGACGCTTGGCATTATTAGGATAGGGCAAGGAGCAGTGGATTGAGGAAGACCAATCGTCCACGATTGAAATTTCCCCTGCTTAATCAACTAATGTACCAAAAGAATTGTCATACATATTCGTACACCGATGGCGAAAGCGTCAACGGTTTGTTTATAGTCCTCATGTTAATGAATGTTAACATACAGGATTCAAGCAAGATATTATCTACAAAATAAGCTAAAATTAAATTTTAAAAGCCCAACCAATCAATACCTTGAACGCACATGCTTGTTTTGGGGATATTTTGAAAGAATAAATTTATTTATTTATCAAGGAAAAGTTTATCTATTTTTGGTAAACAAATCTAGAATTTTCCATAGACCTTGTGTTACATACAGGAGTCAAACAAGATAGTATCTACAAAATGAGCTAAAATTAAATGAAAAAAATCCCACCTCATTCCCTTGATTGCACATGCTAGTATGGAGAATATTTTTAAAGAATAAATGAACTTATATTTATCTACTGTATATACTCAAGTAAAAGTTGATCCGCTATTTTTGGTAAACAAATCTGGAATTTTCCATAGACCTTGTATAAAAGTTCCCTATTTCACGGGTAACATAAACGGTTGCGGGTCAAGGTATTATCCTGTACGTAGAAATAAAATTGTTTAATAAACCCACCAACACAAATACGAATTTAAAGCTGCATGGTCCGATGAAGCATACAATTTTCAAAACCAAAACAATTATCTAAGATTGATTCTACATATCGAACTTAGATAATCACACCATATGCTGAAGTCTATGCTGTCAGGAGTTTTGGCAATCTTACCAAAACTAATTTGACATATTTGCACTTCAAACATCTCAAAACTTAGTCAAATCTAGGCTATGATAATCAATTTAAGATATTTATCTTCGAAAAAATGTCAGAAACTCAAAACCGTCGGACTATGCAGTTTTAAGTCCTGGAATTGACAGATAAACTACAAAATTAAGGTATATGCACTTTACATTACTGTTAACTGGAACATCGCACGCCAGTACCACTCTACCATAGCAGGCAAAATGTAGTTATTTTTTTATTATAAATATTTGATATTGGCCATAGTACTTTTCCCTTTCCTTCCAAAACTGTCATCGTCGAACCCCTAATTTCAGCTTTTAAAAAACTCTTACATTATATACAGTACGTCAAACCTTTCTCGGAAATAGAAATATGGTTTTGGGTAGAAGTACATCATGAGGTTTGGTCATGGTTCACACACCATATAATTGATCAAGAAACAAACACTTGTGCTACTTACTTTTTATACACTTTAAAATATATTCCGCGTCTAAACTAGATACAGGTCACAGAAGTATATTTGTCAGCTTTAAATATTTCCTGCCACATGTTGGTTAACTCATTACCTCCTGACGCTACCTGATGGTTGGTAGGGGTTTACTTAAAGCTGCATAGTCTGAAGAAGCATCACATTTTCAAAAACAAAGCAATTATCTAGATTTGATTCTACATATCTAACTTAGATACTGATGAACTTATTAACTATGTGTTGCCACATGGAAGGAAATACCAAATCAACTTCATAGAACTTGTTACTGCAGAAGCCTGTGGTGTCAGAATGTTGGCTTGCTTGCCAAAATTAATTTGGCATGTTTGCATTTCAAATCTCTCAAAAGTTAACCATTTAAAATAAAAGTTATATTAAAGTAAATCAAGTAAGGTAGATTGTAACAATAAATTCAATATATTCATCTCAGAAAAGTGACAGAACTCAAAACCATCGGACCATGCAACTTTTAATCTAATATATTTTAGCTAAAAAATGCTGTACCTGATAGTATTTGATAGGTTATAGCAAAGGGAACAAAATACTCGATAGAGCTATGTCCCGACTGCATCTGCAAGCCAATCCCATCGCTAAAAGGGTAGCAACCCCCTGTAAGTGGTTCCAGGAGACAATGGGTTAATCAATAAGACTTCAGTCGCACTAGGTTTGCGAGCAAACAATATCACATCAGTCAGCAGCCTTGCGATCAAGGCAAGAGAAATTGTAGGCCAAAAACCAGGGAGGACTGGTTGGCGATCGGTTGACGACTGGTTGGCGACCGATCAGTGTTTGATTGCAGATCAGTTTGCAAATCAGTCACTGACCGATCGCCAACCAGCAGTTAGTGATTGGTCGTACGGCTGGTCACCAACCAATCAGCCAGTGGTCACAGGGCGCTTGACAGTGGTGCCATAATCATCGATCAGTCTGCAATCAGTTGGCGATGGTCCCCAACTGGTTGCAAAATGGTCAGAGATTATAATACCCCTCCCCCTCCCCCCCACCACTCACATTTCAGGCTAATATGGTCTTGGACTGATCGCCGATTGATTACCAACCTCTGAAAATGATTGGTGACCATCTTGGTTGCAAGGAGGTTTTTGGTGCAACACCTGCAACCAAAATGGTCTGCTCGGCGACCAGTGAGGACCAAATCAAGACCTTTTTGCGACCACCCATTTTCCTTTTTTCTTACAAGTGGCCCCAAGCCTAGTGTGACTGGGGTCTAAGCTCTGTTGACAATGAATATGATTACATTTCGAATTAAGGGACAGGGAGGGGTGTAAAATTCTGGAGAGACATTTAAAACAAAAAATGAAGTTTAAAAAAATATAAATCAAGGAGTGGGGGGTAAGCATAAGAGTATGTAAAAGTATGTACACCGAAAATGTATGAAGGCTTGTCCATAGGAACATTCCTTTGTTGTGTACTACATGGGTGGGGGAGGTGGTGGACCCGGTATCATGGGCGCTTTGAAAGTGCCCACTGTAGAAGTCTGTGAATGTATTGAGTTTTGCGCCATTGGACCTTGGTGCATGGATTGTGCCCAGTTCTGATAGATAACTTCCCCTGTTTCTCCGGCTCCCTGTAAGTCATAGTTCCTTAACAGCCCCTCTGCGCAACCTGGAAGAGGACGAATCCAAATGATCAAACCTGTAAGTACAGTACAACCTCTCTAAATCGACCGAGCATGGGACCGACTTTAAATGGTCCATTTAGGGAGGTGGTCGGTTTAGGGAGTTTGTTTAAATCATTGCAATGGTATTGTATGGGTGATCGTTTGGGACCCAAATAAAGCGATCGATATAGGATTTCGAGAGAGGTTTTATTGTAGTTATCAGGTTTGCTGCATATATTATAACACAGTTTCTGTTCATGTTTTTGTTTTCTTTATGTGCAATAATGACTATTTTGTATTAATTTAAAGCTGCATAGTCTGGTGAAGCATCACATTTTCAGAACCAAAACACTCAAATATATTTAATTCTACACATATATAATTTAGATACTGATGCACTTATTACTGATGCAGTTATTAAGCATTTGTTGCCGCATAGAAGGGCAAACTGAGTCAATTTAATAGAACCTGTTACTGCTGAAAGCTATGGTGTCAGTTTTGGCGTACTTGCCAAAACTAATTTAACATGTTTATACTTCAAATATATCAAAAGTTAGTCATTTAAAATAAAAGTCACTTGAAACTAAAGTAAGGTAGATTATAATAATCAATTAAATATATTTATCTCAGAAAAATGGCTGAAACTCTAAACCATCGGACTATGCAACTTTAAACATTTAGTGCCACATAGAAGGGAACCATAAGTTAATGTAATAGAACCTGTTACCGCAGAAGCCTATTGTGTCGGAATTTTGGCATGATGCCGACAATAATTTTGCACACTTACATATCAAATATCTTGAAAGTTAGGCATTTAAAATGAAAGTTACTTCAAATTAATGTAAGGTACATTATAATAATCAATTTAATATCTTTGTCTCAGAAAGATTACAGGGATTTAAAACCATCGGACTATACAACTTTAATTTCAATTAACTTTTTTTCAGCAGACAATGCTCTTCTGCGTTGACTGGTTTCTTGGGCAGGACTGGAGCTGTGACCTGGTGTGCTTACGCGCCGGAATCAGGGTGACTATCCCTCCCAGCCCCATCCTTCACTAAAGGCCTAAACTTGTGGTACTCCACTCGAGTAACTCGGGCCTGGGTTATATTCTGTTATAACCTCAGCTACAGCAGCACTGAATGTGGCACTCCACTCTAGTAACTCGGGCCTGAGTTATATTCTGTTATAACCTCAGCTACAACTGCACTGAATGTGGCACTCCACTCTAGTAACTCGGGCCTGGGTTATATTCTGTCATAACCTCAGCTACAACTGCAAAGAATGTGGCACTCCACTTTAGTAACTCAGGCCTGAGTTATATTCTGTTATAACCTCAGCTACAACTGCACTGAATGTGGCACTCCACTCTAGTAACTTGGGCCTGGGTTATATTCTGTCATAACCTCAGCTACAGCTGCACTGAATGTGGCATCTCCACTCTAGTAACCTGGGGCCTAGGTTATATTCTGTTATAACCTCAGCTACAACTGCACTGAATGTGGCACTCCACTCTAGTAACTTGGGCCTGGGTTATATTCTGTCATAACCTCAGCTACAGCTGCACTGAATGTGGCATCTCCACTCTAGTAACCTGGGGCCTAGGTTATATTCTGTTATAACCTCAGCTACAACTGCACTGAATGTGGCACTCCACTCTAGTAACTTGGGCCTGGGTTATATTCTGTCATAACCTCAGCTACAGCTGCACTGAATGTGGCATCTCCACTCTAGTAACCTGGGGCCTAGGTTATATTCTGTTATAACCTCAGCTACAACTGCACTGAATGTGGCACTCCACTCTAGTAACTTGGGCCTGGGTTATATTCTGTCATAACCTCAGCTACAGCTGCACTGAATGTGGCACTCCACTCTAGTAACTTGGGCCTGAGTTATATTCTGCTATAACCTCAGCTACAGCAGGACTGAATGTGGCACTCCACTCTAGTAACTCGGGCCTGGGTTATATTCTGTTATAACCTCAGCTACAGCTGCACTGAATGTGGCACTCCACTCTAGTAACTCGGGCCTGGGTTATATTCTGTATAACCTCAGCTCCAGCTGCACTGAATGTGACACTCCACTATAGTAACTCGGGCCTGGGTTATATTCTGTTATAACCTCAGCTACAGCTGCATTGAATGTGGCACTCCACTCTAGTAACTCGGGCCTGGGTTATTTTCTGTTATAACCTCAGCTACAACTGCACTGAATGTGGTACTCCACTCTAGTAACTTGGGCCTGGGTTATATTCTGTTATAACCTCAGCTACAACTGCAAAGAATGTGGCACTCCAGTCTAGTAACTTGGACTTGGGTTATATTCTGTATAACCTCAGCTACAGCTGCACTGCATGTGGCATCTCCACTCTAGTAACTCGGGCCTGGGTTATATTATGTATAACCTCAGCTACAGCTGCACTGTATGTGGCATCTCCAGTCTAGTAACCCTGGGCCTAGGTTATATTCTGTTATAACCTCAGCTACAGCTGCACTGAATGTGGTATCTCCACTCTAGTACCTCGGGCCTGGGTTATATTCTGTTATAACCTCAGCTACAGCTGCACTGAATGTGGCACTCCACTCTAGTAACCCGGTGTTGGGTTATATTCTGTTATAACCTCAGCTACAACTGCACTGAATGTGGTGTCTCCACTCTAGTAACTCGGGCCTGGCTTATATTCTGTTATAACCTCAGCTACAGCTGCGCTGAATGTGGCACTCCACTCGAGTAACTCAGGCCTGGGTTATATTCTGTTATAACATCAACTACAACTGCACTGAATGTGGCACTCCACTCTAGTAACTTGGGGTTGGGTTATATTCTGTTATAACCTCAGCTACAGCTGCACTGAATGTGGCACTCCACTCTAGTAACTCAGGCCTGGGCTATATTCTGTTATAACCTCAGCTACAACTGCACTGAATGTGGTACTCCATTCTAGTAACTCGGGCCTGGGTTATATTCTGTTATAACCTCAGCTACAACTGCACTGAATGTGGCACTCCACTCTAGTAACTTGGGGTTGGGTTATATTCTGTTATAACCTCAGCTACAGCTGCACTGAATGTGGCACTCCACTCTAGTAACTCAGGCCTGGGCTATATTCTGTTATAACCTCAGCTACAACTGCACTGAATATGGCACTCCACTCTAGTAACTCGGGCCTGGGTTATATTCTGTATAACCTCAGCTACAGCTGCACTGAATGTGGCATCTCCACTCTAGTAACCTGGGGCCTAGGTTATATTCTGTTATAACCTCAGCTACAGCTGCGCTGAATGTGGCACTCCACTCGAGTAACTCGGGCCTGGGTTATATTCTGTTATAACATCAACTACAACTGCACTGAATGTGGCACTCCACTCTAGTAACTCGGGCCTGGGTTATATTCTGTTATAACATCAACTACAGCTGCACTGAATGTGGCACTCCACTCTAGTAACTCGGGCCTGGGTTATATTCTGTATAACCTCAGCTACAGCTGCACTGAATGTGGCATCTCCACTCTAGTAACCCGGGGCCTAGGTTATATTCTGTTATAACCTCAGCTACAGCTGCACTGAATGTGGTGACTCCACTCTAGTAACTCGGGCCTGCGTTATATTCTGTTATAACCTCAGCTACAGCTGAACTGAATGTGGCACTCCACTCTAGTAATTCGGGCCTGGGTTATATTCTGTTATAAACTCACCTACAGCTGCACTGAAGGTGGCATGTCCACTCTAGTAACCCGGGACCTAGGTTATATTCTTGATTATAACCTCAGCTACAGCTGCACTGAATGCTGTGTTTCAACTCTAGAAACTCGGGCCTGGGATATATTCAATGATATAACCTCAGCTACAGCTGTAGTGATTGGGGTGGCTACACTCTACTAAAATGGACCTGGGTGACAGTCTATGCTATAAGCTTAGCTCAGCTACAGCTGTATTGAATATCAATCACTTAACCTTTAATAGCTTGGGCCTGGGTGTTGCCTTGACCAAAATAACCAGTGTCACAGGGACAGAGCTCACATGATTAATTAAAGTTGCATAGTCTGATAAAAGCATTAAATTTTCCAAAGCAAAACAGTTATCTAAATTTGAACCTACATATCCAGTGTTGATACTGGTGCACTTGTTAAGTATTTATTGCTGCATAGAATGACATAATAAGTCAATTTAATAGAAGCTGTTTCTGCCGAAGCCTATGGAGTCAGTGTTTTGACAAGCACACCAAAATTAATTAGACATGTTTACATTTCAAATATTATTTTAATTCAAAGTTACTTCAAACTAAAATAAGGTAGATTATAATGATAAACCTAGTGTATTTATCTCAGAAAATGAGAGAAACTCCAAACCATCAGACAATGCTAGTGCCCTATATCGAATCGTTGAACAGTATTACAATTTTCTATCATAAAATTGAATTACTCTTTTAGCATCGATTTATCGTGACATCGTGTAATACATTTCTATTCCAGACAGGGCAACCAGAAATAGGAGTGATGGTGGCTCCTTCGGGTCACGCAGATGGAGGTTTAGTCATTTCTCAATATATGAAACAGTTGCTATATTGAATTTCTCCAGCCTTACCAAGTTGCCTTACCATGTTCAATGACGGTGCCGGTAATTTTGGAATGGGATTTATTTTGGATTAAACTCTTTTCTAGACGATATTATTATGGATGAACTCTGGTGAAGATCACTTTTTAATATAATTTTTTAATACATTTATTTTTATATACATTTTTTTTATTTTAAATTTTTATATTTATATATATATTTTTTTTATGGGAATTTATTCAGCGATTAAGATGGTAAAGAAATGACGTGTTCTTGCCTCATCTTCCAAATACGGGAAGTTAAGAAGCCGGGGAGACTGCGGATCATCCAGACAACCGGCAAACTAGAAGCAGCACAGAATAGTGAGCGAGGTGAAGTCAAATTCTTTTCTTTCACAGGAATATTGAATAAAATGTAAAATGCGGAACCATATTTGAGTTGTTGTATAACTCAAGGTTTTTTGGGGTGTTTTTTTTGGCAATCAACAACATCTAATGTTTTTATCTTGTAGGTGTTACTTGGAATTGTTGTGACACCCGGTGCCCAGTCAGTCTCTACCCACTGAACCTTGCTGCTCAAAGTGACTATGTATCTCAGAAACTGGAAGGACACGATGTCCTCTTGACAGACACAAGAACAGAACCTCATGAGGGTTTCAGGGAGGGGGTTGATTTCTGTCAGCAGAGAGAAGCGGGTGCCCAGTATCTCCAGATGGTGACTTTAGGTATTGAATAACCCGCAAGTTACTGGACGCGGTGGCCGAAACGGTAGAGCGCAGGCTTCCCATGCGGAAGGTTGGGAGTTCAATCCCCGGTTGAGTCAAACCAATGACTTACAAAATTGATACTTGTCGCTTCCAGGCATGGCTCCAGGTATTAATAGGATAGGGCAAGGACTGGTTAGCTCAGTGTCAGGATAATGTGACTGAGTGGGATATCGGGTCATCGTGCTGGTGGCCTGGTCTCCCAGTGGGGCAACACTATAAAGTTGCAATGAGTGTGCACTGTCACAAGTCGGTACCCGTCCTGATATGACCTTAGATGTTGCCTGGATGTAAAACTCCAAAAATCAACCAACCCTCAAGTTTGAACGTGGTCATGCAAGCACTGAAAATATCTTCCCGTCCTCAAAAATCGCCTGTAGGTGCTTCAAGTTTGGACACGGCTTTGACTGATGTGCAAAAGTTGTTTTGTTTAAAAAAAAAAGAAGAGGTACTTGGCAACATTGCCACAATCTGTGAGAGATCATAACAATGACAGAAAGTTGATTTGCAAGAGTTTGACCTATTTGCATACTCATGTCACGTGAACATCTTTTCAATATGGCACTGCTCGATGAAAGCAACAATGACAGGTTCTCCCTTCTATTCAGGGATGAAAGTGGTCTCCAGAAAAAAATTGCTGAAATAAATGCTGAAATCAAGCCGAGACCTTGGCACCACCTAGTGTGTTCTGTCAGAAGCAACCTGTAGCGGCAAAAAAACAACCCTGCAGAAATTAGGTCAAGACCCTGGTGCCACCTAGTTGGTCTTACAGAACCAATGTCAAATTTCCGCGAAAAGATGGATATTCCCCCATAGGAATAACACTGTCAGGGAATCACTGTAAAATGCCGGAATTAAGGTTTAACCTGGCATTATTGTGATTGTATTAATGCCCATGCTGAACTCTTTTTTGTTTGGGTTTTGTGTTCTAGCAATATCTAACGTCATTTAAGAATGGGATTTGGACTAACCAATTGCGGTTATATAGATTAGCAATGTGTGAACGTTATTCATTGAATATGAAAAATTGTGGTGATTTGCGAAATGATAGACATCTTTCATCCCTGTATATTGGTGGTCACAAATTGGGAAGGATATGAACTTAAAGCTGCATAGTCCGATGAAATATCAAATTTTCAAAACCAAACCAATTATCTAATTTTGATTTGACATATCTAACTTAGATACCTATGCAATTATTAAGCATTTGTTTCTGTGTCTAAAGCAATACTGAGTCAATTTAACAGAACCTGTTACTGCAGAAGTCTATGGTGTCAGAGTTTTGGCAAGATTGCCAAAACTAATTTTCCATGTTTGCACTCAAAATATCTCAAAAGTTTACCATTAAAAATAAAAGTAACTTTGAACTAATGTAAAGTAGATACTAGTGATCGATGTAATATATTTATCTCAGAAAAAAATATAGAAATTAAAAACCATCGGACTATGCAACTTTAAGAAAGGAGATGGAGGGATTTAGACTTGCCAAGATAGTAACGATATGGCTTCTGAGGCTCCACCAGAAAGCTTTTATGACCACCAAAACAATGGCATCCGTAGCTTTTGTGCCGACGCCCTTCACTTGTGTTGTAGGGGGGGTGATGAAAATGGGAAATATTGCGGCTAGAGCAGGAATCAAACCCACATCTCTTGCATTCCGGGCCAGTGTACTAACCATTTCACCACCTAGGCTCCCTGATGTGGTTATAGGTGCAAAGTGAGTTTAATGGATAGGGATGAGACATGCACAACCCCAACTTCTGCCTTTAAGCTGAAGCTGTGACCAATGACTTAAAAATTGATACTTGTCGCTTCCTAGCCAGGCGCTCGGCATTATTAGGACAGGGCAAGGACTGGTGTGCTCAGTGTCAGGATAATGTGACTGAGTGGGATACCAGGTCATGGTGCCAGCGGCCTCGTTTCCTAGTGGGACAGCACTATAAAGTCGCCATGAGTGCGCACTGTCACAAGTCAATAGCCGTCCTGATATGACCTTACATGTTGCTAGGATGTAAAACAACAACAAACAAACAAACAAATCCATGTTTGAATGAACTGCCTGACTACCTCAGGCAATGAAAATGATTACTTCTTGACCTAGATTGGATTATTACCCAGGAACCTCTCATCAGTTCAAAAGTTTAGGGTAAATCTATTAAGGTTTATGAAGAATATATTTTGCTTTTTAGATTAAGAATTGATGTGCTCATTTCATTGACCCACATTTCCTGCCTTTTTATATAGCATTGTTCTTCACCCCTACTCATGCTACTGTAGTATGGGGTGAATCTTTTATCTAGGAGCAGTGCGCATGGAGGTGGAAGTGCAGGATGTAAATAAAGATGGACAAGCGACAGATATCAATATATGCCTACACCGGCTGGCACAGTGGGCATGTAGACAGACCTAGTGAGCTCGGAGCAGTGCACATAAAGGCGGAAGTGCAAAATGTAAATAAAGATGGAGAAGCGAGCGATATCAATATATGCCTACACTGGCTGGCACAGTGAGCATGTAGACAGACCTAATGAGTTAGGAGCAGTGCGCATAAAGGCGGAAGTGCACGATGTAAATAAAGATGGAGAAGCGAGCGATATCAATATATGCCTACACTGGCTGGCACAGTGAGCATGTAGACAGACATAGTGAGCTAGGGGAAGTGTGCATGGCATTAGAAGTGCAAAATGTAAATAAAGATGGACAAGCGACAGATATCAATATATGCCTACACCGGCTGGCACAGTGAGCATGTAGACAGACCTAATGAGTTAGGAGCAGTGCGCATAAAGGCGGAAGTGCGCGATGTAAATAAAGATGGAGAAGTGAGCCATATCAATACATATCTACACCTGCTAGCACAGTGAGCATGTAGACAGACCTAGTGAGCTAGGGGCAGTGTGCATGGCATCAGAAGTGCAAGATGTAAATAAAGATGGAGAAGTGAGCCATATCAATACATATCTACACCTGCTGGCACAGTGAGCAGACAGACCTAGTGAGCTAGGAGGTAGAAAGTTGTGAAGGTCAAATGGACCGAACTGCCATGATATAATCTTAGCTGTTTCTTGGATGTAAAACCCCAACAAGCAAACGGTGATTAAGCCGTATATATTATGTAAAATCAAGGCAGAAAAAGAAAACAATTGCGAACAACCGAAAGAATACGTCAAAGCCAATTTGAATATACACATATGTATACATATGTGGTAAAGAATCAATTATGCAAAGATAAAAATACGGAATGGAATTATCCTTATATATATTCTCCACCAGAACCAATTCGATGTCAGAACTTGAACTTATATGCATGATAGTTATAGCAAGAAAGAAGCGAAGTGCAATGTTGTTTATATCATGTATACGATAGTTGGGACGAGACTGGAATCATGGCGCATAGATGAGAATGGCTTGACAAAAAAAAGCAGGAGAATATTTTATCAATTTGTGGGACTTCTAAAGTGACGGGTGGCTTGTGCAAAACCTGGAATGGTCGCAAATTTTGACCATATCCAGGAAAATCGACACAATCAAAAATTTGAAATCCCAGATAAATCTTGAAGATTCTCATTTACGTGGGGAGGCACTCATGGGGGCATTCAAATAAATAGAGGCATTTACTCAACGTCCATCCACGAGCCAAGTCGCTACATGGTATACACTCACCGCCGAGATCTCGCTGAGATGGACCCAAAAGAAGCACCCTGGATTTTTGTTGGATGTGCCAAGTATCCACCACCAGGTGGGGATTCAGCTGATCTGACCGGCTCCATACACCTGACCAACATGGTCACCTGCCCACCACTTCTCCAGCAAGTCTCGCCTCACGACAGATGTTTTGTAAGTTCCTCCCTCTGTCCGTGAGAAGCTCCTCATATCGGCTTGTATACTGACTGCACCTACGTTCAACTTCTAAAGTAGTGGCCGTGCCATACACGATGGCCGATTCGGTAAGAGCTCATGTGCGGAAGGTCGGGAGTTTGAAAATGTGGCCGAGTCAAACCAATGACTTACAAAATTTATACTCATCGCTACCTAGCCTGGCGCCTCTGTGTTATTAGGGTAGGGTAAAGACTGGTTTGGTAGCTCAGTAATAGGATAATGTGACTGAGTGAGAAATCGGGTCATGGCGGCAGCAGCCTGGTCTCCCAGTGCAGCACTGTTAAGTTGCCACGAGTGCACATTGTCGCAAGTCGGTGCTCGTCATATGACCTTAGATGTTGTTGCCAGGATGTAAAACCCCAACAAACAAACAGTAATGCCATACAGCCCCGGGTCCTGATGCACATACTGAGTTAGTTCGCTCGCGCTCTCTTTCATCTCCAAATGATTATGCCACATAGAGGACAGGATGCCTCCGGCATTGCGCTCTGTCCTTGACAGGTGCTGGTTGGGCACGAGTAGAAGAGGATGTCCCACCACGGACACTAACCAAAGATCATGTATAGGGGAAGATGTCCAACTCTCAAGACTCCCTGCATGCAACTATTGGGGTAGAGACCTCTACTGGGAAGCATGGTAATCATTGTAAATAAACACCATTATAGAGTGAGTTTCACTTTTGTCCCCAACAAGATTAGAGCAGTTTTAGTTCATTTTCTTAATAGGGATAATCAAAATTTGCTTGATACACTATCTGATATAGTTATTTCTTGTTTCGCTTTTACCACTTGGGAATAAGTAATTGGGTCACAAACCATGATCCAGTTACCGTCTCGATGTTTGTCATACCACTTCAAGGAACACCTTTTTTTTTAGTTTAGAAAATTTTGATCCGCAACAACTGCTAATTAATGTGGAGATTAATTACCAACTGCTCTTTCTTTAGTGTATAGCAATTGACCTATTATACTGCCAAATATGGTTCACGATTTTACGCGATACAGTTTATTAATTGCGTAGCAATCTGTGTAAACTGTTCACTGCAACAAAAGTAACATTCAAATATATATAACAATCACCATTCTATGCTGAGGTGGAATTAATGTATTATTGACTGTATGGGTAGGGCAGTTTAGGGATTTTCCGCCAGAGGCTGTGTTTTCAACACTTTGTATATATGTTGCATATAGTGGGTTTATAAAGGAGGCGGCTAACTCCGACGCTCCCCGCTAGTGCTAGAGTGGTGCTAGTGGTATCACTTGTCACAGGCTAGCTACCCTTATGGCAGTGGGTGAGTTGGACATCCTTCCTAGCCACGAGCTTTGCTCTATCTAACTGAAAGGGTGCAGGGGGAATCAATCGCGCAAGAAAGCATAGAGCCAAGTGACACCATTGGACTATCTGTACTTAGTCAAAGCTGCATAGTCCGATGAAATCATCAAATTTTCGAAACCAAAAGACTTATCTAGATTTTATTCCACATATCCAACTTAGATACTAGTGCACTTATTAAGCCTTTGCTGCTGTGTAGAAGGGAATAATAAATAATAAGTCAATTTTAATAGAACCTCTCACTGCTCCAGCCTATAGAGGGGTGTAATGACCTCACAAGACAACTTTCGGTGGCCATATTGGATGACATACAGAAGGCTTGCAACTGCCTACACTGTGCTTATTTACTGATTTGTTGGTTTATTTCTAACTGTTTTCAGCAGTTTGGCCTCAGAAGTTGTTGTTAAAGTGCTGTAAGTAAACACATTGGATGTAAACTGCCTAGAACCTCCCAGGACACAAGAAAACTCTGTTTTACTGTATATGCATGCATTCACAACATGGCTCGGGAGGGTGCTCGTGATCCAAGATGGATGGCCGCTGACCTCTAACTGCTGAGTGATGACGTCACGTGCACTCCCTCTATAGTGTCACAATTGTTGCCGTGCTTGCCAAAATTAATTTAGCATGTTTGCACTTCAAATGTCTTCTTTAAAAATAAATGCTAGCCATTTAAACCTCAAACTAGAGTAAGGTGAATTATAACGATCATCTTGATATATTTATCTTTAAAAATGTTTAGAGAAACTCAAAACCATCGGGCTATGCAACTTTAAATCTCACATAAGCTATGTAAACTCTCCCTCTCTCACTCTGGGAATAGTGTGGAATTAAGGGGGTCTAAGTGCCTTGCAAACCTTTTTGCATGTGCTTCATGAAAGGTTACCTTCTTCCTTTGAAGGACAAGCTGCTGGTCTCCACAGGTATCCCGGAGATGGTCCGAGCGGATCCACGTTGCAGAGGGAGGTTTCCACAGCCGTGTACAGCAGGCGTGAAACAACGATTAAAAATATCTGTACAAGATATAGATAGTAGAAAATAAAGAGGCAATTTAAAGAGTAATACCGGGTAGGAATGTCAATTCACTAAGGCGGAGGCATGACTGGTATAAATCTGTCTTATTTATTTTATTTGTCTCGGTGGGTTAGATTTAGTATTTTTTATGTTGGCTATTGACCCTCCCCCCCGCCCCCCATCAACCAGCACCCCCACCCCCAGCCTAAGGGACAATGCCCCTGGCCGGACTTGAACCCTCAACCCTTCCCGTTACCTCTTACACTCGATGTGTGGGTGGGTGGGTAAGTTTAGGTTTGGTCCGTTCATGTCGGTGGTTGAGAGCGGTGTGGTGAGCTACTCGGGGCGCGGTCATATGACACGGGGATTGCCTCAAGGTGGCGCCACCACAGGACAATGTGTTTCTGCGGTTCTTGGGCATCGGTCATTCTTGATGTTTAACGTGCTGTTCTATGTCGAATGTTCAGTGCTTTTGGGGCGTCGGTCCTGGTATAGTTTGTGTTGTTCGCACTAAGAGTTGTCATGGCCTCGCTGGTGAATTACCCATGTTATTTTAACATGAACAATTAAAGTTGCATAGTCCAATGGTTTTGAGTTTCTGTCATTTTCTGAGATAAATATATTAGGTCGATGGTTATAATCTACTTTACTTTAGTTTGAAGCACCTTTTATTTTAAATGACCAGGCTTCTGCAGTAACAGGTTATATTAAATTGACTCCGCGTTTCCTTCCTGTGGGAAGAAATGCTCAATAAAAGTGCAACAATATCTAAGTTAGATATATAGGATCAAATCTAGATAATTGCTTTGGTTTTAAAAATGTGATGCTTTTATCGGACTATGCAGCTTTAAAAGGCAACAATATAATACGGCTGTTCTGAGTTAATGTCTGCCACTGTCTGTGGAAAGACTGAATTAAATCCCCAGTTACACTATGGCTTGCGACCTCTTGTGACCACTTTGGACCAAAGAACCCAGAGTAACTGGCGACCTCCTTGTGACCAAAGCAATGGTCGCCGACCTCTGGGCAACCATAGTGGTCGCAAACAGGTTTTTAATGCAGTACCTGTAACCTTGGAAGCAAAATGGTCACAAGGGGGTTGGGGACCAAAATGGTCACAAAGAAATTGGCGACCACTGAGGACCACTTCACAACTACTTTGTGACCAACCTTTTTTTGTGGTCACAAGCCGTCGCGTTACTGGGGTGTAAGCTACAACCCAGCATGTTTACATGTTGGGGTTGGGGTTAGTGCCCCTCCTAGGCCTACCCTTCACTACAGGTCCTATTCTTTTTAATTCACCTTGAACCTATCGCCATATTCTTCCTAGTGACCAAACTTGGCCATGTATTTGTTTCTAATGTAAATTGCAGTAAAATTATCATAGCAAATATTTTACATTATATGAAATACCACTTCCTGTACTACATATGATTACCAGCTGCATCCACCTTCTGCTGTGTAAGTTGATGAAGCCCCCCCCCCCCCCACACACCCTCCTCAAGCAGGTCCAGGAGTCTGATTAGTGACCTGCTGGATCCCAGGGTCGGTTGTTATAGTTTGTTGTTTTACGTCCTAGCAACATATATAGTCATATCAGGACGGGTACGGACTTGTGACAGTCCGCACTCATGGCAACTTTCCAGTGCTGCCCCACTGGGAGACCGGGCCACTGGCACCATGACCCGATATCCCAGTCACATTATCTTGATGTTGTGCAAACAAGTCCTTGTCCTATGATATTAATGCAGAGCACCAGACTAGGTAGCGACAAATATCAATTTTGTCATTGGTTTGACTCGGTTGGGATTCGAACTCCCGACCCTCCACATGGGAAGCCTCCGTTCTACCGATTAGGCCACCGCGCCCAGCGTCGATATCTCGAAAGATTCATATTGACTTGAAATTTGGAAAGTTCCTTCAAATTCTCAGGAAGTTACTTTTTTCCCTGTTTAAAAAAAAATGAAAAAACCCCAAATAGGCCTCAGTAAAGTAGTCAGTATATTTCGTTTGTGACATATCAGTACTTTCTTTTGATAAATATTTATTCTTCTCAATAATCTTGTCTTACCGTCACGGCTCTGGTCTTCTAGCCGTGCATACTTGCAGCTATTCTTTTCAATTTAGTTCAATATTTCATTTCCGACTCAGCATTATGGCAGTTACATAAAGTGATCCATAGCGGGTAATATATATAAGAATAAATGTTAATAACATACAAGTAAGTATTAACACTTTTTGCAAATAGTTACCATTGGAATGACAACTGAACAATTGTTACGTGAAAAATACAAGAACAAGAGTACGGTAGAACTTAATTGAATAGACCACCCTGGTTTTAATAAGCAAGTAGTAACTATTCAAACTATAGTAACAAAGATTATAATGATAAACCTAATATATTTATCTCAGAAAATGACAGAAACTCAAAACCATCGGACTATGCAACTCGTAAGTGCAATTAGATATAGTGCCAGAAACAGGTGCATGACCATGCTTTTTTTTGTATGTGGGCATAGGGGCCATCGAAAGTTGTTAGCATTTTCAAGGTAGTATAGAGAGTAAGTACTACCTTTCCAGACCCCCCCCCCCTCCTCCCTCTAAAGAGTACACATCAACATTTTACTACAGACCCAGGTGGGGTGGACAAATGAGTTGAGTGCTCGCCTCCTATTTTGGGGGGTCATGGGGATTCAAACCTCCAGGTTTGAAACGTGGTTGGGTCAAACAAATAACTGAAAAATTGACATGTGTTGCTACTTAGCCTAGTGTACTATCATGGGGGTGATACAAATAGGAAATATTATGCCCAGCATATGATTCAAACACACACGTCTTGCTATTCCAGGGTTAGCGTGCTAACTAAATTACACTACCTAGGCACCCTGATTAAATCACCCTATCTACACCTACCTCTATATGTGGTTCCTTCCCAGAAACCAGTGCAGTTTACTACAGTGCAAACAAAAAACTGAAACAAAAACATCACCCGAAAATATCATCATTTTATTAAACACTAAAATTCATACTTTAGTGACAACCCTCCCTCCCCCCGTTGTATGCTTTGTACGAGCGTGAAAATGTTAGCAATTTTGGACGGCCCCTTAGTTGATAGATGAATGAGGCCTCACTGCATTACTTACTTGGAACACGAATACGGCCATGATGATTATTCCCGAATTGACGAGGACGTCGCCGAAGAAGTCCATCAACGTCTCCCGACAACCACTCGTGTGGAGTGTAACCTATAACCAGGTGAGGTGTGTATATCATGACAAGTAATGTCCTAGCAACATCTAAGGTCATATGAGGACGGGTAGACCTGTGACAGTGCACACTCATGGCGACTTTATAGTGCTGTCCCACTGGGAGACCAGGCCGCTGGCACCATGACCCAATAGCCCACACAGTCACATTATCCTGATACTGTGCTAACCAGTCCTTGTCCTATCCTATTCAAAACGAGCGCCAGGCTAGGTAGTGACAAGTACCAATTTTATAAGTCATTGGTTTGACTCGGTCTGGTTTCAAACTCCCAACCTTCCGCACAGTAAGCCTGCGCTCTACCGATTTGGCCACCACTTCTGGTGTAAAATACTCATGAATACCATATTTCTTTTTCTGATTTTTCTTTCCTACCCTCTTTATATGCTACTGATATAAAATTCATGCCCCAAATAACGCTAAGTAGCAAAGAAATCCTTACAGGTCGCATTCAGGCTATATATATATACATATATATAACATATATAGCACATATATGTATACACCATTGTTCATGGGCACAGAAGACAAGGAGGCTGAGGTGGGAAAACATGGCATTTATTCGGGTGTGGCCCCTCGGCAGCAAGTCATGGTACATGTTATTGTTTAGCAGGGAAGCCGCGGCCGACCTAAGGTCATGTAAGTTGATGACATATGGGCATGAGATGGTAACTGCAACATATGGATCATGGTGGTACAACAATGATGAACAACAAGGTAATAAGCAGAAATGAATTTGTACATGATAAAAATGAGTGTATGGTCTACATTTAATCAAGTAAAGGTGATCTGCCATTTGCTCGGTTGTCAATTGGCTATTATTAATGATGTGGTTAATCTGTTAATTGAGTTCTAGTTTAATTTTAACCTTTAATTTACTAGTTTGTTTGATTGGCTCGCCAATTAATCGGCCAAGCCATGAGGATGATGTTGTATTGCCCTGATTAGTGCTTTGTTGACGTTGTGTGAATCTCTTGTGTTGATGTAGCGTTTGTGTGCGTTGGAAGCCCATCCGCTGAATATCTGGACCTCCAGTTCGGTGCTTCCGGATGCGAATGCGACTGTGGCGGCTGTTTTGTGGATGGCGTGGAGTGTGTGGGGGTTCTGGACCCCGGTGGCCAGCTGGGCCATTCGCCATTGTCTAGCCATATATAGTATGGCCATTGTCGCTCCGTCGGCCGGGAAGACGAGCAGGGGCTGCCGATTATGTGTTGTGGGAATCTCCTGGTTCATGCGGTGGTAGGCGATGACTGGGCAGAAGTGGGGTTCGTGCGTGGGGGCCATGCACCTGTCGCGTGACTGGTGGTTCGCCTGCATATTTTTCGCCCACTTCTGATGTATGTGTAGCGTGTCTTGAATTATGTGCACATCGCCCCTGGTGGTGAGCCTGGTGATGTCGAAGGTGGCTGCGGATCGTGGGGCCACCTCGGACTGCCTGGCGCCAGTGAAGAACATAATGATGACCGCCGGGGCCACCACCCGTCCTTCCTGGGTGTGCTCTAGGTGGCACACTGCGTTCCTTATTACTGCTATCGGTACATCCATAGCCGGGCGCGGTGTGTGGGACTTGGACCTCCTCATCGTGTCCAGGGCCAGTCATACCGAGATGTGGTCGAGCGGCTGTGTGCTTGCTTCCTCCATCTTGAAGTACAGTCGGAGGTGGGATGCGGAGTTGACGATTGAGGATGGGCACCATCGGGCCGCTAGCTCCTCGAGCCAGCAGCGTACCTCCAGTGGTGTGGGCGCCAGTGGTCGCACCGCGTATCTTCCGCAGTGGCGCATCTAGGCCGCGACTGTGGTCCGCAGGTTGGCCCACGTGCCCGGTGCCCACACCTCGTGCTGTCTCACCTCCGCTGCTCGTGTGAGGGTGGTGTATGCTGGGTCTGGAGGGGTGGAAGCTGTTAGTAAACATGTACACATGGTGCTACAGGGGCTATATTCTTCTCTATACCTAGTCTTACTGCCATACTTCGGTATGTTTCGTTAATGTGTGCCCTGCTTAGGGCGTCGGCAAGGTTGTTGTCGACCCCGGGGATGTGCTTGCAAGTGATACGCATATTATGGACTGCCTGAAACATCCAGGCAGCCCGAGCAATCTGTAGCAGCCGTGGGTTGTGGCCCTTTCCTGTGGCGAGGACCTGGACGGCGGCCATGTTGTCGCAGTTGACAGCAATGTGACTTCCAACGTCACTGTCGGTAGTTAATGTGTGGAGGGCGATGAGGACGTTGGCCGCCTCCGGCTGTGTTATGCTGTCGGGGTGGCCGTCATCCTTGTCCTCCAGTTGGGCGTAGTATGCTTGTGTGGTGTCCGCGCCACCAATTCCTCCAATGCATACATCGATGACGATCTCCCTTTGTGGGGCGTTGGGTGGTATGAGCGATGTCCCGTTCCATGTGTGTGTGAACTCGGGAAACCAGGATAGGTCCCTTCTCATGTCATTGGTTACTGGGGTGCGATTGGTGTCCATGTCTTGTAGTGCCTGTAGTAGGCATTCTATGAACAGGCGGGCGGGGGCTACACACTTGGAGATGTGTAGCAGCTTTCCTAATATGGACTGGAGCTGTTTGCACGTGATGTAGTCCTTGTTGGCCATGGCACGTACAAGCTTTATGGTGCTGTCCACCTTTCTGTTGGCATGCTGAGGGTCATGGTCGGTGAGTTGATGCATATGCCCAGCCACCTGACTGCTGGGGCTGGGGGCTGGGGGCTGGGTCTTCTCGATGGCTTCTGGCAGGCCGAGTTCTTGGAAGATGCGTCTGGTTATTATGAATTGGTGGCGGCATGTGTGCTCATCCGGGCCCTGACGATGAAGTCATCGAGGTACATCGTGGCCCTAATGCCCTGTCTCCTAAGTATATATACCACAGCTTTGGCCACCCTTTGTATGTGGCAGCTGGAGCCACGTGCTCCGAAGGGTACCGATATGTCGAGGTAGAACTTGTCATGCCAGGTGGTGCCGAGGAGCGGCCAGTCGAGGGGGCAGGACCTGAAGTTTTTATATGCCCTGCTGATGTCCATGGTAAACATAAAGCTCCCTCGGCCGGCCTCACTCAACTCTTTGGTGAAGCCATCCACAGTAGGTAGACAGTGGTCCCTGGTGTGGCCTAGGGCGGTGTTTTTGATGACGTGTCATTCGGGAAGGACATGTCTGCTATTATCCGTAATTTTGTGGGGGTCGGACTTCTCGCATGTCATCATTGGAGAGACATGGAACCATCGGTCAAATGGGGTGTTTGAGTAGGGGCCATACAACGCCGGGGCTCATAAGGGTAGTCTGGGGGGTCGTCCGGGGCTCATCCGGGTTGATCTGGGCTTGTAGTCAATGGCTCATCTGGGTAGGTGTGAGAGCAAGGCAAAAGTAGCGATTTTATCCGGGGCTGTCCGGGACAGTCCAGGGGAATGGGGCTGGGGTGGTCCGGCCAAAAATCTGTGGCTAGTCCGGCTAGGTGTGACTTGGGCTTTACTTCCTACACTACCGCCGGCTTCAGAATATTTCACTCCTGCTCAAAACAGTTTATAAATATACAGTAAAACCTCCCTAACCAACTACCTTCACAGATCGACCACTACCCTAGATATCGATATCTTATCATCAGGGATTACAGATATCAATGGCTTTCACAAGTCTGACATTGTTGGGATTGCCGTTTGACCTTTTCTCACTTCCCTAATCCTAATTTAACCCTTTGGGGGCCGGGAGCGCCTGTGTGCACCCACAATTTCCAAGTGCCTGTAGTTGGACCATTTAAAGTCGGTCCCATGGTCGGTCGATTTAGAGGTTTTACTATATTGGGACAATAATTACCTGCTGTAGGCTACGGTCAGCATTAAAGCCAGATGGCAAATGGAGTGTTGGTTTAGCCTGGAACAATATGATTACCTTTTCCACTGTTGGCAGTAAAGGCAGATGGCAAACGAGTGCTGGTTTAAACTGGAACAATAGGCCTATGATTACCTTTTCCACTGTTGGCAGTAAAGCCAGATGGCAAATGGAGTGTTGGTTTAGACTGGAACAATATGATTACCTTTTCCACTGTTGGCAGTAAAGGCAGATGGCAAACGAGTGCTGGTTTAGACTGGAACAATAGGCCTATGATTACCTTTTCCACTGTTGGCAGTAAAGCCAGATGGCAAATGGAGTGCTGGTTTAGACTGTAACGA
Organism: Branchipolynoe longqiensis; assembly: GCA_030323885.1. Classification (NCBI taxonomy): domain Eukaryota; kingdom Metazoa; phylum Annelida; class Polychaeta; order Phyllodocida; family Polynoidae; genus Branchipolynoe; species Branchipolynoe longqiensis. Next base: position 103,388,815 of record CM059186.1, read on the forward strand.
TATGATTACCTTTTACACTGTTGCCAGTAAAGGCATATGGCAAAAGAGTGCTGGTTTAGACTGGGAGGGACCTACAAACCCTTTTGGTGTAGTCATAGTTGATGTGTCTGCTGTTGTCTTGCACGTGGTGGTTGATGCACGGGCGGTGCGCGTGAGGCGAGCAGCAGCTAAAAGGAACGTCGTCGGTCGCATGCTTCATGTTCGGCTCCTTCACATCGGCATTCACCCAGTGGATTTGGAACCAGTCTGCATATCCCTCGTTTCCACAGCAGCTGTAGAACATCTGCAGTTGGTCCACCTCCACCTTCAGGTGCATCTTGGTTTTGTAATGCTTCATGGCATTGAGGATTCCGCCCTGATTGGGAAAGCTACATAAAGTTAATCATATTTTAGATGGTTTGTTAATATCTTTATTATTAGGGATTACATATATCAATGGCTTATTTTAGATGGTTTGTTAATATCTTTATCATTAGGGATTACATGTTTTAATGGCTTATTTTAGATGGTTTGTTAACATCTTTATCCTTAGGAATTAGGTATGTATCAATGGCTTATTTTAGATGGTTTGTTAATATCTTTATCATTAGGGATTACATGTTTTAATGGCTTATTTTAGATGGTTTGTTAACATCTTTATCCTTAGGGATTAGATATGTATCAATGGCTTACTTTTAATGGTTTGTTAATATCTTTATCATTAGGGATTACATATGTATCAATGCCTTATTTTAGATGGTTTGTTAATATCTTTATCATTAGGGATTATATGTTTTAATGGCTTATTTTAGATGGTTTGTTAACATCTTTATCCTTAGGGATTAGATATGTATCAATGGCTTATTTTAAATGGTTTGTTAATATCTTTATCATTAGGGATTACATATGTATCAATGGCTTATTTTAGATGGTTTGTTAATATCTTTATCATTAGGGATTACAGATATCAATGGCTTTCACAAGTCTAAAATCTTTTGGGATTAGGGTTTGATTCTCTCTATCTCTCTGTCTCTCTGTGCCTCTCTCTCTGCCTCTGTCTCTCTCTGTCTCTCTTTGTCTCTATCTGTGTCTCTATGTCTCTCTCTGTGTCTCTCTGCCTCTCTCTGCCACTCTCTGCCTCTCTCTGCCTCTGCCTCTCTCTGACTCTCTGTCTCTCTCTATCTCCCTCTCTCTGACTGTCTCTGTCTCTCTCTGTCTCTCTCTGTCTCTGTGTATGTCTCTGTCTGTCTCTGTCTGTCTGTCTCTCTGTCTCTGTGTCTCTGTCTCTCTGTCTCTCTCTGTATGTATGCATGTATGTATGTATGTATGTACGTACGTACGTACGTATGTATGTATGTATGTGTGTATGTATGTATGTACGTATGTACGTACATACGTACGTATGTATGTATGTATGTATGTATGTATGTTTGTATGTATGTATGTATGTATGTATGTATGTATGTATGTATGTATGTATGGAGCTACTGACAGCCGAAGCAGACACCCTGCAGTGCACACAGAGTGACCAGTGTGCTTATCAATCATAATACTGGTTGGTTGTTAGAGTTTGATGTCCTGGCAACATCTAAGCTCATATCACGACAGGTACCGACTTGTGACAGTGTATACTTACGGTGACTGTATAGTGCTGCCCCACAGGGAAATCGGGCTGCTGGCACCATGACCCGATATCTCACTCAGTCACATTATCCTGACTGAGATAACCAGTCCTTACCCTATCCTAATAATGCCGAGTGTGTGGCTAGGAAGCGACAAGTATCAATTTTATAAGTCATTGGTTTGACTCGACCGGGAGTAGGGAACCGAACTCCCGACCTTCCGAACGCGAGCCCCGCGCTCTACCGATTCGCACCGCGCCCGGTTCATCATACCGAGTGGACCTTGTTTCAACATGGTGTCAGATACCACCTCAAATGAGAGCAGATCAAGCGGCCACTCGAGCCCTGACTGCTCCTTTCGAACACTGTCATATTCCCAACTCTGTTCTGAAACCTACCATTCAAAAATAAATCTGTAATCTATGGCAGATCGAATGGGATGAACACCCAAACAACAAACTCCATAGAATTACCCCCTCCGTGAACGGACTGCCGCAGAGTCGCCTAGAAGGGCGACACGACCAGGTTGCTTTAACAAGATGCCATGTTGGCCACGCGTGGCTAACACACGTTTTTCTGCTCAAGGGGACTCCGCCCCTGAATGTATTGGATGTCAGTCCCCAATGACATTAAAACACACTTTATTAAACTGTGTGGATTACATGGCCCTACGCCAACAATTTTACACTGCATGCATCCATGACCTTTTTACTAAAGTAAAACAAGAAAACATTTTAGCCTTTTTGAGGGCAGCTGGTTTGTACCACCTCATATAGGTTTTTAAACAAATTCCATCAGTGAATAATACTAGCATCTGGAATTTTATTTAATTGACCAGAAACTATATGATTGTGAGTTCATAAAATTCATGAGTGTCCATTAACACAAAATTGATTGTATGCTTTTACATGTAAAAGCGATGGTTTGAACAAAAACAAACATTTCTCACCATGAATATGGCCTATGCTGCCGACATGGCGTAAAGCAACCACCAATCAATCAATGTCGCTAACATGACTAAATACTGGATACCAATGCCTCAAGCAACTGGAAGGTATGGTGCAGGGCATACAGAGTATATGCCTCAGAAACTGGAATTAGTGGAAAGTCGAAGAAAGTACAGTGTTCGGTATTATTCTCCACATCGCAGGGTCTCAGGCACAAAACGTCCATGTCTACGTCATGTTTCAATCCAGCGAACAGGTTAAAATAATACCACTCATTGAGTCATTCAAGAATTACTGCAAAGGCTAGGCCAACAAATGTGTAGCACATTGGTACACCCAAATGTTCCTGTTAAATAAACAAACACGTCGTTGTATGATGGGGGGGGGGGGGTAGTAATGTATGTGTATGAGTATTAACTTTCAGCCGAAGAAGGCACCCTGAGGTGCACAACCAGTGTAGTTGCTAGAGCCCCCACAATAAAGCACTTGCTTACAAGACATTATACCGAGTGGTCCTTGTTTCTAGTCACTAATTATAGAGTTCACGGCTATGGAATTCCCCCAGGAAAGTTCAAAAAGCTTTACTTTGAATAAGTGATTTTAAAGCTGCATTGTCCGATGAAGTATCAAATTTTCAAAACCAAAATTATTATCTAGATTTGATTCTACATATCTAACTTAGATACTGATGCACTTATTAAGCATTTATGTCTACATAGAAGGGATTGCTGAGTCAAATTTAGTAGAACCTGTTGCTGCAGAAGTTTAGGGTGTGAGAGTTTTGGTGTGCTTGCCAAAACTAATTTGACATGTTTGCACTTCAAATATCTCAAAAGTTAGCCATTTAAAATAAAAAGTGACTTCAAACTAAAGTAAAGTAGATAATAATGGTCAATCTAATATATTTATCTCAGAAAAATGACAGAAACTCAAAACCATCGGACTATGCAACTTTAAAGTCATTTGACACTGCCATATATAACCTATGTAATTCCACCTAATCCCATCCCTGTATGATATCATACAATGGACCCAGTAGATAGGGACTGATCTGTCCAGAACCATTACATTGATACACTGAGTACTCTATAGCTATTTTTAACAGTTCTGAGTGCAATGCAGTTAATACTTCTATGATTTGAATATTTTGTTAATATATTCATAATATCAATATTGTTTTTTATTCAATTAATTTAGTATTCTCTTCTAGTTCTATGCAGCAACAAATGCTGAATAAGTGAACCAGTATCTAAGTTAGATGTCTAGAATCAAATCTAGCTAATACACTATGCCAGTTAAGCTGGAAAGTACCTAAATAGAGTGGTTCCACATTCTGCCAATAGATGTCACTAGCTTAACTGGCAGGTTGTATTGACGTGACCAGAGCAGTGGTGAAATTCCAGGAAGAAAAATACAACATAGTTGCCTGTTTTTATATATTACAAGTATAAGAGCTTGATGCCTGTTGTGATATGAATATCTGAATATAATCATGCATATAGCATGTGAAATGACAGGCACTCAGGGAAAGTACCCGGAATAGAGTGGTTCCAGATTCTGCCGATAGATGTCATTAGCTTAACTAGTGGGGTGGGGTGTATTGTTTTAGTTTAGAAGATTTTATGCTTTCATCGCATTATGCAACTTAAATATATATATATTAGCCACAGCTTTTGAGCATAGATGTTCACATAGTTAGGACTTTTATTGTTATGAATAATATGATACCTAAGGTTATGAATATGATACCTACAGTTAGGATATATATTAGATAAAAGATTCACCCCGTACTGCTGCAGTAGCCAAAGGAGGGGTGAATACCAACCCTATGTAAAAGCTGTCGAAAAAACGGGTCAATGAATTGAGATCATAAATTCACAATCTAAGAAGCAACACTTATTCTTTATATATGACTTCATATTTACCCGCTATCTTTGAAATGTTTAGTGTATTACTTCCCCTGGGTTGATGAAGCTTAAGATCTGGATCGACAGAACACCTGGATACACATGTCGGACATTGTGGGAGAGTAGAAGGAAGTTGAGAAGTTCATGGGTAATTATCCAGTCTGGTTCAGGGAGCATTCATTGCAGGCTCTAGAACCACTTTGCACGTCATGGACACTACGATGGCTTTGGAGAAACTACTGCACCATGTTCAACAGAAATACCATATGTGCTTCAATATAAAAGGGAAACAAATGGAAATCATGTAGAGATTAGTTGTAGCAATTAGTATTGATGCCAACCTCTCAGCTTGGAACGCAGGATGCTACCCGGTGACAACCTCTCTCAATTCACTAACCAGACACCAGAATACTGGGCCTATATATAATGAATGCTCCCTGGGTGACTTCCAACAGGAAGTGATATAATAGAACCAGTTCATTCAAACATGGTGGATTTACTTCATGGACTCTATCACTTCAAACTGATTTCTGTCAACATGACTTGAGATTGTGTGATTTGAACACTCTGGAGTGTATATGTTGAGGGTTAACATAAACTCTTGGATTGTAGCTATTGAATGTTAGACAACATAAGGTAGGACTGCCAAACTAAGCCTTTCTAAGGCCATCAATATTCAGATATATTTTCTCCAACTTTTACATAGGGCTGTTTTCACCGCTGATACAGCGTCAGCGGTGAATCTTTTATCTAGATATATATGGATATACCCATAGGAAAGGCATATGTAAGCCTAGATAAAAGATTCACCCGGTACTTGTAGTACACGGGTGAAGACCAGCCTTATATAAATACGGGCGAAAATAGCGTTAGTATGGAAGTGAGGCTCCAGTATGTGGCTCCAGTATCAAATGGCTACCCATATTATGCATATAGGCACAGAGTTGGTGAAATGGGAGAGAATGCAAAAAGACAAGATGGCGGCCGCAGAACGCCGTCGATTTCACTTTTAAATCTTATTAAACTATATATTATATTATATTTTTCAACTCAAAGGTAGCGGGCTATCAATAAGACATATGTAAAGAATAATTGTTGCTTCTTAGATTGTAAAATTAGGCTCTCAATTCTTTGACCCGCATTTTCGCCAGCTTTTACATAAGGTTGGTTTGCACCCCTACTGCAGCAGTACGGGGTGAATATTGTATCTAATGTAAGCCCTATACCTTATGCTATCTAACCCGCGGTTCCGATGGTTAGGGTACCTATGGTTAGGGCACTCAATGTTAAGTTATAGTAACTATTTATTCTTTTGTCTTTGTAAATATTTATTCATTAGAGTAACTCATTTTTCAGCACCAGAGAACCGATCTTCTAGCCGTAAACTATATATATGTATATATATATATAATATGTATAATATACATATATTATATATGTATATATACATATATATCTAGAGTATAATGAATTATACGAATACAACTGACGGAGATGATATTGGAATCATGGGTTAATGTAGCAAATGGACAAGTAAGGTTCGATTTGCTGCGGACCAGTACTAGTATTGCAGTAGCGCCACCGATGGGTTATTCGTTCACTAGCCGAACAATCACTGTTCTTCACTTCCCCTGGATAAACAAATATATGGGCTTTGAAGCATTTATAACATAGTATTATGGGGAAGTGAAAAATAGAACTGGACCCAAGTGTGGACACTTGGGTTAGAAATGCACCCCAAATATTACTAAGAAGTGACACTATACTTCTGGCAGCACAAGGTGGACCTCCCCCTTGAACCTAATGTTCGTATTTGTTTTTGCTCGAGGATCTAATTAGGTCTAGTTTAATTACAATGTCTCAACTCTACTCTATATACATACATGGAATGAACTGTCCAAGTGCTTGACGTGTGTAAAACATAGCATCGCTCCAGCAAAGATGAGGATGCTAGTCACTGCTGATGTGACCATGTAGGAAAACAGGAATGTGCGATAACTCTTCCTTTTTAATGGGTTCGCCATGAAGAAAGTCACAAATCCACCGAAATAATTGTTGAACGCTGAAAAAATCCCCACGGTTATCAGCATAATTGGTAGGGTGTCTCCATCGTAATCCTTGACCAAGTTGGTATATTCTGCCACTCTCAGCTTAATATAGACACCTATGCTCATCAGCACCAAACTGACAACTACGCAGAACCAGTTGACGATGGCAAGGATCATGGCAAGTTTTGAGCGTGCATTCTCCGAGAACATATAACAACAGGCCATAATGGCTCTGTGTTCACTGAACCAATCGACCGATCAGTTCCTGAAGTCCATTAACTGGAGTTCCTATGCCATGGCCTTGGATCGGGTTTGGATTACCAGATCGCGTGTTGGTTGTCGAAGATCACATATCGCCTAGCTGAGTTTCCGTGAGTTGTGTGCTACAAGGGTAATTTGCGTAGAAATACAAATACAATGGTGCCCGGAGGTTGCGTTCTCGCACTTATGACGTCATATTTCCGTGTTGTTATTCGATAGTGTGACAATGTAACAAATAGCTCGTGACTAGCATTTCAATAATATCACTCGGAGTTATGCAAAGGTTACTGTGCTGAGCAGATGGGGTATATAATTAAAATACAATTACTGTGTCTTAATCACCGACATACTGCAGATTTCGCATTACTTGTAAATTTAAGAAAATACGTACAGAACACCCAACATTATTTTAGATAGTGATACCAGGCTCCCCACCATGGCAACCAATTTAACTAGTCAAGTGGAGGCTGTCATGTGAAGACACTTTCACGTTTGAGACATGATTAACAATGGTTTATGAGGCCTCTTTAGTCTGATCAACTTCAAGTAAGTCATTAGAAAGGAAGAATATATCATCCCAAACGACCCCCATGCATTGTGTGTAAACAGTGCAGCATCGATGTATCCGGCTGTAACTCATTTGATACTTATAATAATTATAACCATATATTGAAGTATATAAATTATTTCATCCCTTTTTTAGTTTTTTGCGTTTCCAAATTTCACGTCTAGTCAAATTACTGTAGCTTATGTATTTTAGTTTACTGTAGTATTCTTGCGGGAATGTATAGACTGTCTCAATCCTGCTTTGCTATGTTTCACATCGTTAATATCACATACGTGCACACAAACACATATATCAATTATTACATGTTTGTTGGTTCCCCGATGACAATGTCAATGGTAAATCTGGTAAAATCAAGGTAATTGCCTAGCTACTCGACTGCGCGTCTTATGCATGAGATTATATTTGTGTGTATTATACAGTATAGATTAGTTTATTCACAAAGCCATGGTCATCACATTTATTGCTTCAATTAACAAAATATATACGATAGATGATGCAGAGTTTATATCAGATAATGCATGGTTTAGAATAATAATCATCAGCGGTGACATGATCGAGACTAGACTACATCAAAGACCCTATAATAGTATTATTATAGGATCTTTGACTACATGTTGCATAGATTGGTAGAAAATACACGGTAGTTGCTGATTATATAATGGATCCAACTAGATATATATACAACACAAGAGGATATTAAGTAGTCTACTCTTTCTTAAGTGTGGTGCTGGTGACCAGTATGTGCAATCATATTGAATATTAGTCTGATGCTATGTTAGCAAGTTTTTGGTCTACCCTTTTAGTTTTATTTGATTTTTGTTCGAGTGGTTTTATTCCTCTGAATAACATGTTGCCAATGGGGATGCACAGGTTTTCTAGCCTTATGACAAATGTTTCTAGATGCTAAATAAAGTTATAACAATGTGGATGAACAATAGCAAGAAAATAATGTAGGTAATTACCCATTTTGTGGTACAATATTTCAATTCTGTGAAGGCTAAAGCTAAGATTCCTTATACGCGGCATGCAAATGCAAATGCGGCAAAAAATCGAAAAGCATGTAAATGAATAGTGGTGCTTCCATACGTCCGAATACGAACATGAATGCGAATGTGAATGCGAATGCGGCAAATGGATCGACCCATGGACCGATCGGTGCAAATGCGAATGTGAATACTGCTGCTTTTGCCATAGAAAACAATAGTAACTTTGATCTTCCTTCAGAAATTTGGAGGAAAAACCCCCAAAAATGTTATGGGTAACTTTTTTGGTGTGTATGTTCGTTTAACCATCCCCCAGCACAAAAAGTAAACATCAGCTATTCGGGGTTGGCATATATCTATGTCGCATATACCGCATTCGCATTTGCATGCCGCTTACCGCATATATGGAATCTTAGCTTTAGTCTAGATGTTGCTGATACCCCTGTCACACTATGACGTAACGCGCTAATGTGAGCCGACGCAGATGAATTTTGGTCATTACGTTGAGGTATGTCGGGTTATGCTACTCGTACGTTAGGCCTATATCGAGTTATGTCAAGTTATGTCGTGCTACGTCGACACTCGTCAAGGTTTTGGACATACCCAAAACTTTCGACGAAGCTCGACGTAAGATAATGTGTGGCGTATACGTTAGCATAACTATGTATACGTTAGACATATGTCGAGTATGCTAGAATACTTTACCCGTATGTTATACATACATTGAACTACGTCAGGCGTAAGTCAAGCCAGCAGAAATGTAGAGTCCGAGTATTGACAACGTATTGAAAACGTATGGATAACATATGTCTAACGTATGTTTGGCATTTCTCCACCGTGTTTTGACATATTTAATGTATAAGGCGTTCTTCTGGCGATCAAATAACGTACATAACGTTCACCGGCATTCTCTGAGTGTCCCGTGAGCGTTTTTTTTAATGTTCTCATCCGTTGACATGCGTTACCACTACGTTGGATCGATTTTTGCCTACGTCCACTATGTTGCACTGACATCCAACTTGGCCCTGAAATGCTGAGAATTTCGATGTATCTCGACGTAAATAAATGATTTTCACATTGCCTACTCATTGGCCTTTTACGTCGTAGTGTGACAGGGATATTAGTAAGTCAAGACAAGTTTCTATACTGCCATTAAGCGTCCTATGTATATTTTCTAATAGGATGTCCTCACAATTTTGTTGGTTACTTATGACGCACTAGGTTTCAAGTATAGAGTTAAATAGATTTAGGTGCATCCCCGTCAATATTTGATTTAGAGTAGGCCTATATTGCTAATCTCCCTCCTATCTTATACCCCAGTCACATTAATGCTTGCAACCATTTTGGACCAAAGAACCCACCTCCTTGTGATGTCTTTGAGACCAAAACAATGGTCACCGACCTCTGGATCACAACGAAGTTTTTAGTGCAGTAGCTGCAACCTTGTGATCAAAATGGTTGCAAGGAGCTCGGCGACCATTGAGGACCACTGTCCGACCAGTTTGTGCCCACTTGCGACGTCTTAGCGACAAACCCTTTTTTTGTGGTCGCAAAGTGGTCGCAAGCAGTAGTGTGATTCGGACAGAGGAAGCCTGAGTCTGATGTGGGAAAAGGGGGTTTTATTAGGTAGATAAAATGAGGTTACAGAATGTTATGACAAGGTTAAATCTTGTTCGTTGGTAGAGTTCAGTCCAACTGTTCAATGTCAGGGAGAGGGAGGACCTGGGAGCCCGAGGAGGTAGGCCCGGGAACTGACCCCGACAAAATGGGTGATTAAAAAGAGGATGGGTGAGCGTGGTAAAAGAATACGCTTTGAAATTGGACTCTGAATGCAGGTCAGGAGGGGTGTAGGAGGAGGGGGGACACGCGCATGCGCTGCTTGGTGATGTGAGCGCCTCAGGCTTCCTCCGCCAGATCAACCACAATTAGGGTTTTATTAGGTATATACAATGAGGTTACACAATGATATGGCGAGGTTAAATCTTTTTCGTTGGTGGAGTTCAGTCCATCTGTTCATTGTCACTGATGGGAGAGGGAGGACCAGGGAGCCTGAGGAGGTAGGCCCGGGAGCCGACCCAAAGCACAAAGGCACGGCTCTCTGGGCATCCGCGGGCATGACCTTGGGCACGTAGGTATAGACTGCGTCGGACTCCCAGGTCCCCTGGGTCATTATAGTGGATAAGTCGACCGCCCTGGAGGAGCAGGCCTGGGCGGTGCCTCTGCAAAGGCTGTACAGGGTGTACCTGGACCCCTCCGGGACGCCAGCCGCCTCCAGGGCTGCTCGGAGCAGGGGGGTGACATCATGGCGGTTAGCGGGGTCCTGGCGCGGGCAAGGAATGCAGGGGCCATGAGCGCACGGGGCACAAGGGCGACCCGGGAAGAAGCGCGGGGACGAAGAGTGAGACCACCTGCGCCGGGGAACGGATGGTCTTGGACGTCGTCCCGACAGAGCATGTGCGGTGTGAGATGGTGACAGCAGGTTGGACTGCCTTATGAAGGTCAAGTAGGCGATGACGATGGCCGTCCAGGGGCGACCCAGAGGTTCCCCAGGGAGCACAGGTGCGCAAAGATCTGGGAGATGATCTCGGGGGTGATTCCGGGCGCCCTCCTGACTGGGACGCCAAAGAGTTTTTCACCACCCTTCCTCACCTTTTCCCGCGAACAGGAGGTGCTCATTTGGCCGCCGATCGTAATCTGGGGAAGAGAAAGTCAGAGGTCTGGGGTGAACATAGGGGGGGAGTGTGTGGTCCTTATGCGTGCGATTCCCTTTGCGCAGCACTGCTCGCGAACAATATCAAGGGCGACCCGAGAGTAATGCGCGCGGCTAAGAGCGTCCGCAAGGACCAGCTCGATCCCACAGTTATCAGACAGATATCATGAATGAGCCAAGCGCCGTGATCATCGAGATCTCGCTGGCGCCGAGGGTAGGGTCTGAGGCACGGCCTGACTCGAGGGCCAGGGCTGATGCCGCATTGTCCATGTTGACGATGACGACATACCTGCCCGGGGCCTCTGGCCTGAGGAGCTGCACCACGAGGATGAGGTTCATGGCCTCGAGCTCATGAATGGTGGGGTATGCAGCCGACATCTCCTCATCGGAGGCCTCTGAGAAGCAGTCACCAATCCGGTCTTGTCGGCGTCCTGTAGCGGCTCTTGCGGTTTCCTCGGTGCATCCGCGATCGGTGCTCACTTCGGTGTTGGGGGGAGGGGGACGGTGATGACCACAGACTAATGTCGGACTTCGCGGCCTGCTTGGGAGCAGGTGCGGCCTCTAGGTGTTATCGCCATTGGGGGTTTGGCGACAGCGTCCTGGCACGGTGGGGGTGGTGCCAGTCCATTGACATGGCCTGGCACCGTGTCAGTGGCGTAAGGGGCGTGGATGGAGAGCGGGTGGCTTCGCGGTGGCGTATGTTGTCGGTAGCGGCCGCCAGGGTGGCAGTAGCTTCCACGAGCACCTTGCTCTGCTCCGCCATTTCTTTTCGTTTCTGAGCAGCGTGAAGCTCGAGCGCATCCCATCGCTTCTCGATCGCGACGATGGATGCCTGCATCTTTATCATGTCGTCGGATTGTTTCGCTTTTGCCAACAGCTTCTTGGCACAGGTGGATTGTCTCGGTGTAGGCGATGCTGCTGGCGCGTGGGTCGCCCCGCCATCTTGCAACATGAATGAGTCACTGGGGTCAGCTTCAGTAGCTGCTAGCGTCCTTTTTGTGACGCGCTTCGCCGGTCGGCCTCTGGTGTGGGTGGCACGGTGTGTTCGCTGCATGTTGCTTTTTAATGTGTGTGCCTTTTTTAAACGTATTGTAGCTTTGTGACATGAGTATTCTTGGGTAGAGACGGAGGTGCCGGTGTGTAAAAGAATACGCTTTGAAATCGGACCCCGAATGCAGGTCAGGAGGGATGTAGGATTAGGGGGGAATGCATAATCAGATGCATAATTGCAGTGTTATTTATGAGCATAGCTTACTGGCCTCCCGGCACCAGGTCTTCCGGCACAGCCTTCCCTTAAATAATATGAATAGAAATAAAAAGTGATAACCAACAATAAAATAAATCAAATACAATAATATTTAAGGTAGGTTTTTCTTAATGTTGAACCAGCATGAGAAGCCATATTTGTGGTGATTATGCATCAGATGCATAATCACAGTGAATTATTTATTATGCATATATATATTGGTATGCAAAGAATATATCTAAATGATGTACAACAGTCCCCACAGGACATCCCCCCGTGGCAAGTGGAAGTATATGAGTGGGCCACAGACCAGCATATACCCGCATGGTTGGCTGGAGGTTCCTCTATTGTTTGGGATGTATGACTATACCAACACAGTACTATCATGGGCAGTTCTGGCCTGTAGCCATGTGTTGTAACTAATTCATTATTTCCTAATATTCACTGTTAATTTACTCAATCCGGTCCCAACTAAATGTCCTGGGAATATCCAGGAAATTAGAGATAATTCTTTGCTTTCTAGTGATGTATTCCAATACGAAAACATCCCAAAACTCAGTGTGCCACAACCATATTTCTGAACCTGCATATTAATCCTATATAAAATTCGACCATACTAATTGAACCGGAGGTCGAATTAGGTATTTAACCACCATAGCCCAAACGAGGTAAGCTCTCCAACCTGATAAATTAGTTAGTAGAACTTCTTACATAGCATTTTGGTGACAACTCCACACAAAGTAACAGATGTTGACAGATGTTAACAGAACTTTGAAGTCGAGCAGCTATCGAGCAGTGAGCATCTGGGGCTGCACGCGGCGTGGGTTGGCTCGGTGTGTGGGTGGGTGTGTGTGGGTGGGTATGGTCGCTATCGAGCAGTGGGCATCCAGGGGGGGGGGGGGCCTAGCTGCTCGCCAGGCCGGTTGTGTGTGGGTGGGTGTGGGACAGTCTGGTCGCATCGCATCCCTACGTGGTGGGTTTTGGCGGGAACATCTGGGGGTGCGGCGTGGGTAGGCTCGGTGTGTGTGTGGGTGGGGGCTGGTCGCGTCGCGTCCCCAGGTGGTGGGGTTTTGGCGGGAGTGTCTGGCGGTGCCTATAAAAGCTGAAGTTGTGACATCACACCCAATTAAGCTCGTCTTACATGTCATATGAGCACATCAGTGTGAGGTCACAATGTTGTCACTGTGTGATGCCTCACAGTGTGAGGTCATTGTGACATTGATGTGATATCACAGTGATGACATCATAGTGTGAGATGTATGTGACATCACTCTGATACTGTCGTGACCTCACATGTTGACTGGGTTAAGCACAGCAGCCTTCATTCCATAAGGCCCTAGTCACACTACGGCTTGTGACCACTTTGAACCAAAGAACCCACAGTCACTGACTACCTCTTTGCGACCAAAACAATGGTCGCTGACCTCCTTGCTACCAGTTTGCGACCTTTAACGACCACTTGTGACTTCTTTGCACCTGTAACGCATACCATCAGCACCTACTCAGCCATACTAAAAATATTACCGCATACCATACTGTTCCATACTGTTCTTACGTGCACCAGTCCACGCTGTGGACTTTAGCTGTCCAAGTGTGGCTCACCCTGGCCCCATAGCACATCAACAACAACTTCCTCAAGTTTTACTCTCGTGTTTACGCTCACCTACGTATTGTTCGACCTACCATATGATTCGAATGTATTTAGATAATGATTTTGAGTCGAAATTCCAGATATTGGAATCCACAGACTTATTTTTTTTTACTATCGCCATCAATGTTTTCGGTAAACACGGGTGCACATGAACCACCCCCGCAACTGCCCACCACCTATGTTATTGACAAAAAACAGCAAAGTAAAATATTGGGTGCTTCTTCATCTGGTTATTTTCCAGCCTGCCATACGATTCAAATATGTTTGGACAATAATAAAAAGAGGATAGAACTGCTCATCGCCCACTTTTGTGCAGTTAAATTTGTGTCGTGTCCTCTGTTGTTTCGGGCCACCTATGGCCGCCCTCAACTTAACAACAAAAAAATGCCTCACCTAATTACTATCATCTATCCTTATCTGTTGATATAGGATCATCCTCTTCAGTTCAATAAAAATAAAATATAAAAACAAGTCAGAACGAATCGAGGGCACCACACGAGTCCGGTGTTGTCTGGTGTTGTTTTATTCTCTGAACAGATTGCCACACACTGTCTTTGTTTATATCTGCCAATATACTCTAGGTGGCGCCAGCCGTTGCCTCTCCTTTGTGACTTAACTCCCGCTTCCCCCACTAGGAGACGCCAGTGTAGCGCCGTAGCGCTATAGCACTATATAATTCTTTTTGATTTAGCACGCGTTCACAATCACATAGCCTATCTTTAGTTTTTGTTTTACATAAGTTTATATTTTGGGGGTGTTTATGTTTTACATAAGTTTATATTTTGGGGGTGTTTATGTTTTGCGGTTGTTTAGTGGGTTGTGGGATGTGGTGCAACCACCCAACAACAAGCCAATACAACCAGCAATCCAAAACATACAGTTTATATTTTGGGGGTGTTTATGTTTTGCAGTTGTTTATGCTGCTCATGGGTTATAGCTCGAAAAAAAACAACCAATCCGCAACCAAAAACCAACAACTAACAACTGCCAACAAAACCACCAAAACAGACAACCAACCAACAACCAGCAATCACAAAAAAAAACAATCCGCAACAAACAACCAACAACCAACAACCACCAAACAGACAACCAACAACAAATTGTGGATGTTACGAGTAACATTGGTAATTTACGGTGGAGACAGGAACCCGACGAACTGACTTACACCAGCGCGGTGGCGCCATCTGGCAGAAACCCTGTGATACGCTACAAGCATAACTTAGTTCCTGGGGTTCCTCCAGATGGCGCCACGGGCAGTTACTGCGTCACGCGACCGCCAGACCGTTCCAGATTCGATCAAAACCGCCGCAGCCACCGCCATCATAGCACCCCTCTCGGTTTCTTGCTGGCTGCCGCCGGGACCGCAGTCACAAAGAAAAAAGGTAAAACTGCATTGGTAATGTTGGCTAGCTAACATCCCTAATTCACTCGCGAGACACCAGGGCGGCATATCGGTCGCTAGCTCTCGGCTCACAGCCCGCCTGCCCACCAGTGGACTAAGACGTGCTCAAAAACTCCTCCTGCAACATGCCGCCAACCAAAAAATGCCGCGGCCGGCCCTCGACAAATAATCTTCCACAACGACCAGTCCTTCCTCGACAAGCATCCACTCGAGCACCAGTGACAGTAGTTACCTCTTCGGATGGTGGTTCTTCACGTACCCCTTCATCTGTGGCAAGTGTCTCCAGAGCCGTCTTAGCGCGAGTGGAAGCCTTGAAGCGCATGACGGCTGCTCCGACTCACGAGCAGCGTTCCTCACCTGCTTCTACACCTGATCATGCATGTTCTGCCAGGTCTCAATCTCCTCGCCAGAGTCGCTCTACTACTATACGAGTTCCTCGAGGGCGTCCTCCGTCTGATTCCAGAGCGACAGATGGTTCATCAGTGTGGATTCCGCATGACTCGACGATGATGGATGGTAGTCAACAGCAACCGGATCGTGGTCAACATAGAGTGCAGTCTCAGTCTCCATATGGTCAAGCCTGGGCGCCTACGAGAGCAGCTCAAGGAGTTCCACTTCACTATTCTACTCAAGTACCTGGTAACAGCTATTTTCCTCAATCGTCAATGGGTGCCCCCGGCTTCCAAATGCAACAGCCTAGGCTTCCCGTCGCTGCCGATTTCATGATGGACAACGTTCAAGCCTTGCAGCGCCCCCCAGGTACAAACTGTTTCCCGCATCATTTGATTACTAGGGGGGATGCTTGTAAGAAGATCGCGCTAGGGGAAGCAACATGGCCAGAGTATTTCTTTGCCATTCGTCTATTAACCGAACAACCTGATTTTCAAGTAGTTTCGCTCCCCGCCCTGTTACAACATGAGAAGGACCTGGCTCTCATGGCCATTACCTGAGATTGGCCGACATGCCGACGTTGGTCGGAGCGTGTGTTTGCTATGATAGCAGATGGTCGCCTTAGGGATGGTTGGGCGGATCCGGCGGCTATAAAAGATGTCCAGCGTGATATTTGTACAGAAGCAGTAAGGACGCTTCAATGAAGAGCCGCATCTAATCAGTTCAATTACTCGCGTCCTGCCCCCACAACGACACAGCGTCCTGCTCAGGTACCTGCTGTTTCATGGGCAACAACCGGCATAAATCCTTCCCCTGTAAATCAGAGAGATGACTATACTAGAGAGACAGAGAGGAAGCCATGTTATTTATGGAATTGGGGGAAAGACTGTGGGTTTACCGAAACCCATGGTGTCCTTCCTGATCGATCACCGCATATATGTGCTTGGTGCGCATACCGCTTTAAGCACATTCTAGTTCATCGCGAACAAGACTGCTTAAAAAAGAGAAGGTTCCTAGACAAGAAAACAGGCGAGAGCGCAGCTAACAATAACGATGTGAGTTCTTTTCATGTGCTGAGCAATAATCTAAACACTGTTACTGATATATCTGAGTATTCAATTGTTAAACATGTTCCCACTATGAATAGCACTCCTGACCCTGTTACCGCCTTGCCCCTATCAGCCGCTGATAAGAACGTCACTCTTAATTATGCCCTATGTTCATCGGCTGATACTACTATGGAAGCCGTCTCTGTATCTGATCAAATTCATGAAACTGGAAATAATGATACTATATCTAGAATTGTTACTGATTTGCCGGTGCTCGTTAAAAATAATGATTCCTCCTCCAATGTACAGATCCAGCCACTTCAAACAGCTGGTGTAAGTAGTGCGATAACCGATTTAGATATGCCAACATTTGATTGGTTCGATGACCCACTAGAAGTTGTATTAACCTCGACAACGAGCAATAATGCAGATTTGATCCCACCGCCCTCCCCTATGCAGTTTAAAAACACATTGCTAGAATTTTGGCCAATGTTGGTAGATCAACCCTGGTTTGGTAATGGTATATATCGAGATATATTTGATAAAGTGTGTATCACTGGGTTACGGAATTTCATGGGAGCAAAAATCTCCGTTCCATCAGGTTTAAATATTCCTCGATGGCGCGCAGTGTTATTGGATTATCCTGATGTCCTGTTAGCCGAACATCTAGAATTTGGCTGGCCACTCGATTACACTTTAAAAAGGATACCAGTGCCAACTTTCAGGAATCACTCCAAATCAGATAATGCAGACTTTCATATTAAAAAGTTTATTATGACTGAACTCCATCACGGAGCGCTGCTAGGCCCTTTCCCGTCACTGCCATTTTCTCCATGGTGTCAAATTAGCCCGATGATGACGAGGCCTAAGAAGGGCTCTACTGATAAAAGGATAATCATTGATCTCAGTTTCCCAAGGGGAAAAAGTGTTAACGCAGGGATTGTTAGAGGTTTCTACTTGGGTCAGCCTTTTAATTTTTGTCTCCCCTCGGTTTCTACCCTTTCGGACCGACTAATCAAGATTGGTCCGAGTGCCTGGATGTGGGGGGGGTGACCTAGCGAGAGCCTACCGCCAATTGAGAGTATGTCCCTTGTACGTACCATTATTAGGAATTTCCCTTAACGGTAGTATCTATAATGATATTGCGCCTCCATTCGGCTGTAGAACATCAGCACTTGCTTGTGCCCGCACGACTAGGGCAGTAGTTTGGTTACTAAGACAAGCAGGTTTTTTCTCGTTATGTTATTTAGATGACTTTATAGGAGTGGAAGCAACTGAACAGAAAGCATGGGATGCCTTTAATTATTTTAACACATTATCGAGTGAGTTAGGCTTGGAGTTAGCTGTCGAAAAATGTACGCCGCTTGTAACCTCAATAACTTGGTTAGGTTTTGTAGTCGATTCTATTGCCATGACTGCAACCTTGCCGCAACAAAAAGTGACAGAAGTGTTAGAAGAATGCTTACTTTGGGAAGTGAAAACGACAGCTTCAAGGAAACAGCTACAGAGCTTAGCTGGGAAGTTACACCACTTGTCAAAATGCATCCAGCCAGCAGTTAGATTCACAAACAGGGTACTAGCCGCGCTCAGAGCTTCACCATATGTAGGTCAACATGTCTTTGACAAAGAGTTGCTGAGAGACCTCGAATGGTTTAAACTTTTTGCAAATAGTTATAATGGTATACAGCTTCTGCCTTCTGTGCCTAGGGAAAAATGGATAATTGAGTGTGACTCAACCCTGAGAGCAGGTGGGGCATTCTCGCCTACCCATTATTTTAGTGTTGAGTACGATCCCAAATTATGTGCGCAAGAACTACTAATCATGCAACTTGAAGCCCTTAATTTGGTACACGCCGTAACTAATCTACTTCCCCTGAACCCCCATGAATTTACTATTGTCGTTAACACGGATAATATAGCCTCTCAACAAGTCTTGGACTCAGGACATGATAAAGATAAAATTGTGTGTGCATGCGCAAGGCAGCTATGGTTAATTGCAGCTACGAAAAATTGTGAACTTGTCAATTTACATAAACCAGGTAAAGAATTAATTTTAGCCGATGCCCTTAGTAGAGCCCCACACGATGAAACCCATAAATTGTCAGCGCTGAACATGTGTCAAACCCGTGGTCTCCAAGAGATTACTATATTGACACCGCTTAACATCTTGAAATGCAAACTGTAATAGTTAGGTTCGGAAGATAATAATTTTGTGGCTCTATCTTCCAGGCTAATACATCACCAGAGACTACTGGATAGCTATGTGCTCGCATTAGCGCCTCGGACCTGGAAGAACAAGGCAGCTCATGTTAAACTATATATAGGCTTTTGTACTCAGCACCGCACAGATTGTCAAAACCCTTCAGTATACGTCCTCTTGTCATTTCTGATGTTCCTCAAAGATCGGCTTAAATCACCTGGTGCCATAATGAACTACTTTAGTTCAGTCAAACTATGGGTAGCAGCAGGTGTTGGTACTGCAAGTGCGTTCGATGCACCTGAGATTAATCTCTTTAAATCCGGAATATTTAAAACTACACGCCATATAGTTGCTAGAGCTACCCCAATTAATCCACCCGAACTCAAGGCTATAGTCGAATACCTCCAAAGCCTAAGGCCAGCACCTAATGTCATCATAGCGGCTATCCTAATAGGATATTTCACCTTTGTTAGACAAGGAAACCTAGTTCCCTTGTCGGTCGAGCCGAACACCATGAGGCATGTACTAAGACACAAGGACATTTATGTAGATGGAAATAACTTAATTGTCGTCCTAAGGTCCACAAAAACGCGGCCTTCCTCTGCTCCACCTGTAATTTTCCGGCTCCCAGGCCTCCCGCGCTCTTCATTTTGTCCGGTCAGAGCCTGGCAAAGATATGCGATAACTCCTGCGTACCCTAATGCACCAGCCTTCATGTTGCCAACAGGCTTACCCCTCTCACTACCGGTCCTGAAACGAGCATTGAGCTTGGCCTCCTTCATGGCAATGGGTAGAGACACAGGCTTTACCCTCCATGGCCTCGCAGAGGTGCTGCTCAGGCCTGCCAAGGTGAAGGCCTAACCCTGGATACGATAATGGCTGCAGGTACCTGGAGAAGCGCGTCTGTAAATGCATATCTCAGTGCAGTCCATGTTAGTGCCGCCCCGGCAGCGCTCGGAAGGTTGTTGGGTTGAGCGCTGCCGAGGTGATCCGAGCTGCTCGATTACTGTATGATAGATTATGTTTTGTATTCCACATTTGAATCTACAAGAAACTGTAACTGACTGTAATACTGTCTCACAAGACTAAGAGGCCACGATGCCGATTTCCGATATATACGACTATTCATTAACGTTACTAGACATTGCTGCATGCTATTGATCATGAAAGAGGGCCTCTGTCGGCACTTCGAGAACGCTGCTCCTTGAGCCTTTTTAATTGTTTTCAGATAATAAATCTGATTGCAAAAATACATATAAGCGTGTTGTGTCTCGCGTAGTGAATTGGTGATGTTGGCTAGCTAACATCCCTAATTTACTCGCGAGACACCAGGGCGGCATATCGGTCGCTAGCTCTCGGCTCACAGCCCGCCTGCCCGCCAGTGGACTAAGACGTGCTCAAAAACTCCCACCCACCCACCCTTGACGGAAAAAGGGTTGAGCGCTGCCGAGGTGATCCGAGCTGCTCGATTACTGTATGATAGATTATGTTTTGTATTCCAGATTTGAAGCTACAAGAAACTGTAACTGACTGTAATACTGTCTCGCAAGACTAAGAGGCCACGATGCCGATTTCCGATATATACGACTATTCATTAACGTTACAAGACATTGCTGCATGCTATTGATCGTGAAAGAGGGCCTGTGTCGCCACTTCGAGAACGCTGCTCCTTGAGCCTTTTTATTTGTTTTCAGATAATAAATCTGATTCCAAATATACATATAAGCGTGTTGTGTCTCGTGTAGTGAATTACTCCCTCATCTGTTTGTTGTGCGTGGTGATAAGCACGAGAAAGTCGGACTCGCGGAGGCAACGCTACCTGAATATATAGCTGCATTGTGTAGAATGACGAAAGTGATGGAAGTGCCGGTAGCATGGAAGGAGCCGATCGTTGAGCATATTCATCAGTTAGCTAATATGGCGTCCGTCTGGGAGTGGGAGACATGCCGCCGCTGGTCAGAGCGGGTCTTCGAGATGATAGATGACGGCTGCCTCCCACTCGAGTGGGCAGATAACTATGCCATAAAGGACCTCCAAAGGGACGCATTTGCAGCCGGCACCAAAATCACCAACCGACCCACCGCTAAATACAATAAAGCTAAAAGAAACACCACCACCACCAATGCCTACAACCCTTACCCCGCCATGGCTAACAGTAGGCAAGACTTCAACCGCGATATGGACGGTAAGCTCTGCAATGTCTGGAATTGGGGCAACGACTGTGGTTTCGCATCCACACATGGAGAACACCCCAACAAAAAGGCGCACATATGCGCCTGGTGCGCCAACAAATACAGGCTCACCAACATCCATAGGGAGAAGGACTGCCAAAATAAGAGGCGTTTTCTGGAGAAGAAGGCAGCCCATCCCAGTGCCGCGGGCACAACACAACCGGCACCCTTCGCCCACCCACCCACACCGTTAAATGGAGAGTAAGGATAGGGTCAAGAGTTTGAGTCCCGGTCCTTAACCACTTGACTCACACAGACTGGGGAAGCTTCGAATGCTCTGGACTGCCGGTTACCAATCTTGTACCATTATAACTGACCAATGTTCTGCATATCTGATATCATACTTGACTATATGTATCTATCTGACTTATTGAACCTACCTTTTATTATGTATCAGATTGACCTTGTATCGTATGTGAGCCCGTTCCGATGAGAAGTAAATAACCGTTATATAATACCTCTGTCTCCGTCTCGTTAATTAACAACTGACAATCAACAACCAACCAACAACCAACCAACCAACAACCAACAACAACCAAACAAACCACCAAACATGCAACCAACAACCAGCAGCAATCAACAAACAACAACCACCAAACCGACAACCAACAACAACCCAATCAACAACCAATCCACATCAAACCAACATCCATTATATATATATTCTCAACCAACAAACCAACCAACAACCAACAACCAAATAACAACAACCAAACATACAACCAACAAATTAACAACCAACACTCAACAACCAACCAACAACCAACCAACCAACCAACAACCAATCAACCAAAAACCACAAACCAACCAACACCAACAACCAAACAACAACCGACAACAGACAATCAACAACCAATCCACGAACAGCCAACAACCAATCGACAGCAACAAATAATCCACCAACAACCAACAACAACCAACAAAACAACCAAGAAACATACAACCAACAACCTGCAACAACCAACAAACAACCACCACCAAACAGACAACCAACAACAAATCCAACAACCAAATCAACAACCAATCCACATCAAACCAACATCCATTATATATATATATATATTCTCAATCAACAAACCAACCAACCAACAACCAAACAACAACGACCAGACATACAACCAACAAATTAACAACCAACAACAAACAACCAACCAACAACCAATCAACCAACAACCACCTATCAACAAACCAACCAACAACAACCAAACAACAACCGCTGCTCGGCTGTGGTGGAAACCACAGTCTGCAAAACAAAACAAGAACAAACCTAAATAAGTTATTGTAAATCTACATAGATAAATCTACATATATAGATCGACATATTTAAATTGACGGAAGATTCGGAATTAATTTCACAGGCAATAATAGACGGGAAAAGAAATAATAAACCCTAAACCCTAAACCTAACATAAACCCGAAATAGAAGGATACCGAAATAGATGGATATAAGTCAAATACTCACACGTTTAGTGTCGAGAACACTTCGGGAAGACATTCTTGACCGTTGGGGAGAGAAGGTACGCGGGTGAGACAGATGTAGAATAGTGTGAGCAGGTGTGAGTGTGTGAGTGTGAGTGTAGTGTGAGAGCGGTGTGGTGTGGTGTGGTCAAACACTGTCAATCAGTGAGACACGCGTGAGACTCCTAGCGGTAAGGACATGAAGTATCAGTCGCGCAGGTGGTGCCATCAGGCGGGAAGATTCACAACTAGAAAAGAAGACGACCGTCTGACCTCTGTCTGTCCGGTGCTGCCACCTGGAGATATTAGGTTAGAACCCTGAAAATTAATGATAGCACCACCTAGTGCCTATGGAAGGGACCAATAAATACATCCGAACCAAAACAAAGCTTAACAAACCGTAATAAAACGGGGGAGGAAACCCCTGACTATTTTTCAGCCATAATAAGGTACAATAGAAGAGAAGTCTATTCGTATATTCGTATATTTCCAGGGACAAAATATTTCGGGATTTTATTGCGTCCAATATAAATCACGTATTGTGACAACTACACCAATGCGTAGTTTAGCGTCGAAAATGTAACATAACGTAACTTAACGTAAATGGAGAATCATATAAATTAATGAATAATTAAATATATTGCAGTAAATACAGAGTTTATCATCTTCTCGAAAATATCCAGCATTGGACGAACGAGAACGGCTTATGTAGACTTAGTCTTTCCGTATTTTGACGTTGGACGAAATATGTAAGCTCAGCCACCCTCCCAGGGCCAACTTAGGGTATTCTGTGGCTATTGCAGGCTCAGTCTACATAAAGACCAACTCTGTGTGTCAGGGCCCCTTCTGCCAAGAACAACAGACATTTCTGGAAATCGAGCACAGCTTGCCCTTTGGTAGAGTGAGCCACATAAAAATAGTGACGTACCGCGGAGTCAGTCGTTCCAATAAAAAGACATCGAGTCACTCCTTGACCATTTATACGTAGAGTCAGAAAGCCGTATGACCGCGGGTTGGGTGCTTCTTTGCGACAAACCTTTATGTGTGGTCGCATGCGATCGCAAACAGTAATCTGACTAGGTTATGAATTACGTAATTGTCTTATTCAGGATAGCCTCGGGATCGCCATGTCGTCCAATTCTCCCAGGATAGCAGTGACTGTGCCTGAGGGAAATGTAGAGCCAGAATATGATAACAGGTAAGTTGACTCACAATTAGTTACTCCAGGACAGGGCTGCTAAACAACCCATTAGAAAAAGTATTGGGAAGTTGGGTTATGGGCATAGCCACATGAATTTGCAATCTTATACCCCAGTCACACTACAGCCATAGTCACCAGTTATGTCCATGCGACCAAGACAATGGTTACCAATGTCTGGGCGTCACTGGTGACTGTGGGTTCTTTGGTCTAAAGTGGTCGCAAAGTGGTCGCAAGCTGTAGTGGGACTGGGGCTTAAAGTGCTAAATATATAGGTCAAATGGTTATCTACCACAACCCACAATTTTTGGGGTGAATAATTTATCAAATCGTGTAGATTAATAAGCTTTTAAAAATAGACAGGAGAACTTTCTGTTACTGTCATCTTGGTTTTTTTTGGGGGGGGGGGTTCTCTTTCAATTGATCAACTTTAAACCAATATATATAAACACGATGCACTGCAACCACCATCACTCTGGCAAAAGATTATTTGTTGGGTTAAAGGTCCTGCCAGCCGAGCAGGACGACTGGACTAATCTCAAACTGGGTGGCCCCAAATCTTCTTGTTTGGCTGCGCATTTAATAAATTATTATACGACACTGTCACACAACATTTTGAACTACAGTGACCTGAAGCACCTGGTGATTAACGAGAAAGAGTTGGACGGATTAATGCCGACTGACTGAGCATTTAATAAACCCCACTATTATACTACACTGTCATCCCACATATTGAATTCCAGTGAACTGCTGGACATAGTGATTAACGAGGAGAAGGAAGAGGATGTATGGACTAACGCCGACTGACTGAGCATTTAATAAACCCCACTATTATACTACACTGTCATCCCACATATTGAATTCCAGTGAACTGCTGGACTTAGTGATTAACGAGGAGAAGGAGGTGGACATACAGACTAATGCCGACTGACTGAGCATTTAATAAACCCCACTATTATACTACACTGTCATCCCACATATTGAATTCCAGTGAACTGCTGGACTTAGTGATTAACGAGGAGAAGGAGGTGGATGTATGGACTAATGCCGACTGACTGAGCATTCAATAAACCCCACTATTATACTACACTGTCATCCCACATATTGAATTACAGTGAACTGCTGGACTTAGTGATTAACGAGGAGAAGGAGGTGGATGTATGGACTAATGCTGACTGACTGAGCATTCAATAAACCCCCCAATTATACTACACTGTCATCCCACATATTGAATTCCAGTGAACTGCTGGACTTAGTGATTAACGAGGAGAAGGAGGATGGACTAATGCCGACCAACTCGCAAATGTCGAACACAGACGGGTCCAGTGCCCGAATAGTCGACAGTGCACAGGGATACGACTCAGACCTGGAGGCAGACGGTCGTAGCATTTGTACCTTTACTCAGCCAGCCCATTTTAGTCTATTCGTGTGAACTTTACTTGTTTGCTTGTTTACCTGCCCTTTTTGTTGGGGTTTTACGTCCAGGCAACATCGACGGTCACATCAAGTGGCGTACCGACTCGTGTTGTTGTAACACTAACAGTGCACACTCGTGGTGACTTTTGATTTTATAGTGCTGCCCCACTTGGAGACCCGAGACTCAGTCACATTATCCTGATACTGATGTCAACCAGTCTTTGCCCATATCGTATGAATGCCATATGCCAGGCTATGTAGTAACAATTGTTAAATTAGTAAGTTATTGGGTTGACTTGGGCGAGGCTCGAACCCATGACCTCCCGTGCAGGAAGCAGCCATCCTGTCCGGTCACCAGTATTATGTGGTCTCACCATATTTATAATTAGAAATACATTGTTTTTTAGGATGGGCTTTTTTTTTAATACAAGCATACCACCTCCACCCCAAAATAAGTAGATCCTTTGAAAAAAAAATGTTAAAGAAAATTATTTATATTCTGCTTAAAGAAAATAATATTGACCAGATTAAAGATGATAAAGTGGCTCCCCCCCCCAAGGTGGCACAATCTAGTGCCTGAGGCACTAGCTGTGAATAGAGTAGACAGGACTGAATTAAAAATGGTAAAGTGGCTGGCTCCCAAAGGTGCCACCATCTAGTGCCTGAGGCACTAGCTGTGAATAGAGTAGACAGGACTGAATTAAACATGGTAAAGTGGCTGGCTCCCAAAGGTGCCACCATCTAGTGCCTGAGGCACTAGCTGTGAATAGAGTAGACAGGACTGAATTAAACATGGTAAAGTGGCTGGCTCCCAAAGGTTCCACCATCTAGTGCCTGAGGCACTAGCTGTGAATAGAGTAGACAGGACTGAATTAAACATGGTAAAGTGACTGGCTCCCAA
The DNA here is from genome assembly GCA_030323885.1 of Branchipolynoe longqiensis. Classification (NCBI taxonomy): domain Eukaryota; kingdom Metazoa; phylum Annelida; class Polychaeta; order Phyllodocida; family Polynoidae; genus Branchipolynoe; species Branchipolynoe longqiensis. The sequence goes on from CM059186.1 coordinate 103,414,982, forward strand.
AGGTGCCACCATCTAGTGCCTGAGGCACTAGCTGTGAATAGAGTAAACAGGTCTGAATTGCATATTGCTTATGACATTATCCCAAAGACAATGACGACAGGCAGATATATAGTTTGGGTGAGAACTTCTCTGAATGTATCCCTCAGAAGAGGCCAGGGCCGTGTTCAGTGTCCGTCTCCGAGACGTCTCCGCGATGCCCCTGACGTCACGCTATTCTGAACTGCAAAAGCAGTTTGTCGCCTCAAAAACAGCCGCCCCCATAGGCGGTGGCCATTTGAAATGGAAAAGCTGTGCTGTGATTGGATGAAACCACTGAATACGGCGGCCATTTTTTAGGCGCTTTTCATCTCCTGTCTGAAATGTGAGGCGTCTCCGAGACTTCTCTGAGACGCACCCTGAACGGAAATAAGCCAAAAAGCATCTCCGAGACTTCCCTTGAACACGGCCCTGATAGTGTATTCAACAAAGAGTCAACTTCCAGGTGGAGTACAGAGATTGATAGAGATGCACAGGTCACTCGGCAGTGTCCCCTCTACCCAGTATCAGGCAGTTAGGGGATCATAGTAACAAGCAAGTACAATCAAGCAAGGGCAACAAAGTAAATCCACTCTTGCAACATACAGTAAAACCTCTTTAAATTGATCGACCATGGGACCGACTTTAGATGGTCCTTTTAGCGAGGTGGTCGGTTCAGGGAGTTTTTCATTTCGTTACAATGGTATTGTATGGGCGATCGTTTGGGACCCAAATGGAGCCATCGATATAGGGGAGTGGTCGATCTGTGGAGGTGGTCGGTTAGAGAGGTTTTACTATAGTCGTAAAATAAATGATGGAACTGAGGGCCTAACGTGGGATTTTCCAGTGGTACGCGGACGAAATAAACAGCTTTTGGAATAAACGCGATGGAATAAAACACAATGGAATTGAATGCTATGAAACATCATATATTTTTATTATAATAAAGTAAATTTAATTGTTATCTCAGGTGGTACGCTCCTGCATACTTGAGTATATGGAAGCTACCCCTTCGCAACACATCAGTGCCACCTCTCGACTAACTTGTAATATTGGCATCTCATTCATAATATTAGTGTCTGAGGCATTCCCAGTTCGCAGGTATTGTTGACATCTAGCCGTGTGGGGTTGGTCAGCTACCTTCACACCCACCCACCAGATGCGGGGGCCGAATCGGTAGAGCGCAGGCATCTTGTGTAGAAGGTCAGGAGTCCAACTCCCAGTCGAGTCAAACCAATGACTTACAAAATTGATACTTGTCACTTCCTAGCCTAGCGCTCATCATTATTAGGATAGGGCAAGGACTGGTTGGATCAGTGTCAGGATAATGTGACTGAGTGGTGATATCAGGTCATGGTGCTGGTGGCCTGGTCTCCCAGTTGGGCAGCACTATAAAGTTGCCATGAGTGTGCACTGTCACAAGTCGGTATCTGTCCTGATATGACCTTAGATGTTGCCAGGACGTAAGACTTCAACAACCAACCAATCACACCTTCCCACCCCCACACCTTCCCACCTTCCCACCTTCCCACCTTCCCACCAGTGTGTGTATGCGCATATGCAATGTCAGCTCCTCCACAGACAAGGTCAGAAACGTGTATGGAAGCGCAGGCGTCATCTACATGAGCAAGTGCCAGCAGCTGGGCATTGTCCCCGCCTCCTACTTCCTTCGGAATATGTGCAGCACGAACCTGGCAATGGCCCACCATGGACTCGGGCCGCTCGGAGCAAAGGCGATCGCATACACACTGATTGTGAGTATTAGTTGTCATCATCATCATCATTAGTCCATTGTGCACCTATTCACTATAAGTATAACGCAATATTGGTGGAGCAGATCACTCCGACTGAGATGTTAAAGCAGCCCTTCATCTGTGCGTGTGTGTGTATATACAGATGAACCTCGATCCAACAGACTAATAGGGGGAGCAGTTGTCCGTTAAAGCCGTTTGTCCGTTGCAGCGATGAAATTTTCCAGGGGCTCTACCCCACGCACATTCACCTTTACCGATCGCTGTTGCTTGTTCCTTGTATGTATATATATATATATCTCTATATATATATATATATATATATATAGATATATATATATATATAGGTTGTATATATATACATGAATGACCCTTTACAGCATATTTTCTAAGCTTGTCCTTAGCCTTACGGATATCACTCGGGAGTTTTAAACGTTCGGACCAGATATTCACTCTAGCAGATTGTGTCCGTTGGATCCGGAATCCGTTGCATCGGTGTCCGTTGGATCGAGGTTCATCTGTATATATAATTTGTTTGAATTAACCGATCATTGGTTTAACCGAGCTTGGGCTTTGACTTTGACTTTGAGTAAGCGTGTATTGCACATGTAATATACAATGTATGTGGACACTTTGATTATTGTTTTTTATGTATATACAGTATAATCCCGTTAAACCAAACTCAGTTAAACCAAACGATCCGTTAATCCAAACATTTTTCAGCAGCCCGGCAAAATACTACCATTTATCATATAAAACAGTCGACTCTGACCTTATAACCACATGAAAGTTTGGTTTAACCGTACCGGAACTGGCCTGGGGTCTGGCAATTTTGCTTGGATTATCCAATAATTTGGATTAACCGACTTTGGTTTAACCAACTTTTTTATATGATAGATGGTAGTATTTTGCTGGGCGGCCGAAAAAAGTTTGGATTAACCAATCGTTTTTGTTTAACAAACCAAAGCAATCATCTAGATTTAATTCTACATATCTAACTTAGATACTGGTGCACTTATTAAGCATTTGTTGCCACATAGATGTGAATGCTGAGTCAATTTAACCGAATACTGTATAGCTGAAGCCTATGGTGCATGGTTGCACTTCAAATATCTCCAAAGTTAGCCATTTAAAATAAAAGTTACTTCAAACTAAAGTAAGGTAGGTTATAATTCGCTTCACTCGGCTCACAACAGAAACAGTAAACAGCAACAGTAAGGAAAGTAGAAGAGAGACAGGAAAACCTTTGTAGAGTTTAATAATGAAGACATATCAGGACCTGGCGAGCAGGCTATCAAGCGGGTGACTCAGACCCTACATATCGTTATCGAGAATCGTTTCAACATTCGGGTAGGCATCATTCAGGAAGCAGTATCGATGAACAGGCAGGAGATGTCAGCGCTCACCCAATAAGAGTGAGAGCGCTGAGGGAGCTTCAGTTACCGGAGGACTGGTCAAGTAGGATCGCACAGCTCTTCCTTTCCACGTACCAGCCTGTAGCAGGTCAGAGTGCGAGATGCCAGCATGATGACATGCCTGAGCAGCTCCTCGTCGCAGACTGTGAAGCGTTACACTGGGGCGCTGGAGCTGAAGCGAGGCGGCCTTACGGAGGGTTGCAGTTAATGATTTAACAGTCAAGGGATCACCGGAGGGAAACATGAACGCAGGATCATCAGGTTCTATAGCCTTAACAGATAACATGTAAGCATTCCAGGCAGTTACAGGACAACAGGGTGAATCAGGAATGTTTGGAAGGCGGAAAACTAGAGGTGGTAGTGTAGCAGCTCGAGTTTTAGTGGATCTGAGAGAGACATATAGCACTGATCGATGCTATTGGATATCTTTAAATCTTAGCGTATGGGTGGAGGAATGAGAAGAAACCAACAGGTTGCTTTGCCGAATCAATGTCAATTATGCAATTAATAATGCAGCAATGGCTGCTAGCGGAGGGCATGGAGAAAACATCAATGATCGTATTACATTCTTCAATGACTCAGGGGTTATCGCTGCTGCTTTGTGTACCTCATGATCAGAGAACTTAACGATAGCTTTCTTCATTATCGTTAACTCATGTGGCTTGAACATATTTTCATTACCGTCAAAAGAACTTAGCCATATTTTCACAGAACTAAAGTAGTTAAGTACTGCACCAGGTGAACGAAGCGCTGATGCCAGAAACATTAGGAAGGATAATAAGTCATAGGTCGAAGGGAACAATGGATGAACCCTGTATTCTGTGCAGAACTGCATGTACCGACTCAGATGAACCGACTTGTTTTGCCAGGTATGCGTAGCCAGTCCAGCTTTGTACAGGTTCATCAGTCTAGCCTGGTGCTTCAGCGTGTATCCTGGAAGATAAGAGCAAAACAGTACTATTTTCCAGGACAGAATAATTACCAAGCAAAATCAAGCATCTCGAGGTCCAGCGTCAACATCACTTCCGACAAGTTCATTTCCTTACACATTTTAGTTGCTTTCAGTTTTAACAGGGAAGAGTCAAAGGAACGACTTAGCGCATCTGCGAGCACTAGCTCTTTCCCTAGTTTATGCCGAATCTCAAGCTCGAAATTATGAATGGCTGCAAGCAACCACAGCTGGCTCGCACATGCACACAATATAGTATCTTTACCTTTACCTGATGATAAGACCTGCTGCGAAGCTAGATTATCGGTATTTACAATAATCACATGGCTGGATCAGGACGGAGGCATGAGAGCCACCACAGCGTGTACTAGATTCAGTGCCTCAAGTTGTGCAATTGATAGACCTAATTCCAAAACCTTGTCAGTAAACTTAGCCGCAAAGAAAGCTACAGAGGAGAAACCTCCCCCCGCCGTCAAAGTCGTGTCACATTCAATCACCCAGGGAATCCTAGTCGCAAACGGAAGTAGAAGCTTTGAATTGAAAGTGCTAGCAAACTTTGCAAGCCAATCAAGGTCCAACAATACATCTGGATTAAATTCATGCACACCCATAAATGGAGACAACCTGAGAGCTGCTAGAATCCTGTTTGTAAACCTTACTGCCGGCTTGACACATTTCGAGATATGTTGAAGCTTTCCTACAATACTCTGAAACTGCTTTCTCGATGCTACCTTTTCCTTTTTCCAAGCCACGCATTCGTCAACCACAGCTTCTAATTTCTCCTTAGGACATTTCTAACACATCAACTAGAATGCCTAGCCAGATCAAAGATGTAACCGGTGGAGAACACTTATTCAATGCTAGCTCTAAACCAAGCAAATTCGCTAACTCCAGGAACCTTCCATACGCCTCACCTGCTTTCTGTTGAGAACGTTCCAGTCCTACGAAATCATCCAGATAACACAACACAAAATAACCTTCTTTCCTGAGAAGCCAGACAATCGCACGAGTAATTCTAGCACAAGCTAAGGCAGACGTTGTACATCTGAAGGGCGGTGCAATATCAATAAAGAACTCACTATTCAAGGAAATTCCTAATAAAGGAGCCGATAAGGGACAAATGCGTAATTGATGATAAGCTCTAGCCAAGTCAGCCGACCAAAGCCAAGAAGATGAACCCAAGATCGTCAAACGATCCGTGAGAGTTGCTATTGACGGGAGCGAAAAATTAAACTGCCTACCCTGATAAAACCCTTTAACTATTCCTGCATTTACACTCTTACCGAGAGGGAAACTCAAATCCATGATAACTCTTCTTGTATTAGAATTCTTCTTGGGCCTAGTCATCAGCGGGCTTATCTGGAACCACGGATGAAAAGGAAAAGACTGAAACGGACCTAGTAGTGCGCCCATTTCACGTTCTTTATCTAGATAGCTACAAATATGTGGATCAGAATTTGCTGCCTGCGTATGATTAATTAATGTCGGTACTGGAATTGCCGTGGACGTATAGTCCAGCGGCCAACCAAACTCTAGGTGGTCTACAAGTAGAGTATCAGGATAGTCCACAAGAAGATTCCTCCATGCAGTAATATTCAAACCTGACTGAATTGGAATACATGCTTGAAGATAATTCGGCAAAGCTGTATCCCTTACTGCAGCATATATCTTACAGTAGGAGCTGTTCTCTGTTTCACGCGTATTCGAAATAAACGGCCAGAACTTATCCAGAGCTATCCTAAACATTACCGGAGAAGGCGGCGGAACAAAGACATCATCATTACTAATCAACAAACAATCTGAATCGAACTAGTCGAACATGACTTCTGGCAACGGAATATCTAATGAAATGCTTTGGGCATACTGAACAGCTGATCCTAGTTCATGCGGCAGTAGGTCATGGTTGCTAGAGTTGGCAAGAGAATTGGCAATTATCGGCAATTATCGGCAATTATCGGCAGAGCGTCACATGCAGGCATGCAAATAGCCTCTGCCGGCGTAGTAGCGACGGCAGTATTACAGACAACATTGCTATTATCATGTACATCAACAAGTATTGGACAAAGAGCTCTATGTTCAGAAGGCACATCCGCTTCTCTAATAACATTAGTATTAACTGCAACATTTAACGGTTGAGTCAAAATGGGAACAATGTGGAGATCTGGAGTAGCAAAATCTTGAACATTATTAGCATCAACTATCGCTGTTAAACTATCAACATCAACCAATGGCTGGACCACTAGTAGATTATTACCTAGCGTATCAGTATGCTTACAAGTTGCAAGAACACCATCATAACCTTTCACTGAACTTACTGTTTTAATCTCCTCTGACACTGGCTTCCTATCAAGAAAACCTCTTTTCTTCAGACAATCTTGTTCCTTGTGAACAAGAACATGCTTAATACGATACGCACACCACGCACAGTTATGCTGAAGCCGGGAAGGATGCACTCCATGGGACTGCTCAAAGCCACAATCCTAACCCCCAGTTCCATTTCCAGCAGGCCTTGCCATCCGTTTCTTTGTTATACTCTTCTCGAGAATTAATGGGTGCCTGCACCGACTGGCTGGTCGGCACCGACACTGTAGCTGACACCTGTGACTGCTGACGGAGCGAAGCTTGAACATAGACTGTTTGTTTCTGCACTAATTTCATTGCATCAGAACACATATCTCTCTGGAGGTCTTTAATTTTATTCTCATCCAACAGCCCACGCCTGAAGCGACCATTCTCAGCAAGCTGAAAAACTCGTTCTGACCAACGGCGGCACATCTGCCATTCCCAAATAACCGCCATTCTAGCCAACTCTTCCTCATGCCTCAAGAGAGACGGCCACCACTCGTCTGGAAAAGACGGTTCTACCGCCAACTGACATAAAGCTAGAAAATATTCAGCCCACGTTGCTTCTCCCGTTGAAATTTGTCTAAAGTTATCAACTCTCGTAATAAACAAATGAGGAAGCAACTTCATACCTTTCGCTTTACGCAACGCCGGAGTTGTGCGCACCAACTCCTCCAACCTCAGCTCAGCCAAGCGACGTGGCCGCGGCGGAGGGGGCGGAGACCTCCTCACAGCAGGGGGCGTTTCCTGCCGGTGCCTGGACCTGGAACGACGCACCGTCACTTCTCTTGGCAACACTTCAGGCGAAATTGAACTCTCCGACACTCTTCTCACTGCTCGGCGAGGCGTTGATGACACAGCGCTGCGGCTCAAGTTATCAGCAAGCGGACTAATGAGCCTAGGCAAAGTTGACCGACCCAAACTAGCCGAACGTGCCGGTGACCTTGACTCCAACGCTTCCAACCTGGCCGCAAAATCAATATCTCTATCTTTCACAGCCTTCCTGAGTCTGACAAGTTCTTCTTTCTCAGACTCTCCCACTACCTGCGACACTGAGTCACTATCCGACGGCTGAGACGAGGAGGGCATAGTATGCGCAATGGCTACCGAGCTTCTACTTGACAGCGACCGACCCCGCCTTCCCGGCTGAGAGAGCTATGACAGCGGCGGACGGCCTCAGCGCTTCTTGACAGGTTGCATCACAGGTAGGCAGGCAGCTCTGAGGAAGCGAAGTGAGCAGAGCGAGGTCGCAGGACCAAGTGACGGTGAAAGGTGAAAATAGGAAACGAGGAAAACAGAGGGCATTCTTGCCTCGTTCAGCAAATTACACATGTTAGCCTCTGCCAACATGCTCAATGATCAACCTAATATGTTTATCTCAGAAAATGACAGAAACTCAAAACCATCGGACTAGACAACTTTACCGCAGAAGGTTGAGTGTGAGAGAACAGTCAGTTAGAGTTGGATAGTCCAATGGTGTTGAGTTTCTATCATTTACTGAGATACATGTGTTAGGTTGATCATTAGAATCTCGTCTACATGAGCTTGAAGTAACTTTGATTTAAAATTGCTAACTTTGGAGATATTTGAAGTGTAAACATGCCATATTAATTTTGGTGTGCTTTCCAAAACTCTGAATCCCTAGGCTTCAGCAGTAACAGGTTCAATTAAATTTACTTAATATGCCCTTCTATATAGCAACAAACATTCAACAAGTGCACCCATATCTAAGTTGGATGTGCAGGTTCAAATCTAGCTAAGTAGTTTCCTTTCGAAACTGTTATGCTTTTATCGGACTATGGAACTTTAACAAGAGATTCAAGCACTCTCGGGCAAGCTTTTACCCATCTAGTCCACAGTCAGTAAAAAAAAGTTAAAACCTTTATAGTACCTTCTTTGTCGATGTCGTAAATTACAGGTAGTCACATGACGTTATAGGAAATCTATGTACTGGTAGTTGTTAACTAATTCTTTAATCAAAAGAAAAGTCCCTTTAATTAATTCGAAATCACAAGTAAGGCCAAATAAAAGAGAAAATTAAATTGGGGATTATTCTTTTGAAATAAAAATCCGGGTCGGTCGGGCGGTTTTTATTTATATTTGTTATTGTTGACGTAGACGTAATTTGTAGCCAGACGCGATGGCCATATGAGTTGGGTGTCCGCCTCCCATTCTGGTAGGTCCTTGGATTTGAACTCCTGGGTTCGAACCTTTGCCCAGTCAAACCAATGACTTAAGAATCGATACTAAAGTTGAATTGCTGCTAGCCCGACGCATTTTAATCAGATTTAACAGGTTGTTGCCTAATAATGTATGTGGTAAATGTGATTGCAGTCTAACAGTGCTGTTACCTTACTGGACCTGGAAGATAACTGGATTGAGTCCAGAGGAGCAGTATCCATCGCAGCAATGCTTCGGGAAAACTGCTTCATTACACACCTGGTAAGTGCTAATTTACATATTTCACCAAGATGCTGGTTAAAGCTGCATAGTCCGATGAAAACACCAAATGTTCAAAACCAAGGCAATTACCTAGATTTTATTCTACATATCTAACTCAGATACTGGTGCACTTGTTAAATATTTGTCTCCAGTCAGAAGGAAATACTGAGGCAATTGAATAGAACCTCTTACTACTAAAAGCCTATGCTGGTAGAGTTATGGCGTGCTTGCCAGAACTAATTTTCCATGTTTGCCCTTCAAATATCTCGAAAGTTAGCCATTTAAAATAAAAGTTACTTCAAACTAACATAGGGTAGATTATAATGATCAACCTAATATATTTATCTTTAAAAAATTACAGAAACTCAAAACCATCGGACTATGCAACTATAAGCAAATAATGTTAAGCTACATAATCCGATGAAGGCATACAACTATCTAAGCCAGAGCACTTAGCGAGGTTTGATCATACATGTCCAACTTGGATACTGATGCACAAATTAAACATCTATTGCAGTTTGATATTGCTGTGCTATGCTCGAAAACAGCGTAACCTAGCCCATTTTATGCCTAGTATTTCAGTATGCACACCGAAATTAATTGTGCATGTTTTCACTTCCAATATCTCCAAATTTAACTCTTGAAAATATAAGTTACTTCAATGTATAATATTACTGGGTGCCCCAGCCGTCAGAGCCCCAGATAATACCACAAACTCTTCCCAGGTGCGTTCTGACAACTGTCTGTCAGTTCATACCTGATGCCCCTCTTAAACAAACTCATAAGGAAGAAAGGGAAGACAAGTCCCGCAAGATTGACAGTGAAGAAGTTGTGCTTTATTGGCATCAACTCCTGTTCACCTACAAGTGACCTATCACCCTAACCCCTTACCTTCTGTCCACACATAGTCTCATTACCTCTTTAGTATGTCTATGAATCAGTGCCTACAGCCCATTGAACCGGAATCCCATGGTTGTTGCGCCCAGCTCAGTTTGTATATAAGGTGGAGCATCAGACAGAGTGTAAGTGTTCCTGCCCAAGAGAGTGTGTCTCACTCAAGAGTCAGGAGTAGAGTGTTGCTGGCCAGTGTGTCTGGAGCAGTGTCTAGAATAATCAATATCAAAGTGAGGCTAATGTGGTCAGGTGGGGCAAAGGGGCGCAGGTGACTGCGCATCCCACAGCCAGCCAATCAGGCACCCTCCACAGCATGGGAGGCGACGCCCCCCCCCCCTATGGACAGCAGTCACCCAACCCAGCTGCAGGTGGTGTACATAATGTATGCAGTATGGCTGGTGTGCTGGCCCATCGGCCCCGTGGTAATAGGTAGTTGCAGACAGTTACAATAAATATATATATTAAAAATGTCCTTTTCCTCCACTTGCACCCTTACTGGTGCATAGAGGGAACATTTCACCAAACAATTAACTCTCTCTTATATAGGAACATCTCATCACAATCTCGGTCACTATGTATTAACATATATTTCCCATAGCTTAATATGTCACACAGCGAGTGGGGCACCCATTGCTTTTCTATTACATAACCTTGGTCCCCACTCTGTCGCCCGGGGATAATAATGCTCTCTGCCAATATATAATTCCGAACCGAAAATCCGTATATTTTTACAAATGTAATATCTCCTTGTGGGACAGCACTATAAAGTCGCCATGAGTGCTTGCTGCCACAAGTTGGTACCTATCCTGATGAGTGATATGACTTTAGATGTTGTTATGACGCAAAACAACGACAAACAACAACAACTAACAAACAAATTAACTGGAATAGTGGTATGTGTGCATGTGTTATTAATATCATATGTTATATATCAGATTTGGTTTTCCCCCCTAGAATTTGTCCAACAATAAGATTGGCAGTGACGCCTGCAAGGTTCTATGTGGGGTGCTACGCTACAATCAGAGTCTTCTAGACGTCAACTTATCAGGTAAGCAAGAGCACTGCTGAAGACCACATTGTAATGACAAGTTATTTATTTAATTTGTTGTGGCAGTGTATTTATGCTGACCATAATGGTTAAGTCGAATGACTTGTTTTTGCCACTAGACAGTAATTCCTACCTCTCCCTACCTGATGTAAGTTTGTTAGTTCTACTATGCACAATATTCGCACGCATGCGCTGTGGCAACAGTCCCACAACCGTAGTGTTTGTCGTCGCCGTCAGATGTCGCATGTGTTATGAATATTGCGTATTAATAGTAACTGACTAGTTTGGTACCCTCCTAAAATTTTCAAAAGGTTTCAAAGATGAAAACCTTTTTTTTTGGAGGCTCCAATGACCCAAAAGCAATATACTTTTGGAATTTTCTAAATATCCCAAAATTTGACTGACATACGTGCATTTGAAAGTTAGTGATTTCCATAGCTTTTGTATGCGCTATGGCAACGGTCCCACAACCGTAATGTTCATCGTCACCATCAGATGTCGCATCCGTTGTGAATATTGTGTGTTGGTTTTGTTTTGCATGAATGGATGGCACCAACTTTTTTTGTTCTTTTTCTCTTTCTCTAAACCAATTGTAATATTTACTGGAATGCCCGGCCATCAGAGCCCCAGAAATACCACTTACTCTTCCCAGGTGCATTCTGACAACTGTTTGTCAGTTCACACATGATGCCCCTCTTAAACAAACTCATAAGCAAGAAAGGGAAGACAAGTCACACAAGATTGACAGTGAAGAAGTTGTGCTTTATTGGCATCAACTCCTGTTCACTTACTAGCGACCTATCACCCTCACTCCTTACCTTCTGTCCACGCAGAGCCTCATTACTCTCTTTAGTATGTATAGGAATCAGTGCCTACACCCCATTGAACCGGAGTCCCATGGTTGTTACACACAGCTCAGTTTGTATATGAAAGGTGGAACATCAGACAGAGTGTCTGGGTTCCTGCCCAAGAGAAGAGTGTGTCTCTCTCAAGAGTCAAGAGTAGAGTGAATTAGTAGTGCCTGTAGCATCATATAGATCAGAGTGTCTAGAATAATCAATATCAAAATGAGGCTTGCATGGTCAGGTAGGGCAAAGGGGTGCAGGTGACTGGGCCTCCCACAGCCAGCCAATCAGACACCCTCCACACCCCGGGGGGCGATGCCCTAATATGGGCAGCTGTCACTCAACCCCAGCTGTAGGTGGTGTCCATAATGTATGCAGAGTGGCTGGGTGTGCTTGCCCATTGGCCTTGTGGTAACACTTACAATAAATATATATATTAAAAATGTCCTTCTCCTCCACTTGCACCCTTACTGGTGCATAGAGGGAACATTTCACCAAATATTAACTGTCTCTTATATAGGAACATCTCATAATAATCTTGGGCACTATGTATTAACATATTTTTCACATAGCCTAATATGTCACATAGCGAATGGGGCACTCATTGCTTTTCTATTACTTAACCCTGATCCCTACTCCGTCGCCCGAGAATAATAATGCTTTCTGCCAATATATAATTCCGAACTGAAAATCCGTATATTTTTACAACGTCCCTCTTCCATTCTACTTGCGCAATGGCCAAGGAAAATGGAAGCCCGGAAACATTACGTCTTTTCAGTCCGCCAGAGCGAGTGCTATACAGTGGAACCAATATGAGTTTCAACTGGTCTATCTATTGGCATTTTGAACGCGCTGGCAGCGCTTTGGTTCTGGCGGTTTGTGCTAGGTGGCGCCACTTGCGTCGTCCGGGTTAGTTAAGCATTATGCGCCCGCTACTCGCTAGATGACGCCACAGGTAGCTGTATATAACCACGGCGCCCGATCGGTCCGGCGCCTTCCTGATACGCCACCCGGCCTGCGCGCCGATTCAACTTAACCGAGAGAAACAATTTTTTGTTACTTATTTGGCGGTTATGGCCAGCCAGGTACGGTAATTCTCAGGTAATAAACTGTATTATCCACAATCTACTCTTCCTTGTCCTTAGCGGGCCTACGTATATTATAATTAATTATAATAATATAAATAACGAAGCATATACAAGGTTTCATTATAGTACATCAAAGTACATCAAACAAGAGACAAGAGAAATCATTTAAAGATTTTGCCATGTATTCTTGACGTGAATATTCTATCTATCTTAAAGTTGCATAGTCCGATTAAAGTATCAATTTTTAAAAATCAAGACAATTATCTAGATTTGATTCTACATATCCAACTTAGATACCAGTAAATTTATCAAGTATTAGTTATTGCATAGAAGGGGATAATAGAACCTGTTACTGCCTATGGTGTCAGAGTTTATGCATGCTTGATAAAAAAAATAATGTGACTGAGTCGGATATTGGGTCATGGTGCCAGTGGCCTGATTTCCCAGTGGGACAGCATTATAAAGTCGCCATGAGTGTGCATTGTCACAAGTCGGTACCCATCCTGATATGACCTTAGATGTTGTCAGGACGTAAAACTCCAACAAATGTAACATGAGTAATTCGCGTGGTGTGGACCAACAACTTTCGGCCATAGACAAAGCATTGACCACTGTGCCGCCATCTATCGGCTTCCTCCAGCACTAACCCTACAAAACTCAGCGGCCGCCTCGGTACCTTGCCGCCACCTACCGCTTTTCGAGAGAAGCATACGGTCGCCGGCCAAAGTTCCTCCCACCCGTAACGGTCACGTGACCGCCGGCACACGCCGTTACAACCTCCACAGTCACCACATAGCGAACAACTCTCCACTTCGACCCACCCACCAACACCATTAGGCTGGCATGAGGGTTCAGGGTTTGGGTCCAACGCCCCACAGGGAATTGATCCTGGTGTCACTTTTTTAATTCTCAGTGGGTTTAGAGTCTACCCTCGGGGTTCTGCGCATGTGTAAAAATCGAAGGCATTTCAGCGTATTCGATTAATCAACTCGGGTCACCCGAGCGACTTTTTGACGCACAAATGTGACATCATCGCTCCTAGCCAACCCCAGCCAAAAGGTGGGTTAAACTTTTTGCACACGGCACGTGTTTCTGTTAACTCCACTCGCGGTGTTCTCTTCAAATTTTTAGGAACTCGGGTGATCCGAGTCGCCCGGGTTGTGTTAATCGAATACACGCATGTGGAGAACCCCGAGCGCAGACTCTAAACCCACGGAGAATCTAAACCATGACACCTGAGCAGGCTTGTAGCGGGCTCAGTGGGGGAGGGTACATTTCCAGGGAGACATATAAAGACAATGACAAACTCTACAGAACCGCATGATAACTGACCAAAACACTGACCATAACAAACTAAGGGGCCTGTCACATTACGGTGTATGGCGGCGGCATATATAAAACGTACCGATAAAATTTTAAAACCGTTGCGGGACGACATATGGTGACCTTTGTGCACTGATATGAGCGTATGTGTAGCATATGAGTAGCGTGTAAGTACATATCAGTTTTCGGCGCATATGCCGTCATATGCCATCATATGCTACGCATACGCCGTATATGCTCGGTCCCTCCCTCCCCCTCTCTCCCTCCCTCTATCCCTCCCTCCCTCCCTTGCGGCGCCATGCATACGCCGGGCATACGCTGAATATATGCTTTGTACACGCTGAGAATACGCTACGAATACGCTCAAATACGTTACATGCACGCCAGGCGTACACTACATACGCTATAGATACGCCGAAGGAGCGGTTTACTTTTAGCGTATGCATAACGCAAGACGGCATACGTATAGCATATGCGCAACGTATGATGCCGTACGCTTAGTGTATGCATAGCGTATGAGGAGCGTATGAGCCTTACGTCGCCATACGGTGACATTTTTTAGCATGCCCAAAACATTTTAGGACGGACGCACGTATGACGCCGTATGAGGGATACGCCAGGCGTATACGACGTATGTGCAGCGTATGCGCAGCGTATGCGAAGTGTATGCGAAGTGTATGCGAAGCATATGCAAAGCATATGCAAAGCGTATGTGAAGCGTATGCGAAGCGTATGACGTTGTATGACAGCATATGTGACGCAAGCCGATACCCCGGCATACACTTCCGCCATACGCTGTAATGTGACAGGCGCATAAGAAATACCTCAAATTCAATTTTTTTTAAATTTAAACTATACTCAGTATGTATCCCCGCCTCCTGGATTAGTCATTAGGGCTGACTGATGCCAATAGCCAGAGATTGACAACCGGGACCCCAGACCATGGTTGAGCCCTAAATAGAGTATATATATCATCATCATCATCATAATGGATAAGTAAATTTGTGTTGGTCATGTTACAGTCCCTTTAATAGTAGTTTTGTTGTTAGATTATTATTTTGACGTAAGATTTACATAGCTGTTTTGACACACCATGGAAAGTAGCTTCATAGAATAGTTCTACTGATAATTATTGTTGTTTATGGATGATGTGAATCTCCATATAACATTATTATACCGCAATATCCAAATGTATTTTTTCTAATGACTATTTTCAGGAAACGAATTTCAAGACAAAGATGGGGAAGCATTTGGGACCTTTATAGCGGTATGTATATATATATATATATTTAATTTTTTAACACCAGCTAACAATTATTGTGTATTTAGACTGAATAGCTATGAAATTGTGGGTGGCGTATTTCTTTAATATGTGATTTTATATACAATTTGAATGCTTAGCTCCAAGAAAAAAAAAGCCTATTTATTATATATATATATGTGCTGTAGAAATTATATAGTACATATATATATGTATATATACATATATATATATATGTATATATATATATATGTACTATATAAGATATTATGTGGTTATAAATAACTGTGGCCCTTTAATTGTTTCTCTCTAACCATCCTATCTTCCATGTTATTTGCTGCGGAGCCAGCATTCTCTCCTAAACCGTGAGCCAACTGTCACTCTGCTCACTCTGCTCTTCTGCCAAAGAATAAACTCAACCCAAACCAAGTCCTAGTCTTTCCTTCTCATTTGCGAACGAACTATTTATATACATATACGCGTGGTGTGGACCAACAACTTTCGGCCATAGACAAAGCATTGACCACTGTGCCGCCATCTATCGGCTTCCTCCAGCACTAACCCTACAAAACTCAGCGGCCGCCTCGGTACCTTGCCGCCACCTACCGCTTTTCGAGAGAAGCATACGGTCGCCGGCCAAAGTTCCTCCCACCCGTAACCCGTATATATCAGCGTAGAGATTACGATCTGGTAGAATCACAGATTTTAGCAGTAGAAACCCCGATCGGAGACTCTACTGTAACAGTAGAGTCTCGATTCTACTGTCATTATATGACAACAATATATGACAACAATAATATATATATATATATATCTACATGTAGAATCTCTGAGTTACTATGTCTGAAAGTAAATGGGTGTACATAAAAGGAATAAAAACTGAAAAATATACTCACTGAAAAGGTGCAAAGCTAGCCTTTTGATAATAAAACATTCACTGGTGATAGACCCGAGGTGCTAAAATCACTTGCTTTCATCTCTCCATTGAAACAGTGATAATTTTGTGAGAAATGAACACACTGTGTGGTAAAGTCAATAGTATTACATCAAAGGGTGTGAAGCCAGCCAAATTTATACTGGGCTGCACATGTATATCATTAACTAAGAATGTGTGATTGGATCAAAGACTCTACTGATAGAGTCCCCGATTGGAGTCTCTACTGGTAGAATCTGTGATTCCACCAACAAGGACTCCAATCCCCCGATTGGAGTCTCTACTGGTAGAATCTGTGATTCCACCAACAAGGACTCCAATCCGGTACTCCACCAGTAGAGTCTCCGATCGGGGTTTCTACTGGTAGAATATGCAAACAAACTAATTATTAAGCATTTGTTGCTGCATAAGAGATTCTAAGCCAATTTATGAGAACCTTTTACTGCTGGATCCTATGACGTGATTGCCAAAATTAACTAAGCATGTTTTCACGCGGAATATCTCCAAAGTTAGCTATTTAAAATAAAAGTTACTTATAAGTAAAGTAAAATTGATTATGCTGATCAAGCTAATATATATACATATATTTTTTTTAAATGACAGAAACTCAAAACAATTGGGTTATGCAAATTAACTAGATTTGATCCTACATATCGAAATAAGCTATTGTTGCACATTTGGTTCTAAATGTGAGCAATGTTAAAGAATAAGTTATAACAAATAAAGCCCACACAGGTACCAGAGTGCCTCTAGAGTGGTGCTCCTGCATTATCATGCTCCAAATGGTTAAATGAGACCAGGCGGGATGGCCGAATGAGTTGAGCGTCTGCCTCCTGTTTTGGGAGATCAAGGGATCCAAACCTCATGGGTTCGAACCCTGGTCGAGTGAACCTAATGACTAGCCAGGCACTCGGCATTATTAGGATAGGGCAAGGACTGGTTGGCTCAGTATGAGGATAATGTGACTGAGTGGGATATCAGGTCGTGGTGCTGGTGGCCTGGTCTCCCAGTGGGGCAGCACTATAAAGTCACCATGAGTGCGCACTGTCACAAGTCGGTACCCATCCTGATATGACCTTAGATGTTGCTAGGACGTAAAACAACAAACAAACAAGAACATGGTGAAATGAAGCTTAGTACATCCAGAGTTTACGGGTGCCAGTGTAGCTGAGTCCAGTGCTCCCACCAGATGGGATTGGCCGAATGAGTTTTTTGGGTTTTTTTTTTTGTACATTAATTGTTTGAGAAGAGGAAATTTCAATTGCGGACAATTGGTCTTCCTCAGTCCACTGTCCTTTTCCCTATCCTAGTAATGCAGAGTGCCAGCCTAGGTAGTGACAAGTATCAATTTTCAAGTCATTGGTTTGACTCGCCCAGGGTTTGAACCCGCAAGTTCGAATCCCACAACCTATCAGAACGGGAGGGGGAAGCTCAACTCATTCGGCCATGGAGCGACTCCCCGACCATCCATGAATTACCCATGTTACGAATAATATGTACAATTATTGTAGGGGAGACTGGGGTGCATTGGGACATTGGGTGAATTTGGACACCCCCTCTAGTAGCTATATTAAGGTCATGGAATTCTCTGTGACCTCATCAATAGCATGCTGGGATTCCCCCAAGCCACTCCATCTTCAAGACAAAGGGGCTACTGAACATAAATTGTAAGTATTATGTCTATTTTCATGTACTTTTACCAAATATTTAGGGTTGCTTAAACCACTGAAGAACAAAACTGTTCTCTAAGTGCAGGTAAATTATGCTTATCAAAGGCATACTTAGTGGCCATAACTAGCCCACATGTAATGTATATAATTTGTATACTTGGATGTAAGCATACCTTGGTCAAATGGGGTGCACTGGGACACTCCCATTGGGGTGCATTGGGACAGTCCCAATGCACCCCATAGATAAATACAGTGGTATTTAGTCTTCAATAATTTAATTGAGTGTTTTATTTTCACATTTACTACATTGTATTATACCATAGGGGTTGTAGCAATATGCCAACAACTAGGTCAATACATTTTGTTTTAAAATAAGGTGATATAATATGCAAGTCAGTGCCTTATTGTTTTTAAAATAAATAAAGTGCATTATCCTAAGACTTTACTGACTGCTGTTGCTTTTCGGTTTCAGGATCAATAATGGTACATAGCAGAAAACGAAAAACAGAGACACATGGACAAACATCTGAAGATATTATGAGAAGAGCTGTCCAGACAGTTCAGGATGGCCAGTCAATCTGAGATACGGCAAAGACACTGAAGTCCACACTCCAATGCTATGTGACAAATGCAAAGACAACACGGCTCGGTGACATGAATTTCAAGTCAAATTACAAGAATAATCTAGTTCTTGATGAGATGGGAGAAGGGCAAGTGCAGGACTATTTATTAACTGCTTTTAAGCACCATCATGGTCTAACTACAGTAGAGACCAGAAAGTTAGCATTCCAGTTTGCCAGAAAGAACAACAAGAAAACACCACCTGGATGGGAAGCAAACCAAATAGCAGGAAGTAATTTGTTTTATGGTTTTATGCTATGGCAGCCACACCTTTCTGTCAGGAAGCCAGAAGCAACAAGTCTGGGCAGAGCAACTAGCTTCAACAGGATAAACGTTGGTGACTTCTTTGCCAATTTGGAAGACGTCATGATTTGGTATAAAATTTAAGCCAGGTCGATTTATAATGCAGATGAGACTGGGCTTACAACTGTCCATAGGCCTCCCAATGTTGTTGCCGAAACTGGGGCGAAGCAAGTGGGACAGGTTACATCTGCGGAACGTGGAACACTTGTTACAGTGAACTGTGCAGTAAATGCATTGGGAAATGCTATTCCACCATTCCTCATCTTCCCGCCAGTGAATTTCAGATATTTCATGATAAAGAATGCCCCACCTGGTACAAAGCGCTTTATACAACAGTTTCTTTTTGATCCAGACTTAAGTCAATATTTCTAGGTGTCAAGCATTAAAACGAGTAAATTTGCCACTTATACCATCAATCAAGTGAATCCTGTGATTCAAAATTAGAGCAAAAGATATTTTTGAATGTCTATTTTGTTCAATACTGGTCTCATTCAAGGTATGTGTGGAACATTTGCTATTTGCTCTTTGTGTATTCATTTCAGTTAGACATTTATCAGCATATGTCCCATTGTACCCCAATGGGTGTCCCAGTGCAACGTGTCATGTGTAGAGTCTAATGCTCGAATCTGTGGCTGTGTAGGCAGGCTATGGTGAAAAAATACAGACAAAGAGAAAGGAATAGTAAAAAGTGTAAAGAAGAAGAGAGAGTCCAGCCCTCTGGTCTATTGCTTATGGAGTTACATGGGTTCATTGTAGAGTATCCCCCGACCCCTTTCCCCCAATGGAAATCAAGCATTCTTGGCCCTACCAATAGGGATCCAGCATTCCTGGTCCCCATGGATACCAATAGTCTGCCCACCACCACAAACTGTATGGCCCCCATGGCCAGCACCACTATGTCTATTTACATCCCACTCAGGCACCACCAACCCATACATATATATATACATACATGCGCCTGGTCACATATACCGATCAGTAATAGAACATTTGCATTCCCCCCTCTGCCGAATATCGGAATATTTTACTATGGGGTGCATTGGGACACTTTTCAGAATGGAAGAAAATATGATTTAACTAAGCTAATTATAATGAAGATGTTCTATACATTGTTTCCGATGTTAAGACAGCTGGGCCATGCACTGTGATAGACTGAATATTCAATAGAGGGGGTGTCATGACGTCACGAGACAACTTCCGGTGGTCATATTGGATTACATAACAAAGGATTGCAACTGTCTACATTGTGCTTATTTACCGATTTGTTGGTTTATTTGTCACTGTTTTGAGCAGTTTGGCCTCAGAAGTTGTTGTTAAAGTGCTGTAAGTAAACATATTGGATGTAAACTGCTCAGAACCACTTGGAACTGCTCGCATCGTTGCTAAAGTGCCGTAAGTTCATACATTGGATGCACTGTCAAAGAATTAGAAAGGTTCGGGCAGTACCCGCTAGGCATGACCATACTTTGGCGGCCGCCTACCTGGGCCGGGTTCAGGGTCCATCTCGGAGGCGCCTCGAAGGCGGCCGTGACGTCACGCTAGTCTGAACGACAAAGGCAGTTTCTTGTCTCTAAAATGGCCGCCCCTATAGGCGGTGGCCATTTGCAATCGAAATGATGCGCTCTGATTGGATGAAACGACTGCATGTGGTGGCCATTTTCGAGGCGCTGTTTGTCTCCTGCCTGAAAAGGGAGGCGTCACCGAGACGTCGCCGAGACGCACCCTGAACGGATTTAAGCCAAAAAGCATCGCCGAGACGTCGCCGAGACGCCTCCGAGACGGACCCTGAACGCGGCCCAGGTAGGCCCGTGGTGGCCATAGTGTTCTTGGTATATGACAGGGGGCGCCATAGTTGGTGTCAAGTGTAATCCAAGATGGCTGACCGCCGAGTGTTGACGTCACATGCACTCCCTCTATAGAGCCATTTTCTATTTGCAGGAGAATGATACTATTCGAAAGCTGAACCTAAGTCACAATTATTTCGGGAATATAGCAGCAGTTGCAATGGGGGTGGGAATTGGTAAGTACATTTTATATGTATATATTTATATATGTTTATATATATATTGCTAGATTTTAAATCAAAAGCGTACAATGCAATAGAATCCTGTTATAATGGAAAGCCGATTGTACATACACGTAGTCAAATGTAAAAGTCCGAAAGAATTGGTGGAGTAATTTCTAATGGGTCGAGGCCGAAAGCCAAGCTCCATTTGACAACCATTGAACCAACCACCAGGACTATTAGTAGATGATGCCTACATATTTGTACAATCATGTCTTTTGTTTCTTATTACATATGTGCAGAATTATTTTGCTATTTGCTCTGGAAGTATCTTCAGATAACTGCATATGGTATACTAGTGCCATTTGGCTAAGCAGAAAATGACTATGTACATATTGACCATCTCAAATCCAGCATCATTGAGACCTGCAGGGCACCCAATAAGTAATTTTGCTAGATACCTGCTAACCAACAGCTAACCACTTCATCCTACCTTTAAAATACCCTGTAAATCAGTGCATGTTTGTTAATAAAAAGAAAAAGAAAAATTAAATATCAGGAACTGATGATGATAGTGGCAGCTCATCTGAATTGAAGTACGGTAGATTATAATAATCAACCTATTATATATATCTTAGAAAATTACATAAATTCAAAACCATCGGAGTATGCAACGTTAATTACAACATGTATCTGCCAACATTCTTCATTGCTGGTTCTAATGTAACCATCTCTTGTTATGTTTTAGCTGAAAATGTATCGCTTGACGTTTTGGACTTGTCCTGGAATAACTTCAGAGATCTGGCCGGCATGAAGATCCTAGATGGAATGCAGGTATGCACCGAGATAAAATATTCACCCCTACCTAGAATATACTAATATGTTCTGCAAACGATACAGCACTATCAGCGCATGCTAATATGTTGTTCAATGCTGCAGCACTATTATAATCAGTGTGTACTAATATGAATGAAACCTGACTTCCGAGAATTTTCCGCAATTCTCTGACAGTGTGAAGAATAACTGGTTTAGCCGTCTCAGTTACTCATCTTACTCACTACCATCAGGCAGATCCTGGCAACTGTCTGCCAGTCTCCACCTATACAATACCAGAAACAACTTATAAGAAAGAAAGGAAGACAAGTCACACAAGATTGACAGTGATAAGGTTGAGCTTTATTGTTCCAACTCTTGTTCACCTACTAGTGACCTGCCACCCTGACTCACTTACAACCTGCCAAACAGACCCACACGGTTCCTGCTAGTTCAGTCTAGTCAGTGCCTACAGCCTATTGAACCTAAGTCCCATGGGTGTTACACACAGCTCAGTGGTGAACTGCTTCCTTTGGTACCTCTATAGTGAGTGTGTGACTGCAAAGCAAGTGCAAGGAGTATAAGGTGACTGGGTTCACACAGCCAGCCAATCAGACACCCCTGCAGCCTAGGAGGGGCAGCGCCCAAGAGGGGCACCTGTCACTCAACCCCAGTGCAGGTGGTGTCCATAATGTATGCAGAATGGCTGGGTGTGCTTATCCAGTGGTCCCGTGGTAACAAGTAGTTGTCATACAGTTACAATAAACATTAATATGTATTCCCGCTCCATTTGCACTCTTCCTGGTGCATGGAGGGAACATTTCTGTAATTAGTAACTGCATTTTCATATCTGGACATCATATCGCAATCCCGGTCACTGCGTGCCATAACATTTCCACATAGTTATTTATATATCACACAGTGAGTGGGCACCCATTGCATCACTATTACATAACAATGGTCCCCAACTCCATCGCCAGAGATATTAATATGATTCCAAGCTCGTCTATCACGACCGAAAGACCGGTTTACAGATAACATCACCATAGACATAGATTTCCGCTCTGTTTTTGAGGGAGACCACTTTTAACCCTGATGAATGCTGCATAGTCCTATAAAGCATAACATTTTCAAAACCCAAATAATTATCTATATTTGATTGTACATATCTGACTTCGTCTTAGATACTGGTGCTCTTATTAAGCACTTGTTGCAACATAGAATGGAATACAAAGTCATTTTAATTTAACCTGCTATTGCAAAAGCCTATGGTGTCAGAGTGTTGGTGTGCTTGCCAAAATTAATTATACATGTTTGCACTTCAAATATCTCAAAAGTTAACCATTTAAAATAAAACTTACTTTAACCTAAAATAAGATAGATTATAACAGTTAATTTAATATCTCAGAAAGAATACAGAAACTCAAAACCATCGGACTATGCAACTTTAATAGAATTTGGTAAATCTATATTAGTTTCAAGATGTACCGTATTTTTGCGGGTTAACGCCCTGGGGCCATATGCACGAATCGGTGATAGGCTTAGCCGGAGTTAAGGCGCTAGCCGCGGTTAGCAACCTCAGGGTAGCGGTGGGTTGGAGAAATGTGTGAATCGGTATGCACCAATGTACTAGCCGGTGCGGATAGCTAACCGTGAAGTTATTTATAGATTTGGGAATTCCCTCGATTGTACAATATTAATATCGCTGCCGTTGTACCGGCGGCGTTACTTTCGGTTCGTTTTTGTGGTTAATTTGCTAAAATATCATTTGTACAGTATGTAATTCTGTTAAATATGACAGCATTATAATAGATTTGGGCCTAATATATTGCCGCCGATAAGGCGGCGATGGCGGCGGCCATGTTTAGTTGACATTGGACAGTATGGATATCGACGTCGCTGCGGTTGCGGCGATTTGTTTACTTTACATTCGTCGATTCGAAAATATTAATATCACTGCCTTTGCGGCAGCAGCGTTAATCTCGCTTCGATTTTAGGGTTAATTTAATAGAATTTCACTATTTGACTAT
The DNA here is from genome assembly GCA_030323885.1 of Branchipolynoe longqiensis. NCBI lineage: Eukaryota > Metazoa > Annelida > Polychaeta > Phyllodocida > Polynoidae > Branchipolynoe > Branchipolynoe longqiensis. The sequence continues at coordinate 103,438,732 of CM059186.1, forward strand.
GTAACTCTGTTAAATATGACAGCATTGAATAGATTGAGAGCCACACACGCACACTAACCACACCGGATAGCCCGTAATCCCAACTCAGAAAGTGGTTTAGCTTAGCCTAGGCGAAATTTCGCGGTTAGCGCTAACACTGATTCGTGCATACCGATTTCTCACATTTAGCCGTGTGGAGCTAGCCTAGCCACGGTTATGGCCCTAACACCGATTCGTGCATATGGCCCCTGGGCTTTTACATTGGCAAATCACTGAAGTGGATGGTGAGCGTTTACTCACACATGGGCATTTAAGTGGTGAGTGTTTACGAAATATTGGCCAATTGGGGGGTGGGCATTAACCCACACATGGGCGTTCACCCGCGAAAGTACAGTATATATATTTTTAGCCATCACATTGTTTGACCACCAACAGGTGAACTCCAGGTTAACCCGACTGAACCTGTCCTGGAACGGGATAGGTACGAAGGGAGCAGTGGCCGTCTCCAACTTCCTCAAGGTGAACACCACCCTCCTCGAACTGGACGTGACCAATACCCGAATGAGACAGGAAGATGCCAACATCATAGCCCTGGGAATCGCGAGCAATGAAACCTTGAAGACACTCAAGGTAAAGGACAGCGGCGGAACCCCTACCTCCACCCCCTAACCCCATCCTGCCACGCATGCGTGACAATTAACAGGGGCACCGGGCGCGCTGGCCGAATCGGTAGAGTGCAGACCTCGTGTGCGGGAGATCGGGAGTTTTGTTCCCGGTCGAGTCAAACCAGTGACGTATAAAATTGATACTTGTCGCTTCCTACGCTGGCGCTCGGCATTAATTGGATAGGGCAAAGACAGGTTAGCTCAGTGTCAGGATAATGTGACTGAGTGGGATATCGAGTCATGGTGCTAGCGGCCTGATTTCCCAGTGGGGCAGCACTATAAAGTCGCCATGTGAGTGCGCACTGTCACAAGTCGGTACCCGTCCTGATATGACCTTAGATGTTGCCAGAACGTAAAACTCCAACAAACAACAATGACAGTAATGGAAGCCCCCCCCCCCCCACCCCCATACAGTAAAGACAGCAATCAAAATCCCTACACTACCCCATGACACATGCATGGCAAATGACAGTAACAGAAGTCCCTCCCCATCCGACAGTGCAAAACATATGCATGGTAAATGATACTGATAGCAATAGAAACAGAACCCCCACCAGCAGCCTCACAGAGTGACACCACAAACCCTATGACACATGCATGGTAAATGACAAGAATGAAAGCCACTTCACCGCCAGAACACATGCATGGTATATGACAACAATGGAAACTGCCACACCACACCATGCCATAAATGGTAAATGACAGCAATGGAAACCCCCACAGCACCCCCATGCTATGAATGGTAAATGACAGTAATAAAATCCCAGACTACCACCATGACATATTATGGGAAATTACCGCAATGGAAACCCCTACACCACCCTAATGACACATGTATGGTAAATGACAGCAATGGAAACCCCCACACTACCACCATGACATGAATGGTAAATGACAGCAATGGAAACCCCACTCCACCTCCGTGACACATGTATGGTAAATGACAGCAATGGAAACCCCCTTACTACCCCCATGATATGAATGGTAAATGACAACAATAAAACCCCACACCACCCCCATGACACATGTATGGCAAATGACAACAATGGAACCCACTTCACTGCCAGAAGACATTCATGATATATGACAACAATGGAAACCACCACACTACCCCCATGACACATTATGGTAAATGACAACAATGAAAACCCCACACCACCCCCATGACGCAGATATGGTAAATGACAGCAATGGAAACCGCCCACACCACTCCCATGACACATGTATGGTAAATGACAACAATGAAACCCACTCCATCCCCATGACACAGATATGGTAAATGACAGCAATGGAAATCACCAAACCACCCCCATGACATGAATAGTAAATGACAAAAATGAAATCCCACTCCACCCCATGACACACATATGGTAATTGACAGCAATGGAAACCACCACACCATACCCATGACACATGTATGGAAAATGACAGCAATGAAACCCCCTCCATGCCCATGACACATGGATGGTAAATGACAGCAATGAAATACCCACACCACCCTGATGACACACATGTGGTAAATGATAGCAATGGAAACCCCCCACACCACACCCACAACACATGCATGATAAATTACACATAGATAATATAGATATCACCAATTTATTGTAGTTGAAAAGGAAAGGTTTACAAAAACATCTATCATAAATAGCGATTAGCATTCCATGGCATCGCAACCGTCATTATACCCCACCCAACCCCCCTCAAGTGTCATAGGCCAGTGCTCTTATTTACTCAGGTATTATGCATGATATTATATATTAGTATATACTTTATGTATTGTTATGTATCTCTGTAACTCTATGTAACTCTGATATCTTTATATGGGGGTCATTTCCATGACATATGTATGCATGCCATGTAATTTCCTAGTCTGTAATTAGTATTGTGGTGTCAGTCAGTACACATGGCGTGTAAGGTTTATATATTACAGAAGTGTTTTGTTTTTGTGATTCCGCTGTCGGAACAGGAAGTGGTTGTATGAAGAGGGGCCCTTGAGCACCAAGAGAGAGGCTAGGGGACCAGCGGATGAGGTGAGGGGAGGTTGGCCCATAATTCCGAATTGTGGTTGATCCGGTGGAAGAAGCCTGAGACTCTCACATCACCAAGCGGCGCATGCGCGCTTCCCCCCACCCCTTCCTCCTACACCTCCTGACCTGCATTCGGGGTCAGATTTCAAAGTGTATTCTTTTACACACCGGCACCCCCGTTTCCACCCAAGTTTGCCCACATCACAAAGCTATATACAGTCAAATCAAGCACTCACATAAAAAAACAACATGCAGCGGGCACGCCGAGTCACACACCCCAGAAGACGACCGGCGAAGCGCGCCACAAAAAGGATAACAGCAGCACCTGAAGCCGGCCCGAGTGACTCGTTCACGTTGCAAGATGACTGGACGAACCCCGCACCAGTGGCACCACCGCCTCCAAGACAATCCTCCCGCACGAAGAAGCTGTCGGCAAAAGCGAAGCAAGCCGACGGAATGATAAAGATGCAGGAATCCATCGATGCCATCGAGAAGCGATGGTGCGCTTGACATCCACGCCGCGCACCAACCCAAGGAAATGCCGGAGCAGAGCAAGGTGCTTGTGGAAGCCACCGCCGCCCTGGCGGAATCTACCGTCAACATACGCCACCGCAAAGCCACCCATTATCCATCCACGCCCCGCAAGCCACCGACATGGCGCCGGCCCATATCAATAGACCAGCATCGCCCCCCACTGCCCCAGGACGCTGTTACCAACCTCTCCGATGGTGATAGCATGTAGAGGTCGCACCAGCTCACAAGCAAGCCGCGACGTCCGACACACAAGCCGGTGAGCCTCTGGTCCTCACCGTCCCCCTCACCCCAACACCGAAGCGAGCACCAATCGCGGACACACCGAGGAACCCACGAGGGCCGCGGCCGCTTCCCAGGCTGCGGCATTACAGGACGCCAACAACACCGGACCGGACAGAGGCGCCCGCTCTGCGGCCGAGGAGGCGGTGAGGTTGATCGCCGCGGTGGCAGACAGCAAGGTAAACACAAGGAAGAAAGGTATTTCCACTAAATATCTGTTTCCCTACGATCTGGTTGAGTGGGGAGATGAAGACAAATCAATTAAAAAAGGGGCGGCAACTCAAGAAGAGAACACGCTGGGCCTAAGGTGCCTCGAGTACCAGCGCGCTTTCCCGGCAAGCGCCCTGGAAGCCCTCTCCCGCCACCAAGAGATGGTGGCCCAAAATAACTGTACCCTGTCCTGGCCAGTCGTCAGATGATACTCCGAGGAGATCTTCAACAGGATAGCGGACGGACTCCTCCCCGACAGCGGGAAGGATACAGCTGCCGTAAATGATGTACGAATCGAGATAATCGCTATTGCCGGACACACTTGCTCAACCTCCGCGACCTCGGTCGACCACCAGCACGGCTAGCAACAGCAGCAAAAAGCGGGTGCCAACCCCCGCAACCACTATGACAAGGCAGCGATGGGTGCGCCTTGCCCAGCCTGGAACAAAGACCCCGGATCGTGCGACAAGGCGGCAAAGGGAGAGTCAAATGGTTCGGGCACCCAAAAGCTCGCCCATGTGTGTGGTACTGTGCGAATGTCAGGGGGATCGTCACAAACCACACGGAGGACAGCTGCTACTCGAAGAAGTCCAGGGACAGGCCTGATAAGAAGTGCCAGTTGGATTTTTAGCGCTCCGGCGGGCCGATAAAACCCTTCCCCGCCGAGCCAGTAGAGACACCTCACCCGCCAGTCCCCCAACTACCCTAATGGCTTGCGGCCCCCAAGCACCCACCCACTGTTTGTTGACATTCTGGGAAGGACACGTGGCTTCCCGCCAGGCATCCCCGCTGCCGGAGCGGCCCCGGGAACCCTCGTGAATGACGTCACACCCGCAGCTGGTTCCCGGGGCCCTAGCCAGGGCCATACTCACACACCCGGCACACCGGAACAAGCGAAACAACGCTGGCCCCGTGACGTCACAGCCCGCGATGAAGCTGGTTCCCAGTGAACCCACCCGCTGCTAGTCACCGGACCCTGCGCCACTCGGAAGGTAAACAATAACACGGCTCATGGAAGCCCCGCTCCGCTCCCGCACAAGCCCATTTACGGGCCCTTCGACGAGCATGCCGACAACAACCGCAATGCCTCCACCCCCTGGGCACAGTGCAGCCCCATAATGACATGCCCCAAGTCCACCCCAAGGAAGCGTTGAATCATCGTCGACCTCTCATACCCCCCCGGCCCCAGCATCAACTTGGGCATCCGGAGGAAGGAATACTTGGGGTGCCCCCATGCCTACAAGCTCCCGGCGGCCTCCAACATCGGCCGCCGAATGGCGCACTAGGGCAGGGGAGCCTTCTGCTGGCCGGCGGATGTGTCCTGGGCCTACTGCCAGCTTAGGGCAGACCCCTTGTCGAGGCCCCTCTTCTGCGTCACCGTCGACAGCCACCTGTACCTCGACATCACCCTGCCCTTTGGCTGCCGCACCTCGGGCATGGCCTGTGTCCGCGTGACCGTGGCGGTGTCTTGGATACTACAGCAACGCGGCTTTTTCAGCCCCATGTACATGGATGACTTCATGGGCTGTGAGGCGTCGTTCTTGGATGCGATGGACGCTTTCGACGCCCTCCGCGATGTCTGTGCCACTCTCGGGCTGGCCCTCGCCCTGACAAGTGCTGCCCCCCAACCGTGAAACTGCTCTGGCTCGGGATAGAGCTCGATACGGAGGCACTTGTCCTCCGCAATCCAGACCAGAAACTTGAGGAGGTGATCCACAACTGTGACCTCTGGCTCGGGCACCCGACCCTCACCAGGAAGGCCCTCCAGCGACTCGTGGGGAGTTTATGTGTCACATCCTCCGCAGCCTGGGGCAGCAGTGTCCCCGCCAACATGGACCTCGACCTCAGGCACGACATCCACTGGTTCCGCGACTTCACGGCCAGAGGAAATGGCGTCTGCCTCATCCCGCCCCCGACGCGACCCCGCTGGGTCATTGAATGCGACTCGTGCGTTCTCCCGGGACCGGTGCTTCTCGGAGGCCTACAACGAAGAAATGGTTGCCGCATACCCGACTATACACGAGCTCGAGGCCGTGAACCTCGTCCTCGCAGTGCAGCTCCTCAGGCCAGAGGCCCCGGGTGGATATGAGGTCATTGTCCACACAGAAAACTTGGAGTCGGCCCTGGCGCTCGAGTCAGGCCGCGCTTGCGCCTGTGAGATCTGGCTGATCATGGCGCTCGGCTCATTCAGGATTACAGTCCAGCACAAGCCTGGGATCGAGCTGGTCCCCACGGATGCCCTTAGTCGTGCGTATTACTCTCGTGTCACCCTCGGTATTGTTCGCAAGCAATGCCGCATAAGGGGGATCACACGCATAAGGGCCACACACTCCCACCACATGTTCACCCAAGACCTTTGACTTTCTCTTCCCCAGATTATGATCGGCGGGCGCACGAGCACCTCATGACCCTCCACCATGCCGCCCTCACACCAGGGACCTGGCGCAACCGCGATCGCCATGCAGGGAGGTACCTCGAGTTCATGCACGAGTGGGGAATCAACCATCTGGCGCCCGCGCCGTATGACATTGGCCACTTCATCACCCACCTCCACTGCAAACTCCCTTTTCCCACGTCAGTCGTGAACGCCCTCTCGGGGGCCCGCTCCTAGGTCCGTGAGGCGGGCAGGGACCTCGCCCCCTTTGACACCCCATTCGAGGAGAAGGTGAGGAAGGGCGGTGAAAAACTATTCCCCATCCCAGTTAGGAGGGCGCCTGCCATCACCCCCGAGATGATCCCCCCGATCTTCGCCTACCTGCGCACCCTGGGGCACCTCGAGGTCGCCCCCTGGGCGGCCATCGTCATCGCATACTTCACGTTCTTAAGGCAGTCCAACCTGCTGTCGCCCTCTCACGCCCCATGGGGTGGTCCGCACACGCTCCGCCGGGATGATGTCCGGCGTGCCCTGGCAGCCTTCGCATCCGGATCTCCTCTTCCAAGACCATCCACTCCCCGGCGCAAGCGGTCTCGCCCTTCGCCTCTGCTCTTCCCGCGTCACCCCTGTGCCCCGTGCGCACATGGGGTGGGTGATTGCCCTGGTGCAGGCCCCGGCCGACGCCCCGCCATTCCTCGCCCGTACCGGCATGCCATTAACCGCCCATGACGTCACCCCCCTTCTCCAAGTGGCCCTGGAGGCCGCCGGAGTCCCAGAGGCATCCAGGTACACCCTCCAAGGCCTCCGCAGGGGAGCCGCCCAGGCCTGCTCCTCCAGGGGGGTCGACCTATCCGCCATAATGGCCCAGGGGACCTGGGAGTCCGACGCAGTCTACACGTACGTGCCCGAGATTGTACCCGCGGACGACCCGAGAGCCTTGGCTTTGTGTTTTGGGTCGGCTCCTGGGCCTACCTCCTCGGGCTCCCAGATCCTCCCTCTCCCATCAGCTGACATTGACCAGATGGATTGAACTCTTCCAACAAACAACATTTAACCTCGTCAGAACATTTGTGTAACCTCTTTTTATGTACTCAATAAACCCCCCTTTCTCCCACTTCAGTCTCAGGCTTCCTCTGTCCGAATCAAATGGTATGGTGCTACAGTTTGGATGGTTACTACAATTCAACAGTACATAGAAGGTGAAGAGTAGAAGTAAATATGCTTCTTCACACTCGTATTATGAACTATATTATTAAACACATATTTCATTTATAAAGCCACTAGTTGTAAGCTAGTACTACAACTCAGTGATTTTCTTTTCTTTTAAAGGAAAATATTATTAATAAATCTAATTTCACTGTTATTGTTTCAAACGTCATATTTTTGTCCATGGCCTGGTTTGTATCGTAATATAGTTAGAATGCAGGAATATGCTAAATCAAAACAAATTAAGATTCTGGAATAAACGTGTGTGAGTAATTTAAAAGCATGTATTGCTGATTTCTATGGTTGCCTGCCTGAATATGTGAATCATGTAATTACAGAGAAGATAGCTTATGACATCTAGTAGTACTGATTGACTACCATTTATTAAACACAAATGACCTTTGTCGAAACTGTTGTGTTGGCGGCAGACGATATTTAGTTCAAACAGATAATACATGATTCCCATGTATTTCCAACATTTAGTTAATTTAGTACATTTTCTTAGCATTTACTATGATTTAGTAGACATTTAGTTCGAGCAGACGATATATTGGTTCCCCTGTTTCCCACTTTGGCTAATTTAGCATGTATTTTGTTAGCATTTAGCAGTCAAATTTTAATTTTAATAAGACGATACATTGATTCCCTATGTTTCCTACATTTGGCTCATTTTGTATTTATTATGTTTGCATTTAGCAGACGACATTCAGTTCGAAAAGACGATACACTAATCCTTGTGTTTCACATCCAGCTTGGCCAGAATTTGTTGGGAATCGATGGCACGTTGGCTATTCTAAATGCCATTAAAAACTCCCAGCAGAGTGTTATCACCGAATTGGACTTATCCGTAAGTCACCCTCGTAGCAACAATTACAGTCTTGATAAAAGCACCGAATATGATGCGTCGTTTCATTTTGTTCTATAGTAAAATCTCTCTAACCAACCACTTCCACAGATCGACTACTCCCCTATATCGATCGCTTTATTTGGTTCCCAAACGATCACCCATAGAATACCATTGTAACGATATGAAAGCGCTGAGTGGTGCACTTGTCCTACATTGGACGTATTCAACTGGGCCTCTATATTCGCATATCAAAATATTTCTTCACGGATTCCTATTCGACTGCAACCGGAAGTGGGTTTCTATAAGTATGAATCAAATATGTCTTGTGGCTCCATCCATAAGGTCACATGGTGTATTCAGTATCTTCAGCCAATCAGAGCTGTTCTTTTCGATTGCAAATGGCTTCCCTCTATGGGGAGAGCCATTTGCAATGGAAATGAACAGCTCTGATTGGTTCTTTTCGATTGCAAATGACCGCCCCCCATACAGGGCAGTCATTTGCAATGGAAGAGAACAGCTCTGATTGGCTGAAACCACTGAAGCCATTTGACTGGTCCTCTTTGCATTCGAAAACCTAGTTCACTGCGCAGGTGGGCGGAGCCTAAATCTTGTGGATAGAAAGTTCCCAGTCGAATGCCTCCACTGTCTTTGGTATCAGTAGTTGTAGCGGTAGTTTTAATTGTGTAATCTTGATCATGTAAGAGATTGTTTACCTACATATTTGCCCAGCTATTTAAATCTCAACCGTTTTTACTCGCATTCTCTTCTGCCTTCAATAGCCAAGTAAGCCATCTAAACAATAATTGGATGTACACAATTTCAGGAAATTTATGTGTCTAAGGACTTTAATCAACTGCACAAGGAAATTCTGTTATCTCGGCCCGAACTGGTGGTGAAGACTCGTGGCATTATCGGAAATTACGTCATCACCAAGGATAAGCAGACGGCTAATCCAGGTAATCCAAAGCTAATAAATCCCTAAATATATAACCATAGGCCTGTTCTCATGAAGTGTTTGTACATGTTAGGTAAAGGAGTACTATTTCTCATTCAGAAATGTCCCTTTATACTGGTATAATTGTGCAACATGCCATTTGGTAAGTATAAATCTACCTTTCCTGTTACACTTTTTTTTTTGTGATGGGTGTATTTATGCTGCCCATAACGGTTAAGTCTAATGACTTGTTTTCACCACTAGACAGTAATAGTCTTGTGACACCCCTTCTTATTATCACTTTCAGTTGTTGTATAGTTATCTACTGCATGCATTGTTTCTCTGTAAGCATTCTCCCACATCGCCCAAACCACTTTGTGTTCATATTTATTATAATTCATAGTAATATTGTCCAGGGCCACTGCCTAAATTTATCGTTTTGAGTTTCTATCATATTTACAAACAAACAAAAAATACATTAGGTTGCGATTTATAATCTACTTTACCTTAGTTTGGAGTAATCTTTATTTTTTAAATGGCTAACTTTGGAGGACTTTGAGCATCTTTGCTCACCGGAAATAAACCTGACTCTTCTCATCCTCGTCAGAACTCAGTGAGCCAGACGAAAGCTTTTTATTAAATTATATATTGTTTTATTTGAGTTTTATTCATGTTGTTTATTTAAATGATGTACACATGAAGCATAAAAGATAATAGACCAGTTTGTAATTCCAACTCTGCATGTGCTGAAAACGGCTTATAAAGCAAAACAAATACACATGTCCATTGGATTTACATACATGCGCAACACAAAACTTTTGTAGTATTATTATTATTTTCAATAAAGGATCAAACGATTTGGCACAAATATATTCCTTCATGCAACATAATAATGTAATGAATATATTTGGTACATAGCTGTCCACAATTAAGAGTGAATCTATTATCTAGCATGCTCCATGGTCCTAGTTCAGTAGCAAATATACAACATTGTAGTGCATTGTAACAATACACCAACCAGTGGTCCACAACTGGCTCATCAAAGGCTGTGTTATGTGCTGCCCTGTCTATGGGAAAGTTCATATAAAAGACCTCTTTGCTGCTTATCGGAAGGAGTAGCCTATGTCATGGCAGTGAAATATGTCAGAATGACCATGTCCTTGACGTCCAATAGCCGATGATATGAAAATCAATGTGCGCTAGAGGTGTCGTTAAATAAAACAAGTTTCGCCTTTTTGTAACAAGGCAACATTTTTGTAACATTACATTTACACAAACAAATGTTCCCTCATTCAGTGAGTGCAATGGATCTGAAGCGGCTCGAGATTGCAATGAATTACTGGGATGGCATCAGGCAACAGTTGTTGGGTAAAGATGCAAATATTATAAATGTCTTCCGAAAAGAAGATAAGGAAAACACAGGCAGACTCGCAACTTCAGAATTCAAGAAAATCATCCAGGTAAGCTGTTATTGGAATGAATAGATCATAACCCCCAGACCCCCAATCCCCTAAATTGGTTAGAGCTACACAGGTAGTCCATGTCCAACTTGTCTGTGGGTGCCGAACGCTCGACTAGGACGCGACAAGTATCAATTGTTAAGTCATTGGTTTGACTCGACCAGGGTTCGAATCCCACGATCTACCAAAACGGGAGACGGCCGCTCAACTCATTCGGCCATCCCATCTGGTCCACATGTGGGCTTACAATTTTAGTATTTCTGACTACACCTCTGATAATCCTTTGCTCCGCTCTCTCCTATAGGACCATAACCTCGCGTTGTCAGCATCGCAGCTGGCCGGGTTGGATGACCACATCAATGCAGTGGCAGATCTCGACAGTACCGTCGATTACAAGTAAGACCAGCTGGGTGCAACCTATCACCTCACACAAGTCACGCTATGCTTGTGACTGCTTGCGACCACTTGCGACTACCAAAAAAAACTTTTTGTCAGAACCAAAAGCAACACCAACAAAACGTGTGGGTGGTGGTGGTGGTGGGGTGGTGGTGGTGGTGGGTGGTGGTGGTGGTGGTGGTGTTGGTGGTTGGTGGTGGTGGTGGTGGTGGGGGGGGGGGGGGGGGGGGGGGGGGGGGGGAGAATGGTTGGTGGCTGCAGGGAAGATGGAAGACAAGTTAGCGATCGGTCGGTGATTGATTAGTGAGTAGTCGGGGACTGGTCAGAGACTGATTTGCAACATGGTTTGCAGATTAGTTGCAAATCAGTCCACGACTGATCGCCAACTTGTCACCAGCCAATTGCCAACTGAATTCAATCCCAATTCTTTTATTTTAACTCTCTGCAAGGTATGTTTACAATAAACTGAGGTGATACAATAAATGCATACAAATTCCTTACAGACAGAAAGTATCCCAGAAAAGCGATGCTTATCTAGCTGGTCTCCATGATGTGAATGAACAAGTGATGACAATAACAAATTATTAAACTTAAGCTACATTTTTAACTAATGATTATGATGAGCTACTGATGCGTCTCTTCACAGTTAGTAAAAAACAAAGTAATGATAGGAATATTATATGGATATTGTGTCATGGATTCATGTACTTACATGCAGTATCAGTAGTTATTTTGCATGTATGTTACTAGGGGTATTATATATATTCTTTACTGGTAATCGATTTAGTATGCATTGAGATAGCTTATCTTTATTTTTTTACAGAAGTTTTTCAAAGTTTGAAGGTTTCTAATCTCTACTGGTATTGAGTTCCAGATATTGGTTCCTTGGTTTTCAGTTGTTATTTTGCCATATTTGTTTCTAGTGTGTTTGTGATGTATGTTATTTATCTGTCGTGTGTTATGGGAATGGACCTGATTGTTTTCTTTGAAGAGATTATCAAATATTTCAGGGAGAAGGCCATTCTTTTGCTTGTAAACAAATTTTGCAATGTATATTTTATAAATGTCAGTTACCATAAGTAAGTCCAGGTCTTTATGAAGTGATTTAGTTGGGGTGAGATAGTCTTTGCTATACAGTATTTTCAGGGCTCTGTTTTGTTGTGTTTGTATCTTTTTTAGGGTTGATGATTTGGCTCTCCCATACACCTCTATACCATACTGGATTTTGGAGTAAACGTATGCATAGTATAGTAATTTTTTATTTTCCTCATGTACCAGTCGTCTGATTATTTTAAATGAGTTAGCCGTTTTAATTATTGAATTATTTAAGTCATCAATATGTTCATCCCAGTTGAGGTTCTCATCTAGAATTATACCTAGGTATTTCACAGAAGGGACTCTCTTATTGTGTTATTGTTTATCTTTATGTTGTTTAGGTAATCAGGAATGGTTGTACTTCTGCTTTTAAATATTGTGTAGCATGTTTTGTTCAGGTTTACTGTTAATTTGTTATCATTGCACCATGTAAATGTGTCTGAAAGGAATGTTTTAATTGAATGTTTTAGTTGTTTGGGTGAATTTGAGGTTATGAAGCCGTTGGTATCATCTGCAAATAACCTTGTTTTGACATCTTGTTTTGTACAGTTGACTATATCATTTGTGTAAATCAAAAATAGGAGAGGTCCCAGGACAGAACCTTGGGGGACACCATTGCTGATTGAGTTTAGCTTGGATCGTTTACCGTTTATGTATGTAAATTGCTTTCTATTGCTTAGGTAACTCTCAAACCATTTAAGTCCCTGGCCTCGAATTCCGTTGTGCCTAAGTTTTGAGAGTAGGATGTCATGGTATACGGTATCAAATGCTTTGCTCAGGTCTAAGTAGACTCCTGCAACATGTTTCCCATTTTCAAGGTCTTGTAGTATGTTGTCTAAGATTTCAGTCAGAGCCATTATTGCTGAGTGATTCTCTCTAAATCCAAATTGGTATATGTATAATATTTTGTATTTGTTAAGAAATTGGTAAACTCTTTTGTACATTAGTTTTTCCATTAATTTGTTTAGGGTACTGAGTAGGCTGATTGGCCTGTAGTTATCAACTAGGTATTTCTCATTTTTCTTATGGATGGGTATTACTTTTGCAACTTTGAGATTTTCAGGAACAGTAGCATTTGCAAATCATAGGTTTATTATGTGGGAGATAGATGGTGCGAGTAGAGTGTCACACTCTTTGATTATTTTTGGCGAGATATTGTCATGTCCGCTTGACTTATTAGGATTTAGTTTCTTTATTTCTTCTAGGGTTTCTTGTTCATTGGTGGGACTAAGAAAAAAACAATGTGAATTTGGGTGTTTAAGATATTGCTTGTGTGCTATGCTATTACTGGTGTGTTTTGCTGCAAGTTTTTCACCAATTGAACAGAAGTGTTCATTTAATGTGCTGGCGATATCTTCATTGTTTGTCATTGTTTTATTGTTATAGATTAGCTTGTCAATTTGATTTTTCATTTTTGCTTTATGTGGGTTGATGATGTCTCCAAAGATTTTCCAGAGGGTATAAAGATTTTGCTTCTCGTTACTGACTAGTTCTTTATAGTAGCCTTCCTCTGCTGATCGTAGGCAAGTGATTAGTATATTCTTATATTTTGTGTGTTTTATTCGGTTTTCAGCTGTTGGGTTGAGTTTGTATGTTTTGAAGTACCTATCTTTTACTGCTATACAAGTTTTAAGGCTTGATGTGATCCATCTTTTATCTTTTGCTCTTTGTCTTGATAGTTTTGTTAGTGGGAAAGCTGCATTAAATGCTGTGTTATAAATCTGGTAGAAGATGGTTAGGGCTTTGTTTACTTCAGTTGCTTTGTAGTATTCTTTCCAGTCTGAGGTTTCAATAAGGTCTTTGAATTTAGCCATGTTTTTCTCCCCAAATATTCTAATAATGGGTCTGTCCTGTTTTTTAATGGGGTTGTGAGATTGAATTGTTATAAAGTTGGGTAGATGGTCAGTGACATCGCAGTAAATATTTCCTGTGGATATATTCTGATTACTTTTTATTACATTGGCATTTATTAGTATATGATCAATAAGTGAAATTTGGTAGTCTACTATTCTGGTTGGTAATGTGATGGTGGGGATGAAGTTTTGCTCAAGCACTGTTCTAAAGAAGTTATTGACATGGTTATTCTGTTTTATTTTTAGTCCATCAATATTTAGGTCCCCTGTTATTATGCACTTTTTGTTTTCCAAATTAATTTTCTTCATGTTGTTTTCAAGTTGTTCAGTGAAGTGTTTGAGGCATTCAACACTACTGCCTGGGTGTTTATAGATGACCCCTATTATGTAGTCATCCTTTTTATTTGGAAAGTTAGTTTCAAGCCATATGTTTTCTATTTCTAAGTTTTGGTTATTGATCTGTTGGGGATCGATGATTAGGTCATCTCTGTCAATTACTTTATATATATTCTTGTATATTAGGCCTACTCCTCCTCTAGAGAGTCTAGGTGATTTGTGTTTAAATTCATATCCAAGTTTGTTCAGTTCCTTTTCTCTATTTAGTATGTTTTTAGTTCCTATTTCAGAGAGTGCTATCAGATCTAAGTTATCACCTAGTGATGAGATTAATGCTAGAAGTTCCCCAAAGTGGAGGTCTAAACTCCTGATATTATGATGAATTAGTTTGAAACTGTTTTCTGGCTTGTTATTCCTGTTTATCTTACAAAGCTCTTCACAGGTATAATATTTGCAGTTGTTTGTTAGTAAGTTGTCAGGCACCAGTGAATTAATATAGTTAAGAAATTTGTTGTCGTTTAGGCAGGACTTAATGTAACTTTCAGCAGTTTCAAGTGTTGTGTGCAATTCAACATTTGTGATGTTACTAAATGGTAGGATTGAGAGGGTTGTACTGTTTTTAGACATGTGTGGGTTTTGCATGGACTTTCCTAAAAGGACCTTTCTGGTGTTGGTGGTTGTAACCATTAGCTTTAAGAATATTCTAGGTACTTGTGTACACAATGGGTTTTGCAGGTTACCAGGTGTGTAATCTACCAGGTGCTAGTTGAGTTGTTCAGCGTCTACATACAATAGATGACTACAATCACATACAGTGAACTCAGGCTACAATATTTTACGGTAGTATACAATTGACTACAAGCGTGTGCAATGAGTTAATAATTACGATAACATACAATGAGTCACACTAGCATACAGTGAATCAAGATGACATTAGACAAGGGTTCATACAAATGCAAACACAATTGAGTAAGGGTTCATGAGATGATGTTCAGACTCAGGATCCAATAGTATATGATGATCCAAGTTCTCTGAGTAAAATAATCTAAAATGGTTCAAGAAAACTCTTGACTAAATGTTTGTAGAATGAGATTCAGTCTGACAGATTATTAGTCTCTGCCTATTTGAGTTAGGCTGTATGTCATTAATTAGCAAATGACAAATGTTCACAGCAGTAGATGCTATGGGTAGTGCAATATGCAATGTTACGTATTTGTTGATCATGGCCAATTTATCACCAGACGATCACCAATCAAACAACGATTCGGACAGAGAAAGCCGGAGACTAGGTGGGCGGTAAAGGAATGATTTATTGAGTACAATGTCTTGAGCTGAATTATATAAGGTCAATTATTCAATCAATGTCTTCAATGTCGAGGGGAGCCAGGAGGGAGAGAACCTGGGAACCCAACGAGGTAGGCCCGCGAGCCGACCCCCCACATAGTGGCTGCTAATATAGAGGGTGGGTGGGCATGGTAAATTTGAACCCGGTTGTTTTGATAGGCACCGAATTCAGGTCAGAGGGGGGAGGGGCAGAGGGCTTAGTACCCAATGGGCCTGCTTGGTGACGTGACAGGTTCTCCGGCTTCCGCCACTGAATCAACCACAATTCGGAAATTATGTGCTAATTGGTCGCAAATCAGTCCCTAACCATTCACTGACTGAGTGGTCGTAGGTTGTTGGCAGCGTGCCAGATCGGTGATCAGTCTGCGAAAGGTTCGCCAGAGATTCGCCAGAGATTCGCGACCAATCGCCGACTGATCGCAAACCTATGAAAATGGTTGGCAATCTCCTATAACATACCCAGATAGCACACAGCTGTCGGCCCGACGTCGGCTATTGGTCACACCGTCGCCACCGACTTTCCACCGTCGGGCCACCGTCGGGCCGACGGTGGTGTTCCGACGTTAGGGTTCAATCCCTTTCCACTTTTGAGTCACCGTCGGCCCACCGTCGGGACGACAGTGGTGTTCCGACGTTAGGTTTCAATCCCTTTCCACTTTTGAGCCACCGCCGGGCCGACGGCAGTAGCCCACCGCTGGTTTGCATTCATTTTCCACATTCGAGCCACCGTCGGGCCACCGTCGGGCTGACAGTGGTGTTCCGACGTTAGGTTTCAATCCCTTTCCACTTTTGAGCCACTGTCGGGCCACCGTCGGGCCTACGGCGGTAGCCCGCCGCTGGTTTGCATTCATTTTCCACATTCGGGCCACCGTCGGCCCACCGTCGGGCCGACGGTGTTGATCCGCGCATGCGCAGTTCTTTAAATTCCCGGCTCGAGTCGCCAGTGGAACACGTGCGATCGTTGAGCAGTGTTCTTTTTCAACAAATAACTCCAGAAATCGCAGGAATTTTAAGGAATTATTTAACAGGTTTGTTTATTAATATGTTTAGTTTATTTTGTCAAAGTTTTGTAATTTATTACGACGTATTAATGGAATTATTCGTGTTAATACGATTAGAATTATCGGGTACGGTTTGTTGACGGTTCGACTCAGTTCAAGTCGCCACCGGAACACGTGCGATCGTTGAGCAACGTTCTTTTTCAACAAATAACTCCAGAAATTGGAGGAATTTTAAGGAATTATTTAACAGGTTTGTTTATTAATATGTTTAGATTATTTTGTAAATGTTTTGTAATTTATTACGATGTATTAATGGAATTATTCGTGTTAATACGATTTGAGCTACCCGGTACGGAATGTTGACGAAGGACCACCATCTTGGTTATTTCCGAGAAGACACTGTCACTATAGTGTCAATACGTACAGGTGCAAAATATTACTTTTATTCTAAATTAATAGATATCAAGAACCCTAACGTTATAAATTTAATATAATCTTTTTGGTAACGATGTTGTCTATATGTGCACCAAGCGATTTGTTTCTATGTGGTGTGGTTGTAGAGATATTTCACTTTTTCTGTATTTAATTAAGCACTAACCCTAACCCATACAGAAAAAGGAAAATATCTCTACAACCACACCACTTAGAAACAAAGGTTTTCTATTAATTTGGAATAAATATATTGTGTCGGGCCTATGGCGGCAGCTGCCGTCGGGCCTACGGCGGCAGCCGCCGTCGGGCCTACGGCAGCAGCCGCCGTCGAGGCGACGGCGGGAGGTTGGACAAAACAACGTCGGCCCGATGACGGTTTCCACCCTTGGCCCGATGGAGAGGCCGCCGTCAGGCCACCGTCGGGCCGACAGCTGTGTGCTATCTGGGTAATAGATAACAGAAACGGAGACAAGTCAAATTTGTATGGATCGAGCCTATAACTCTGGCTGGCCTTTAAGACCTACCGTTAATTTGATCGAGCTAAATCATTGGCGAAATGGGCAAATAGCAGGTGGGTGAGGCGCCGCCTGGAGGAAAGGAGGGGAATTAGGGGAAATGCTTGGAAGCAGGCCGACAGGTCTCCAAGCCACACCCCCACCCTGCAGTAACCCATAGTAGTAAGGAGCATATCAAAAGGAAGGCTTACAGGAGCAATATCGGAATAAGAACAACATAGAAAACAGGAGAATTATATACATAATATTTGCATAAGTACTTTATGTTGTGTTGACTTGTCTGGATGCCATGTTAGTAGTCAACCTTTATTGGTTCTCACAGTCAACACCAGGTGGCAGCACCCCACTGTAGTCTGCTAATACTACACTTTATACCTCACATATGTCAATGATTGAAAATTCCCTTGCTCAGTGATTGAAAATTCCCTTGCTTAATCAACTAATGTACACACACAAAAAGAACAAAGATCTCCGTGACTCCATGGATTTCCATGACATTGGATTATCGAAAAAATAACTCACGAAATGCCAAGGATATATATATGATAGCAGTTGGTCAATCAGAATTGCGTTCTCATATGACCTTAGATTTTACTAGGACATAAAACCCAAACACTAAAGCAAGGCATGATCACAGAGAGAGAAAAGGGTGAATTGGCAGCATGTGTTATAATACAGTCACAACAAGGAGAGTGGAACGCTCTCCAAGGATAGTCTGTACTGACTGATCAGTGGAATTGAGCAAGGATAGTGCTTGGAGAGATGCAAAAAGAAATGTGAAGGAAATCCCCAATCTAAAAATAACAGATAGCCATTCCTAATTCAATGTTCGCTCTTGCATATGAACCTAGGCGCACCCCTATCCTCGCAATAGCAAACCCCGGGAAACAGATTATTCCCAGGATACTCTTCCACCGCTTCTTGCATACAGATCTTGGTGGAGTAGAATGCAGTCCATCACAATACCGATGTTCTTCACAATCAAAACATTGTTCAGAAGAGGGTAAACGTCAGTTTTTATTGCTTTTCGTGAAGAGTTGACTGAATGCACGTGTGCGATGCTACACTTCGTATCATCTCTCACAGGCTAAGTACCACTCATTTATGATATATTAACACCCATATACTTTACTTTTACTATTGATGTATGTGTAGGTGTGATTACTAATGTATTAATGACTCTAAAACAGCTGTGAATTGAGTGAACTGATAAAATCCCCTTTTATCACTCACTTACACAGATGTGTCACTGACACTATAGTGACTGTGGATACGCACGTGTGCAATGCTACACGTCGTATTCAGCTCTCACAGCTAAGCAGTTGGTAAATACTGAACTAGTGTGTATGCATCTATGATCTAGACATTTTGATATTTAAATATATGCTGTCAATCACCAGCACACAAGTAGAAAGCGTGTGGGGTTGTTTACTCTACATACAGTATACTCTCTGACTTGCATTGTTAGGATAACAAAGGAGGAATTTAACCAAAAGGTTTACTCAGAGCTCTGCAAAAAAATATATATATATATATAATATATTTTTTCACTCAACTGGGGGATATTAATCTAATCTAGTACAGGTGATTGAATTGGTAGACTGAACAAGGGAGTAGCCTCAGTAGGAAGTATGGGGAGACTGGCAGCGAGAAAGGACAAAAAAGATGGCCCAAAAATTGGAAAACCGCCAGATGACAATGCTCCTAGTGAAGCCATTGAAATCGCTATCACTGACACTAGTGACAGTGACAAACAAAATGCTGTCACAAACAGCGACATACAAAACAGTGACATGCTAAGCAAATGTGACTCTACACCTACACAGTCTTCCTGCTGTAGAGAGTGCAGCACAACAAATTCAAAGGGAACATGGGTAGAATGCAATTTCTGCTATAAATGGATGTGCAACACTTGCACAAAACTCAGCAAAGAAGAGGTAGTGTTCCTAAAAAAAACCCAGCATCTTCTGGGCATGCAGCTATTGTGAGCAATCAGCAAAAACACTGCTGCTCAAAGCTAAAGAAAGTCTAGTTGGCCAGAAACAACCCCAACCTGACCTAAACACAATGGCAAAGAAAATAGAGGACTTGGAATCATCCATCCAAGCCCAAGTATCTAAGTCAATGGTAGAGGTGCTGCCGACTCTAATAAAGCAGTGCTTCGGTGAACTGAAGACGGACGTAAACATGTCCGTCGAGAAAAATATAACAAAACTCTGGTCTGATGTAGCTCGAAGCAGCATGCCAGGGGAACAAAAAGAGACAACAAAAAAATCCAGCCCCTTAGAAGCAGTTGTGAAAAAAGCCATTGTGGCTCAAAAAGTCGCGGAGAAAGCGACCGAAAAAAATCGCCAAGAGAGGGCCGTGAACATAATCATTCACAGGGCACCTGAAAAAATCAGTAGTGAATCAACAGCCAGGAAAACCCATGATCTAGGGTTGGTAGACGATTTGCTACAAGCCATCGGCATAGAAGCGCGACCAAAAAACGCATACCGACTCGGCCAATATAAGGAGGGTCAGAAATTAAACAGACCTCTCAAAGTTATATTTGACTCAGTTGAAACACAGGAGTCTGTTATGAGCAACTTGAACAAACTCAAGGATGCTCCCGATAAAGTAAAGAACTTAGGAATATGTTACGATCTCGACAAAGAAGATCGTAAAACTCTTAGCGAACATGTACAAGCTGCTAAAGAAAATACTGATCGGTCAAAAAACTGGATATACAAGGTCCGGGGTCCTCCCTGGAACATGAAAGAATTAAAAATAAGAAAGCCAGGTCAGGCAAAATAGATCATAGAATAGTAAACAAAATAAAAACCTTAGAAGTTAAGTACACCAACATAGATGTCTTAACTAGCACTAAAAAGTCATTACTGGAAGTTGAAATCAGTTCTGTGAGACCTGACATAATATGCGTCAACGAAGTATGTCCAAAAAATAGATTATACGAGATCAGTAAAATAAGCTTGGAAATAAATGGATATTATCTACTTACCAACTCGTTAGAGAAAAGAGGTACGATAATGTACGTTGCAAATCATTTGATAGCAACTCATTTCACACCCAAAACAGTTTTTGACGAATCAATTTGGTGCGAAATTCTTACTGAAGGAGTCATAACCATTTTAGGATGTATTTACCGTAGCCCATCTAGCAATGAGCAAAACAATAATGCTCTTCTAGAATTAGTCAATGAGGTAAGAGAAATGAAACATGAAAACCTGGTTATCGTTGGGGATTTTAACTTAAAAGAAATCGACTGGGCCACTGGCATCTTACATTGCCGTGATGACCATTATGCGCGGATTATTTTCGACCACCTAAATGACTGTTTCCTGCAACAATTTATTCAGGAACCAACCAGGTTCCGAGGAAATGAGACCCCAAATCCCTTGGACTGGGTCATTTCCAATAAGGATAATCTCATTGATAACATCAGGATAGGTGCCCCGATCGGAAAGAGTGACCATGCTGTCATATCCTTCAAAATCGATGTTAAAACAGAAAATGAGACCATCCCACTAAGATACTCATATTATAGAGGGGATTACATTGCCATGAGTAAGGATATCATGTCCCATGACTTGCTAAATAAATTTAAGGAGAAAAATGTGCAAGACTGCTGGGACCTGTTTCAAAATGTGCTATCAGGTGCTATCAAAAGGCACGTACCACTAAGAAAATTCACAACCAGGAAACAACCTCCTTGGTACTCCAGGGATATTACCACTGCCAGAAAATTGAAAAACAAAGCATGGAATGTCTACTTCAATAATAAGACATTGGAAAATTGGAAAAAATACACTATCGCTAGGAATGCCGCAAATGACATTGTCAGTGGACACAAAGAGACTTTTGAGGACAAAATTGTCCAAGACATTAAAATTAACCCGAAAAATTTCTGGAGTTATGCTTCACTTAAATCAAAAAATGGCAATGGCATACCAGCTCTAGCCATTAGTGATGACGAACTAATCGTAGACGATGAAGGCAAAGCTGAACTACTCAATGAGTTCTTCGTCAGTGTGTTTACCAATGAAAATACGAATAATATCCCACCCTCTCCAGATTCAGGAGTCACAGAATTCATCAGTGACGTTGACATAACAGACGATAAAGTTGACAAATTAATTGAAAAACTAAATGTCTCCAAGGCACCTGGGCCAGATGGGATCCATGCAAAAATCATCAAAGAGTGTTCTGAGAAAATTGGACCTATTTTGACATCTCTATTCCGTAAAAGCCTATTTGAACGGAAAATACCCAAACAATGGAAAGATGCTGAGGTAAAACCCCTGCATAAAAAGGGACCAAAATGCCTGGCATCAAATTACAGACCTGTGAGTTTAACCTCCCTATGCTGTAAAATGCTGGAAAGAATAATCCGAGACTGTGTTGTAGAACACTTGGAAAAACTAGGATTGATATCTCCAGACCAACACGGATTCACTGGAGGAAAATCTTGTCTGTCACAACTACTAGAAGTGATGGAAATTTGGACTGACTGGCTGGATCATGGCCTGGCATGGGACACCGTCTATCTGGACTTCTCCAAAGCCTTTGATAGTGTGCCCCACAAAAGTCTATTAAACAAAGTCAAAGCTCTGGGAATATTCGGATCAATTTCTGAATGGATACAGGACTTCCTGTCTGAGAGAAAGCAAAGGGTAGTTGTAGGTAATAAAAAATCTTCCTTTAAGAATGTCACCCCGGGAATACCTCAGGGAAGTGTGCTGGGACCAATATTATTTATAATATTTATAAATGACCTGCCAGGCAGTGTCTCATCAAACCTAAAAATATTTGCGGATGACACAAAGGTCTTTCGAGCAATAAAAGACGTAAGAGATAAAAAATCTCTTACAAGAGGATATTCTGAAACTCTCACAATGGTCTGAGAAATGGCAATTGCCCTTCAATGAAAAGAAGTGCAAAATTATTCATTACGGGAAAAATAATCCTCATTATGCCTATATTATGCAGAACACTGTCCTGCAACAAGATAGCTATGAAAAGGACTTGGGTGTAACCTTCGACTCCCAACTCTCCTTTCAGAAACACATGAGGACTATCATCTCAAATGTTAACCAGAGTGTAGGAATAATTAAAAAACCTTCCATCGCCTCAACAAGAACAATTTTCTCATTCTATTTAAGTCTCTTGTTAGGCCAATTTTGGAATAATGTCCACAAATTTGGAGCCCAATTTTTCGGAAAGATATTCTGGAGATCGAAAAGGTTCAGAGACGTGCAACGAAACTAGTTGCAGTTATAAAGGACTTACCCTATGAACAAAGGCTCATGAAATTGAAACTTCCTACCCTTTCCTACAGAAGGAAAAGAAGTGACATAATTGAAGTATTTAACATTATGAAAGGTTTTGATAAAATAGATATGAACCAATTTTTCACACTGAATAAAAGAGAAGGCAGCCGGGGCTATACTCTCAAACTAGTAAAACCCAGAGCCGTTTCAAAATTAAGGCAACACAGTTTCTCAAACAGGATCATAAATATATGGAATAGTCTCCCACAAAATGTTATAGATGCCGGCTCAATAAATTCATTCAAGAACCGATTAGAAAAAGCATGGGCTGATGATATAGGGAAATTTGACCACTTATTCACCACATGCTACTAATTTATTCCTTGTGTTGCTAATTACTTGCACTCAAGCAAAAATGAGAGACAAATAAGTGTTCACACTTCCTGTCTACCAATCACTATATCACTATATCACTATAACATATGTCAGATATTATCAAAGATTTGATGTTAGGATTACAGGAGAGATCACAAGGCTACTACCAAATTGAGACTATTGCTGTTCAGTTAGGAAAACAAGCCACGATCGATGTGACTTACTGGTTATGGACAGGGTAAATAAACCACCACACACACACAAAACGAGAGAGAGAGAGAGAGGAGGGGGGTGAAACCTTATCATAAGAAGTACCTTCACCGACCCACTAAACTATTAACATGAATAACTTGAACCAAAAGATCTGTGCGATTTTGAAAACAATTGACGTTTATGAACTACTCCTAATTGACCTAAAATGTAACCCGTAAATGACAGGCCTAAGATATATACTAAGGGGCCATCCAAAGTTTTCAACATTTGTGCGGTTGTACAAAGCATAGGCCAATTATTTTTCCAGACGCCCCCTCCCACCCCCACCCCCAAAGTAGTACACATCAAGATTTAAATAATTCATTCAATACAGCGTTTAAAAAATAAACATTTTATTAAACGATAAAAAGTTGTACTTGACTGACGTTAAATACAATGTTTTAAATATCAACATTTTATTAAGCGATAAAAAGTTGTACTTGACTGACAACCCCCCCCCCCCCCCCCCGTCGTCCACTTTTTACAACCATGAAAATGTTGAAAACTTTGGACGGCCCCAAACACAAGTGCCTACAATTAAATGTGTATGTGTGCTGAATGTGTGTTCTTCTTTTATGTTGATATAGGGAGCTGATGGAGGAAAATTGCGCCCCAAAATAACAATGAATTGGGACAGGAACAATATTGGTCATGAAATCAATTAGATAAAATAGTTACCCCTACCCATAATAGGGGTGAATGACAACCATCTCTAAAGCTGAGCAAAAACTGTAAATAAGAGGTGGAGCCCCTGGTTTCGGCATCCAGTGTTTATATATATTGAAGTAGAGTTGATGAATTGGGAGAGGGTGCAAAAGATGGTGGTGACTAAAGATGGCTGCCACTTAATGCTCTCGATTCGAGTTTTAAAGTCTTATTAATCTATAATATTTAAAGTTGCATAGTCCGATAGTTTTGGGTTTTTGTAACTTATCTGAGATAAATATATTAAATTGACTGTTATAATCTACCTTGCTTTAGTTTGAAGTAACTTTTATTTTAAATGGCTAACCTTTGAGATATTTGAAGTGCAAACATGTCGAATTAGTTTTGGCAAGCATGCGAAAACCCTGATACCATAGGGTTCTGCACAAACAGGTTCTGTTAAATTGACTCAGTATTCCCTTCTATGCAGCAACAAATGCTTACTAAGTGCATATGTATCTAGTTAGATATGTAGAATCAAATCTAGATAATTGTTTTGGTTTTCAAAATTTGCTGATTCATTGGACTATGCAGCTTTAATAAATTCTTCATTCAACAGTAGTGGGTAAATATAAATAGGTATGTAAAGAATATATTTTGCTTCTTGGATTAATAATTTATTTGGTCATTCCCTTTACCCAGCCTTCCACACTTTTTCTAATGGGTTATTCAGTAGCCCCGCCTCAGGAACGGGGCTGCGGGAGTAACTAGAAATCAATTATCTAAACCTATCTATTTTTTACTAAGCCCCAAGAAACCTGTTCAAATAACTGTAATGGAGGAGCTTATTAGATAATAAATTATTATTGTTATTATTAGATAGTACATTTACAATTCACGAATATAATATATCTAAATCTATCTAGAGTGCACTTTATTTAAATGTGTATTTAAATGTATGTGACGCCATCTTGTTTGCTCTGGTGAACCACAGTTTGGTATTCAGAAGTCAAGATGTAACTTAAATCAAAGATTGACCCCTACACAGAGTAGGGCCTAATCTGAGATGGGGTGAATGACAACGTAGTCTAAATATGGGCGAAAATTGGTTTAGTATAGAACAGGAAGAGGGATTCCTGGTCCCAGTATCAAATGGCTACTTATCTCGGCACAAAGTTAGTGAAATGGGAGAGAATGCAAAAAGACAAGATGGCAAGCACAGAATGCTGTCAATTTCACTTTTAAAGTCAATTAAGCTGCATGTTTTATTATATTTTTCAACTCAAAAGTAATGGGTAAATGTGAAGATGTATATGTATATAAGAATGTATTTTGCTTCTTAAATTAAGAATTTGTGTGCTGATTTCATTTACCCAGCCTTTCACCACTTTTCTAATGGGTTGTTTTTCACCCATACTGCAAGTATGGAGTGAATCCTTTATCCGGTTGTTCAACAGCCCTGTCTCAGGAACGGGGCTGCAGGTGTAGCTAGAAACCACTTATCTAAAGGTACCTATTTTTTACTACACCCCAAGAGACCTGTTGAAATACCGGTAATCGGGGAGCTTATTAGATAATAAATTATTATTATTACATAGTATGTTTACAATACACAAATATAACATATCTAAATCTATTCAGAGTGCACTTTATTTAAATGTTTATTTTAATGTATGCGACATGATCTTGTTTGCTCTGGTGAACCACAGTTTGGTATTCGGAAGTCACAATGCAACTTAGATCAAAGATTCACCCCAACGCAGAGTACTCTGAGTAAGGGTGAATGACAATGTAGTCTAAATACCGACGAAAATTGCCTTAGTAATGAACAGGAAGTGGAATTCCTGGTCCCAGTATCGAATGGCTACTTCTTTCATCACAGAATTGGTGAAATGGGGGAGAATGCAAAAAGATAAGATGGCAATCACAGAATGCTGTCAATTTCATTTTTAACATCAACTAATCTACATGTTTCATTATATTTTTCAACTCAAAAGTAGTGGGTAAATGTGCCGATGTATATGAACAACGTATTTTGCTTTTTAAATTAGGAATTGATGTGCTGATTTCATTTATCCAGCCTTTCAGCACTTTTTCTAATGGGTTGTTTTTCACCCTTACTGCAAGTATGGGGTGAATCTTTTGTCTGGTGATTCAACATCCCAGTCTCAGGAACGGGGCTGCAGGTGTAGCTAGAAATCAATTATCTAAAGCTACCTATTTTTAACTAAAGCCCAAGAAACCTGTTGAAATAGATGTAGTTGGGGAGCTTATTAGATAATAAATTATTATTATTACATAGTACATGAACAATACACGAATATAATATATCTAAATCTATTCAGAGTGCACCCTTATTTAAATGTATGTGACGCCATCTTGTTTGCTCTGGTGAATTACAGTTTGGTATTCAGAAGTCACGATGCAACTAACAATAGTCGAACGATGGAGTTTCCCCATTCAGTTGTTTTTTAAATTTTAGATTAGATGTGGACCCATTGGTTTTGTTGTTTTTTGTCATTGTATTTATGCTTCCCATATTTTCACCGCTAAACAGTAATAGTCTTATGGTTCCCCTTGCTTTGTCACTTTCACTTTCAGATTTTAAAGTTGCTTAGTCCGATGATTTGAGTTTCTGCAATTATTTCGTTATTATCTACTTTACTTTACTTTTAAGTAATTTTTATTTTAAATGTCTAAACTTTTGAGATATTTGAAGTAAAATATGTGCTAAATTAATTTTAGCCATAAACTTTAGCAGTAACGAGCTATATTAAATTTGCCCTTCTGTTCCGCAACACATGCTTGATAGGAAGACTAGTATCTAAATTGGATATGTAGAATTAAATCTAGGTTAAGTGTGTTTTTTTAATATGGTGTTTGTATCTGACTGTGCAACTTCAATCAAAGAAATATATTTAGAGCCAATCATTATGAGTATGGACGCACCCGTATGCAAGTTTTTTGTTGGGGTTTTGCGTCCTAGCCGGATCTAAGGTCATATCAGGACGATCTGTATCCATCATATCCTTTCAATGTTGTAGTGCTAAGCTGTCTAACAATAAATAACAATGAACCCTTTGTTGCGGTTTTACGTGGATGTATCTAGGCTGCGCATAAGGTGTCCTTGAGATATAATTGAAAGTAAGCCTAGCAGAATTTGATGATTCTTGTATAATATGCACTTTTTTTATTTTATGCTTAGAATTATTTTTTTTTTAAGCACATGCAAACAATTCTGTGCTTAAATGTCTGTGCTCATTTAAAAATAGATATTTTTTATTTTGGGCTTATATTTTTTTAATTTCTGACTACGCCCATGATCGGAGCTCTGTTTACTAAATTACCTTTGAGTTAAATAATTCTGGATACAATGAATAATCTCGTTATATCCTAATTTGCGTTAAATCAGGGTTTTACTATGTGTGTGTGTATATATATAATATATGGATAGTGATAAGCCCCTTATCGCCTGTAATAAGCTCTGTGGTGCTCCTCTCCTATCGCCCCCCCCCCCTTCCCAGGGGGGGGGGGGGTCGGCATGCACTTCTCCACCTCCTGCGCGGGGCTATATATATAGTCCTCGTTTAGGGAGATAGGAGAAAGAGAACATAGCATAACCTATATACACATGCATATATATGTGCTATATAATGTATTATATGAATATAAATTGCGAGTAGTACATTTACATATCCATGCACATATATATAAATATATATATGCATGGATATATAGATTATATAGGTTATGTATATAAATATATGTATGTAAATAAAACAATATATATGTTTTGTTTTACCAGCATATCATATACCATTGCACTGCTGTTGAAGATGGATGGGGAGCAATAGGTATGAAAGCATGTGACACTCAGCCAATGATTGTGCAGGATTCCAGCCACGTGATCACAAAATAGTAGCACAAAATAGTAGCAAAACATAGACAAAAGGGTGTTGGACGGAGAGAGGTAGAAATGAGATTTCAAATGTACTTAGATATTTAAATAGTCTATTGTTTCATCGGTCTTTTAGACTCATATTTGGTAACTAATCAGTGATTCCATTTATCTGTACGGCTAGTTGTCAACTCCGATAGTGCCGCCACCGCTCGCCACCTCACTGTCCTACTCACTTAATATGTAAATATATGCAATGCATATGACTGGAAGACTAATGCCTCGCCGCAGAAAAGGTGGGGTTTTTTGGTATTAATAAATGTGCAGGCCCCCTCCGCCCCCCCCCCCCCAATTTGGTGGTGGTGGGCTTGATCATTTTGATAGCATTGGAGTCAGAAGAAACCCTGCTGTCGTTTGGTAGGTGTGTGGTGGGGGTTTAGGTATGTGGTGGGGGTTTAGGGATGTGGTGGGGGTTTAGGGATGTGGTGGGGGTTTAGGGATGTGGTGGGGGTGTAGGTATGTGTGTGTTGGTGGTGTAGGTCTGTGGTGGGTGTGTGTGCTGGGGGTGTAAGTGTGTGTCGTGGGGTGTAGGTGTGTGTGGTTGAGGTGTAGGTGTGTGTGGTGAGGGTGTGTGTGGTGGTGGGGGTGTCATAGGAGTTTAGGGATGTGGTGGGGTATAGGTATGTGGTGGGGGGTTTAGGTGTGTGTGGTGGAGGTTTAGGGATGTGGTGATGGTGTAGGTGTGTGGTGGTGGTTTACTGATGCTAAAGATTGTGAGGTGCTGCTCTGCAAGACCTCTACAACTCCACCACAAACCACCTACACCTCCACCACACACACCCATCACACCCCCACCATACGTACCTACACCCCAACCACACACACCGTCAACCCCCACCAAACAGAATGTGTGTATAGTGGTGGGGATGGGTGGGGTGGAGAGGTGGAGGGTGAGGGTAGTGGTGGTGACAGGAGTTCTATAGGAGTAGCAACAACCAGTGGGGACCTCTCCCTCACCCCCTCACCCCGTCCCCCCACTTACATCAGGGAGGGGGACGGGGTCGTGAGGTGTGGCATGGAGTGAGAACGCCGACTGAGGTGGGTGAGGAGGGGAGGAGAGGGAGTGGGGGGAAAGGGGGCTGGGGGGGAGGCGGAGAGGAAAGGGTGAAGGGGAGGGAGGAGGAGGAAGGGGAGGGAGGTGTGGTGTGAGAGCACTGGGAGTCTACTGGGTAAGGTGGACGGATGGCAGGAGGGCGGAGAGCAGGGGAATGACAGAGGGTGGGGCAGAGGGAGGTGTGGACCAGGCAGTAGGCGCAACATCGGCCAAATCCAAATGACAGGAAATCTCTCTTTTTAACATTTTTAACTCACCCTTTTACATGTGAAACACCAGCCAGTAGCCAGGCTGATCAAACCCACCACGGGATGGTACTGCAAAATTTACATTACCATGGGAGAGATAGGGAGTGAGCCGTCTTAGTGTTATAGGGTCTTTGACCAAACACTGCCGACATCGTCCCCATTACACAACGGCCAAACAAGCGCGATCCACATCCAGAGGCCAGCACTGCCTCACCCAGGCACAGCAATGTCAGATTTTCCATGTGAAGACATGTCCGATGATTTTGAGTTTCTGTCATTTTCTGACAAATATGTTAGGTTGGTTGTTATAATCTACCTTATGGCCCTGGCAGATTACGACGCATCTCGCCAGCTCACCGCCAATGCGTAAAATCACTTTTTTACATCGAGAAGCGTCTAACTTTTTAGCGTGGGGGGGCAAAGTTGGACATAGATATCGTATACACAGCGTATGGACAACGTATGGCTGACGTACCTCCCGGCGAAAAATGCTTGAATTACGCTCGCAGTACATTCACAGAACGCCGGTGAACGTTATATACATTATTCAATCGCCAGAACTATGCGCCATACATTACATACGTCAAGACACGCTGGAGAAACGCTAAATGTACATTAGACGTACTTTAGGCATACATTATCCATACGTTGTAGGTACGCGGACTGTACGTTCCCACCTCCTTTAAAGTAGGTCAACGTAGTGCACTGTAGTGAACAATGTTTGACTAACGTACATCGACATGCCTAACGCATACATGACGTACGGCGTACGTCAAATCCGAACGTTGTCGTAAGTCGAAAGTTTTGTGCATGCAAAACCGATACAAAAGGAAAAAATACAATCGCAGTGCGGGAAACAGGTGAGTTTAGTTTCCAGCACGCTCGCAGGTGGCGCCCCCGTCGCGCCAATGACCCAAGGGTGGGCGCGCGACTCCAAATACCTTGGAATATAAACATAATATATATGCGAATAATTAATAATAATAATTGTTTCCTCCGTTAATTTATTTAACTATAATAAATTATACTACATATATATATGCCGCCATGTCACTGTCATCCTCCACCAGATACTGCCGACACCGTCCCCATCACAGCAGTTAATCCCATAAGCATATTCAGCGCTCTACGGAGCGACCCAACCAGCCACGGCTGCTACCCAACCAGCCACGGCTGCGACCCAACCAGCCATGGTTGAACTCGTTTGAACTTGTTTCCGCTACAAAGGTATTCGGGGTCAGCGATTGGTTAATAATATATCAAAACAAATGCTCGCTGCCATAGAATTTTTACTCAAAATTAAAAGAAATATAGAACTACATGGTGCACAAATGCAATATTATTACTTTATTATTACTTTATTCCACCGAAACGATGGTCGTATAACATATTGCAAATGGCAGCCCCCATAAGGGGTGGCCATTTACAATCGAAAAGAACAGCTCTGATTGGCTAAAATTATGGAAAGATCACATTATTATTTTAGTAGCTTCTTGTTCAGACATATTTACACATATATATGTATCTTTTACACAGATTAAAGTGCTTGAAGTATATTTTTAATTTATCAACATCGACTTCTGTTTAAATCACAATATCAGGACTTAAAGAATGGGAAACTCCTCCTGCAAGGGTATGCTCAATATGACCCAGTGGTCAGCTGTTTTTGCTCCTTTCGTCGCTGTGGACCCATCTCGTTAATCCAGCACGGCCTGCAGCCTTCACACAGCCGAAGCACAGAACTGCCTCACCCAGTCACAGCAATGCCAGATTCTCCATGTGAAGACATGCCGAATTAAGTTTGGTGTGCACATCGAAATGCTGGACATCATAGGTTTCTTCAATGACAGGTTCTATTAGACTTAACTTAGCATTCCATCTATGCAGCAATGGTCTAGTGGTTAGGGTGTTGAAATTATAATCTGAAGTTGTTGGTCTTGTGGGTTCAAATCCCATACAGTCCACTACTTTTTACATTCGACAATAAAAAGACGTTTTCCGTCTATATGTGTTTCTGATTGAATTATGCAATGTAAGTGTACTAACATATATATGTTAATAGACTACAGAGGCCACGTGAGCTGGTTTTCTCAGTTCAGGCTATTTGTATGTACAACGTCATATATACAAGGTGTATGAATACATCCATGCATGTATATACCTTGTATATTATATTTGACGTATATACTAGTGCATATATAAAATTTCTAAATATCATGCGGTGGCCGTGTAGTGACTAGGGTTGCGGTATGATGTCCACACAGCACATACATTTGATATATACATAAATAGCCGGAAGTGAGACAACATGTGGCCTCTGTAGTCTAATGGTTAGGATGTTGAACTTGTAATCTGAATTTGTTTGGTGTTGTTGGTTCAAACCCCATACAGTCCAAAACATTTTTCATTCAACAACAAAAGAATGTTTTCCTTCTATATTTGTTTCTGATTGAATTATGCAATGTAATTGTACTGACAAATATTTTAAATTAAAGCAAATATAAAATCCTGTTTGAACTACTCTAAAGAAAATTGAAAATACCTCAGTTTTAATCTCCCTTCTCTCCACTCACCCAGCGATCTTCACAACAACAGCTGTCACATGACCAAAGTTGCTTCGTCCAATGGTTTTGAGTTTCAGATAATTTTTCTGAGGTAAAATATATTAAATTGATTGTTATAATCTACCTTACTCTAGTTTAAAGTAACTTAGTTTAAATGGCTAACTTTTGAGATATTTGAAGTGCAACCATGCAAAATTAATGTTGGCAAGCACAACGAAACTTTGACACCATGAGCTTCTGCAGTAACAGGTTTTATTAAATTGCCTCAGTATTCCTTCTATGTGGCGACAAATGTTAATAATTGAACCAGTATCTAAATTAGATATGTAGGATCAAATGTAGATAATTGTTTTGGTTTTGAACGTTCTCTGTGGTGCAGTGGTTAGAGTGTCTGACTTTTTTCTAGGTCGGACTCCTAATCTGAAGGTCAGTGGTATGATTCCCCATGCCCCACCTCTGCCAATTTGGATTTCCACCACTGTGTATAACTTACATCGTCATCAAAGGGCAGTTGCTCTCATACCATGTCTATGTGGTGTGGGAGGGTAAAAATCGCTTGGGTCGGTAAAAGTGTAGGCTCGGGCTTTCTATAGACAAACTGTCTAATGGTGAAAACAAGTCTATTTAGACTTATCCATGATAGGCAGTATAAATCTTCAAAGGAGAGATATAAAGGCGTATTTTAACTTATAGGCAGCAAATAAGATAGAGAACACCTATGCTGTGCTTGTGCATATTTGTGGTGTAAATGAATATAATTGTATAATGCCCTATTCAATTGACAGAGGTTGGGGGGGGGGGGGATGGGGAATCGAACCTTCCTCATTTAAAACAATTTTTTTCAAGTCAGGAAGAACAATATTTTCAACTCTTATCTAGAATTTTACCTGACCTCAATTTTGTTGTTGTAATTATGAGTTTTTAACTTTAAAAGTGTCTTTCATCACATAGTTAATTGTGTGCTTTTATAAGCTGTGCAAAAGCGCTGGCCTGATAATAATAAGACAGAATAAGATTTGAACACTTCTCGCCAATTATGGCCTTTGCTGCCAATATTGCGTTAATCAATCACCATTAACTAACTAATATAATTTGTTATGCGAATATAATTAACGTAGACATCTAAGGTTTTCGTCATCTAGATTCACCCTAAATAAAAGATTGCAGTAGGGGTTAATGACAAGGTAGTCTAAAATACGGGCGAAAATAACTTTGGTATGGAACAGGAACTAGAATCTCTGGCTCCAGTATTAAATGGCTACATATATCGGCACAGGGTTGGTGAAATGGGAGAGAATGCAAAAGGAAAAGATGGTGACCATAGAATGCCATCGATTTCACTTTTAAAGTATATTAAACTACATGCTTTATTATATTTTTCAAATCAAAAGTAGCTGGTAAATATTAAGATATAGGCCCATATCAAGAATATATTTAGCTTCTTAAATTAAGAATTGATCTGCTTATTTTATGCAGGGGAAATTTCAATCGCAGACAATGGTCTTCCTCATTCCACTGTTCCTTGCCCTATCCTAAGAATGCCGAGCGCCAGGCGAGGAAGCGACAAGTATCAATTTTTATGTCATTGGTTTGACTCAACCAGGGTTCGAACCCACGATCTACCAACATGGTTGGTTGGTGGAGTTTACGTCCTGGCAACATCTATGGTCAGATCAGGACAGGTACCGCCTTGTGACAGTGCACACTCCTGGTGACTTTATAGTGCTGCCCCACTGGGAAACCAGGCTGCTGGAACCATGACCCAATATCCCACTCAGGCACATTATCCTGACACTGAGCTCACCAGTCATTGCCCTGTAGTATTAATGCAGAGCACCAGGCTAGGAAACGACTTGTAACAATTTTATAAGTCATTGGTTTGACTCGACCGGGAACCGAACTCCCAAGCTTCCGCATGCGAGGCCCGCGCTCTGCCGATTAGGCCACCGTGCCATCGAAAGCCTAACATCCTTTTGTTTAATATTAATTATAACAATTAACGCCTTCCTGTATTAAGCCTGAAAGGAAATTAATGAAAAATCTGTAGCACGTTCTTCTTCATAGCCGACATGATTGGTATAAAATGAATTGATGCCTACCTCTCTGATAAATGTTGTGACGTCACACATCATGTCCCATGTGTAGTCTGCGTGAGTAGCCACTTCAGCCAAACTGTACTCGGAACGTTCACCAAAGAACTGATGGTCGTTAAAGCGCCTGTCACTCCTTACCGGACACCACCGAACAAAGAATTGTCTAGTCCGGTTCTCTCCGTACACGAAATGGAGCGTAATTGGGTCAATTGCCGCCGGACAACCGGACAAGTACCGTACATGTACCGGATGAGAACCGGACGGACCGACCATCAACCGGACACATACCAGACTTGATTTTTTGGATTTTCTTGGTATTGTCATGGGTGTGATGAAAATGGGAAATATTGCACATAAAACGGGACTCGAACCCACATCTCTTTGCATTCCGGGCCAGTGTGCTAACCATTACACCACCTAGGCTCCCTGATATCAACACACTACCCACGCCTACCTATCTATGTGGTTAGGTCAGTGGCGACTACTACAGTATATATATATTTTATTGACGTTCTCGCCACCAAACAATTCCGGAAGCAAACCAAACACAAACTGATGGGTACCGGACACCAACGGATGGGTACCAGACACCAACGGATGGGTACCGGACATGAACCGGACAAACCATACACCAACCGGACACGTCAGTCTGGTGGTGTTCGGTAGAAGTTTTGTGCATGTTCAAAACTTGTACCGGACACCGCCGGACACCACTGGATGGGTACCGGACATGTACCGGACATTGCCATACACAACCGGACAGTGTCCGGTTCTCGTCCGGTTCCCCAGTCCGGTACGGTGTGACTGGGCCTTAAGGCAATTCGCACAGCTTGGTGAGGAGTGTATCAAACGGAAGCTAACCTCTGCCAGCCACTGTTCGACCTGAAAAACAATGGGCATGGGTGAGGGGGTATTAAATATGTACATATATACTGGCCATATATATCATCATCATCATGCTGTCGGTCATGATGTAATGTAGCAGTCACACTATGACGACAAGGGGATGACGACAGCCCGGCGACTGGGATTTTGTGAAATCACGACGACAGATGCAGATTCGGGCTAAGTTGGACGACAATCGGACGACATCGGGTCGACAAACGAGACGACAGCGGCGCGACAGTGTCTGTGTCTGTGTGTGTGTGACTGTGTCTCTGTGTGTGTGTCTGTGTCTCTGTGTCTCTGTGTGTGTCTCCATGTGTGTGTCTGTGTCTGTGTGTGTGAATCTGTCTCTGTGTGTCTCTATGTGTGTGTCTCTGTGTGTGTCTCTGTGTGTGACTCTGTGTCTCTGTGTGTGTCTCTACACAGACACAGATACACACACAGAGACACACACAGAGACACACACAGACACAACACAGAGACACACAGACACACACAGACACATACACACACATAGAGACACACAGAGACAGATTCACACACACAGATACACACACAGAGACACAGATACACACACAGAGACACAGATACACACACAGAGACATACACACAGACACAGATACACACACAGAGACAGACACACACAGAGACAAAGATACACACACAGAGACACACACAGAGAGACACACACACAGACACACACAGAGACACAGACACACACAGAGACACACACAGATACACATAGACACAGACACACACATAGACACAGACACACACAGAGACACAGACACAGAGACACATACATGGAGAGAGAAGCAACTACAGCTTAATGACAAGACGACGGTGCCGCGACAGTGCGACAGTGCCGCGACAGTGCCATGACAGTGCCACGACAGTGCCGCAACATCGGCTGTCGTCAAAGTTTTTCAACATGTCCAAAACGCCCACGACAACCCGGCGACAGTGGAAAAACTGGAGGTGCCGCGGAGGTGTCGCGGTGACACCTGCGCGACACCTGCGCGACACCGGAAGTCGCTGTCGCAGAGCTGTCGTCGCCACTTGTCGTCATAGTGTGACTGCTACATAACAAAGACTGCTTTCATTACTTGACTGTCACTCTCCATTTGGCTCTCTACTGTGAGATTTCATTTTTTTTAAAGCTGCCTGCAAAAGTGTTGAACTGCTGCTGGCTTTTGCAAGTTGGCAGCGGCACTCTCTCGTGGAGCAAATAGAGGTCTCATACCGGCAAGAACATGTCCAGACAGGTGCAAAACTATTTGTCCCTGCAGTGGCTGGTCGGGGTGCTGCCACAGTGACATGGTTTTCTGTTCAGGGTTTGCTCCCTTAGCCTTCGGTTCTGTCAAAAACCTGTACCACAAGGCAGTGGTTTACAACTCTGCAGGGCAGGGGCGTCAAACCCCCTGAGGTATTGCAACACCTGCATATATATATATATATATATTATATATACACATATATATAGAGAGACAGAGAAAGAGAGAGAGAGAGAGAGAGAGAGACTACATATTGTTTGTTTGTTGTTGTTCTTTTGCGTCCTAGCAACATTTAAGGTCATCAGTTCGAGTACTGACTTGTGACAGTGCGCACTCATGGCGACTTTATAATGCTGCCCCACTGGGACACCAGACTACCAGCACCATGACCTGATATCTCACTCAGTCACATTGGTCATAATGCTTGCATTGCATTTGATTCGCGGCAGAGGAGGATGACCCCCCACGCCTGTATCTTCCCCCGCGCGACGGTTGCCGGTTACATCACCCCCCCCCCCCCCCCGTGTCTCGGCCCTTATAACCGAGCCCGCCGCTGCCTCCAGCCACTCCGCCTCCAGCTCTCCTCCCGTGACCCTGTCCTGCTGCTCAATTTCCACCCACCCACCCGTACTTTCTTCTCTCCCTTTCTTTACTCTTTCCTTCCTAGGGTGGAGGGCTCTTCAGGGCTCCTCTCCCCCATCTCCTGACATTAGCCCCCCCCCCCCCCCCCCCCATGAACTCTATTACCGCCCGGGTCTCATTACCCTGATTAATTTACACATTGGGGGGTGGGGGTGGGGTCCATTAGTTGTTTAAGCAGGGGAAATTTCAATCGTGGACGATGGGTCTTCCTCATTCCACTGCTCCTTGTCCTATCCTAATAATGCCAAGCGCCTGGCTAGGAAGCGACAAGTATCAATTTTTAAGTCATTGGTTTGACTCGACCAGGGTTCGAACCCATGACCCCACTATCTACCAAACACGGTAGACGGAAGCTCTAACTCATTCGGCCATCCCGTCTGTTATTGCCCTGTAGTCATAGTATTGTTCTCTCATTACTCATTATTCATAGTATTGTTCTCTTGTACCTTCACTTACTCATAGTATTGTTCTCTGCTATTATCTATGTCTCGCATTTTATTCTGTAATAAACTCCTGTTTTTCTCCACCTCGGCCTCGTCTTCCTCCTTCGTCACGCATCATCCTGACAGTGAGCCAACCAGTCCTTGCCCTCTCCTAATAATGCCAAGCATCAGGCTAGGAAGTGACACGTATCAATATTTTTAAGTCATCGGTTTGACTCTGGAACTGTACTCCCGACATATGCTCTCCAAGCACACCTTTTCAGTTTGTGTAACTGAATATGTGGAGGGAGAGTGTCACAATGACTACTCTGCGAGTGCTCCCTAGAGAGGTTCCTTGGTGTGTCCGGGTCTGTGGGGAACCATATTTTATTATTTGAAACCGTATTTGGTCATGTGGGGAACCATATTACTATTATTATGTCATATGATGAGGGAATCCCCCCATTCATATATTTCATTCCGAGTTTGCTTGTCTCAGTGGACTATAACGGGTAACTATAAAAGTAAAATGGAGAGAATTCAGTGGCCGCCATTTGGGTTGTTGTGCATTCTCACCCAGTTCATCAATAGAGGGGGGTGTAATGACGTCACAAGACAACTTTCGGTGGCCATATTGGATTACATACAGAAGGCTTGCAACTGCCTACACTGTGCTTATTTACTGATTTGTTGGTTTATTTGTCACTGTTTTGAGCAGTTTGGCCTATGGTCAAAGCATGAGATCACTCTACTCATACTCAGCCATGCTTAAAATATGTAATGTCGTCTTTTGGTTGTATAGTACTCCGCACAAAGGGAATGTTAGCTCTGAAACTGGACGGGGTGGCCGAATCGGTAGAGTGTCAGCCTCCCGTGCATGCGGAAGGTCGGGAGTTCAATTTCTGGTCGAGCCAAACCAGTGACTTTCAAAAATTGATACTTGTCGCTTCCTGGCCAGGCACTCAGCATTATTAGGATAGGGCAAGGACTTGTTGGCTCAGTGTCAGGATAGAGTGACTGAGTGGGATATTGGGTCATGGTGCCAGGGGCCTAATTTCCCAGTGGGGCAGCACTATAAAGTCACCATGAGCATGCAGTCACAAGTCGGTACCCGTCCTGATATGACCATAGCTGTTTCTAGGACGTAAGACAACAATAAACAAGCCAACAAAGCTTTCAAATGGATCTTCGGCTCAAAAGCATGAGATTACTCCACCCATACTCAGCCATGCTTAAAATATGTAATGTCGTCTTTTGGTTGTATAGTACTCCGCACAAAGGGAATCTTAGCTCTGAAACTGGACGGGGTGGCCGAATCGATAGAGCGCAGGCCTCCCGTCGATTCAAACCAATGACTTACAAGATTGATACCGGTCACTTCCTAGCCAGGTGCTCAGCAATTATTAAGATAGGGAAAGAACTGGTTGGCTCGGTGTCAGGATAATGTGACTGAGCGGGATATCAGGTAATGGTGCTGGCGGCCTTGTCTCCCAGTGGGGCAGCACTATAAAGTCACCATAAGAAACACTGTCACAAGTTGGTATCCTTCCTGATACGACCTTAGATGTTGCCAGGGCATAAAACTCCAACAACCAACTAACAAAGTTTAAAAAGAAACTCACCAGCATCACGGTGTCCTTGCTCCAACAACAGAATGCATACAAAACTCGACAGCGTGCAGTTTACATAGCATTAATGCCTTTTATTATCAATGGAAATACATATCCGATATATATATGCATCTGCGGAACTGGAAACTAATTCTTTTTACATATACAGCCATTTAACCGGTTACACAACAAACATGCTAGTGTAACTGTCCACATGTACAACTTCATTATGATTAAATTATCATTATGTATGAAATTTGTCTCGACCATTCATACATTAAAAAATATATATATATATATATTAAAAGACAGGCACATGACTCCTACGCCGGTGACGCAGTTTCAGCGCCCGGTCAGTTTCAGCGCCCGTATAGACTCAAACTCAAGGCATTGTCAATGGTCGTGAGCAATCTTCATACAGAAAATACAGCAAAAGTGAAATATCTCTAAAACTACACCACATATTAACAAATCGCTTGGTACACATATAGAAAACATCTTTACCAAAAAGACTGTATTAAATTTATACGGTTAGGGTTCTTGATTTGTATTAATTTTGAATAAAACTAAGGTTTCGCACTGCGCGTACCGTCAAACTCAAGGCATTGGTCAATGGTCGTGAGCAATGTTCATACAGAAAATACAGAAGTCAAATATCTCTCAAATTACACCATCTAGAAACAAATCGTTTGGTACACATATAGAAAACAGCTTTACCAAAAACATTATATTAAATTTATAAGGTTAGTGACGATGATGTTAGATTTTGACGCATGCGCATGAAACTGACCAGGCGCTGAAACTGACCGGGCACTGAAACTGCGACACCGGATAACTATGAAAACGCTCTCCTAGTTATTAAAGTTGCATAATCCGATGAAAACATAAATTTCAAAAACGAAAATCTCTGCCATATATGTGATCTTACATGTCCAATGTATATACTTATGCAATCATTTGTATTA
Source organism: Branchipolynoe longqiensis (assembly GCA_030323885.1). Taxonomy (NCBI): domain Eukaryota; kingdom Metazoa; phylum Annelida; class Polychaeta; order Phyllodocida; family Polynoidae; genus Branchipolynoe; species Branchipolynoe longqiensis. The sequence goes on from CM059186.1 coordinate 103,478,479, forward strand.
TTTCAGGTGGGGGGTGGGGGTCCACCTATAAGAACGTTAAAACTAGCTGACTGTCATGACCTGGTTAGCACTGGTGAACAGTGCAATGATATTTGGCGCTTTGTTTCAATTGGTGTTTACGCACAAATGATGTTGTATGCTTGCACTCCAAATACCTTCAGTTAGTCGATTACCATAACAATTACTATGGACAAAAAGTTGAGATTAGTTGAGTTTTTAACCACAAACATGTAGTAAGGTCACTCATTGTATGGCTTCCTCAAGGGCTGATCTTCCACCGAGCAACCAATGTTAAATAGAGTGGGTTACAGTTGTCAACCTGATGTATTTAGCTTTAAAAGAAATATGAAGGTTAAGAAAAAATAAGGTTCAAGTTAAACCAACGGATTATGCAAATTTAATCATTAGTGTTACTGCTAGGGTTGCTGAGCATTAGATTCCCACACCAAGAGATCAGAATGAGGTTTAAACAAGATTTGGCACCAGTTTTCTTTTAGCATAATTTCCGTAACAATGGCGGATATTATAATGCAAGTTTTCTTGTCGTACAAACTCCTACTGCGATGTAGCCAGAGCAGTACCTAGTGGTGGTGGTGGTGGTGGTGGTGGTGGTGGGGGGAACCACAAAAAGAGTATGTAACCTCCTTGAAATGACTGGAAATAGCATTTCAGAGCATTTAGATTAACAAATTTCCTCGGGATTGGGGGGAGGGGGGGGGGGGGGGTGTAGTCCCAGATCCCCCTAGTGCTTCACACCTTTAGCACTTCAACATTCCAAGAATTTATTTGCGTACCAGAAAAAGAAATTCCTAACTACGGCTATGGTAGCTACATAACTAATTTTTAGATTCATTATATTTGTTTGTTTAACGACTCCCCCAGCACAAAAAGTAGACATATAGAGGGAATGCACGTGACGTCATCACTCAGCAGTCAGTTGCCAGCCACCTTGGATTACGAGCACCCTCCCTTGCCATGTTGTGAATGGATGCATATGCAGTAAAACAGAGTTTTCTTGTGTTCTGGGAGGTTTTGGCAGTTTACATCCTATGTGTTTACTTACAGCACTTTAGCAACAACTTCTGAGGCCAAACTGCTCAAAACAGTGATAAATAAACCAACAAATCAGTAAATAAGCACAGTGTAGGCAGTTGCAAGCCTTCTGTATGTAATCCAATATGGCCACCGAAAGTTGTCTTGTGACGTCATTACACCCCCTCTATGGGGGGGGGGGGGGCAGATTCATTATGTGCTACTACTAAACATACCTCCCTTCAAACAGGACTTACAGGATAAACTGACGGAGGGGTGGGTTCACTGAATACCAAGTCTTCCGAGATACCAACGCTAGGACCCAGCAGGCCACTATTCAGGCACGTGGCACTGCTCGGGTGGGATGGGGGCACACTGCATCAATCTAGAAAACTGATGCAGTGTACACGCCAGACACGCGGGATACACACAATGGCCGCGCAGTGTTGAATCAGCAGTGGGCCCTGCTGCCAGTGTCGCGGTTTAGATTCTCAGTGGGTTTAGAATCTATGCTCGGGGTTCTGCGTATGCGCGTATTCAATTAAGACGACCCGGGCGGCTCGGGTCACCCGAGTTGCTAGAAATTCAAATAGAACACCGCGAGTGGAGTTGACAAAAACATGTGCCATGTGCTAAAAGTATTTTAGCTAAATAATATATATTTAGCGAATTGAAGAGTTAATGCCTTGACAACATTTGTGCGTCAAAATGTTGCTCGGGTCACCCAAGTTGATTAATCGAATATGCTGAAATGCCGTTCAATTTTTATGCAGGCGCAGAACCCTGAGCGTAGACTCCAAACCCACTGAGAATTTAAACCATGACACTGGCACGTGGGAGTAGATGGGGTTACTATGGTTACTACTTAAGTCAGGGTGTGGACAGGGAGGGGTGAACAGGAAGTACAATAGTCGCTTTGTCATCTGCTGTGATAAGTTGACATCTGTTCTTCACTATGTTTAGTCAAACTAAGAATGTCAGCGTTTGTAATAACAGTAACAGAATAGCAAAAGTCATAAATGGGCACGACGCAAATAAGTTATACAGCGACAGCATTTGACGGTGGAAGATGTCCTCAGTGAGACACTTTCAATAAGTGCACTGTGCATGTAGCTTGGGGAAAGGCTTAAGTAGCATTGGGCGCACTCACTCCTTTTGGTGTGTGTTAGTATTACACATATCACTGAAAACACATGTCAAATCTGTAAAAGAAACCTATTACGCCTAACAAAAACATCTAGACATGGTCCCTATTGGTGCGTGACCAAGTCAGGGTGAAAATGAGGCTCGTACACCAGTCGCGCCTTTCTTTAATACAGATTTACAGGTTCCGTACAGATGTGAAAATATGGAATTTGAGGCTATTTTCAGGCTTTTTAAGGTTGTTTTTGATAGGAATTCAAGACTACTTTCATTTGGATTTGGATTTCGGGGGGGGGGGGGGGGGAAAATGGCGAATGACGATTTCAGACTAATTTACATCAGTGGGGACAGTTCAAATGAATTCAAGGCTTTTCAAGACTAATTACCTAAAATAGGTTAATTTCAAGGCTTCAAGGCCTTAAAATGGGGAAAGACTGCATGACACATGCCACCCGTGCCCGTCCCCTAAATCCGCTACTGCAGATAGCATACACTTTAGTTTCTAGGGATGTAAACAGGACCCATTTGTAGTACTAATTGAATGTGCAGCAACCTCTACCGACACTAATTGAATGTCTGCCTGCAAAACAGCATGCTGAGCAAGTCATCATTGTTAACCTGCGACTGTGATTCACATCGCAGATAGCATAACCACGGAAACCAGTAAACAGTCACGCCATTCAGTCAAATACAGGATTCAAAACATTTATGGAATGAGTTATTTACCCATCGTATTAAGGGGGAGGGGGGAGGAAGAGAACAAATTTGGTGATGGTCCTTTTGACAGACAGTTTTCATTTTTATTTTTTTATTTGTAACCTAGCGTTACGTAGTCACCACCACGGCCAGAGCTGCTCACTTTGTCCGTGGCATCCGAACCCGCGAGGTGTGGAGCTGTCTTAATTACCACTTCATGTGCTTTTGCGTTACTGAATGTGCTTTCGCGCTACTGAATTGCTGCTAGCCCAACACATTTTTAATATTTTTAATTTAATAATTTAAATTAGGGGCGGGCGATTTTTCAGGCAGGGGACGATCACCATTTTGTTTTGTTAGGGGTCTAACATAGTTAACTGGAATGACGACAGATAAGTGATCAAAAATGGCTGATCATTAATTGATTAAACAGCCTAGCCTGTACACTTCAAGAGTAATACATCCAAAGTTTTACGATAATAGATTAATAAATAAGTAACATTATTTGTTTATAAAACCTAGTCTCATTAACTTGACGCATACGAGTGCCTGATATTGTCTAAGAGAATATTTGCATTTGTATAAATGCTTGTGTATTCACTGTATGTCTACTGTTTACTTCATAGTTACAAACATTGTAATTTAATAGCATAACAATCAGATTACTAATTTATGGGGTGAAGCGCCTGTCACACCATACCGGACTGAGTACCGGAGACCACTGGAAAGAATTTTCTAGTCCGGTGCTCTACGGGACACAAAATGTATCGAAATGCATCGAAATGGAGCGGAATTGGATCAATTGCCACCGGGCGACCAGACAAGTACCGTACATGTACCAGACGAGAACCAGACACGTAACGGATGGGTACTGGACATGTACCAGACATGTACCGGACACCAACCAGACACGTCAGTCCGGCGGTGTCCGGTAGAAGTTTTGTGCATGTTCAAAACTTGTACTGGACACCACCGGATGGGTACCGGACATCGCCATACAGTACCGGACAGCGTCCAGTTCTCGTCCGGTTCCCCAGTCCGGTAAGGTGTGACTGGGCCTTGAGGTGTACATTTGATATATATATATACATATATCATGTATATATATATATATGTTAAAATAGAATACTGGGTACCAAAAGTGTGACATTCATGACATGGACACTAAAGGTCAAAACCCACTGAAAATCAATCAACGTGTTAAAAAAGTTACAGCATCTTTAGGTCACTAAAGTTTCATAAGAAATTAATTATCCTTGCAATTCTTTTTTTAATATTGGTGATTAGGTTCTTTTATATGCCTCCTGCACCCACGATGACTCCCTTATCAGTTTTTAATGACTAGAAATTGTCCATTCAATATTACCAGTCAGAAATGTCATATTTTTGTTACCATTTTGATGGGGTTTTTTATAAGAAAAATGTCCATAACATTAGGTTTTTAAATAAACACTACCAAGTTACCTGAGGTAGGTCTCCTATCCCTAAACTATATGTTAGACAAAAGATAAGTGATATTAACACACAGATAGCTGTGCTAACACATGAAATGTAGGCGTCTGCATTCTCTCCAGTATCGTATTTTTACATATATATTTATATATATAATGTAATACACAGGGATGAAAGTGGTACCCAACAAAAAACGCTGAAATCTTGGCACCAACGGCTAATTTCCGCGATAACGCAGATTCTGCCCCCCACCCCCACCCCCACCCCCTAGGATGAGTACTGTCAGGGAATCACGGGGGAAATGCCGGAAGTCTGGCTTCAACTCTCCTTCTTGTGACTATATTATCGCCTATTCCTAACTCTTTCTTGTTTGGGTTTATGTTCTAGCAACGTCTAAGGTCATATAAGAAGAGGATTCTGACTAATCAATTATATTATACTCACATTTTCCGAACATTAATCAGTGACTATCAACAATCGCGGAAATCTGCGAAATCGCAGAGATCTTTCATCCCTGAATACATTTTTAAGTGGGGAGAGCATATCCGATTTATGCGCGCTAATAACGATAGCATCACATCGTTGAGCAGGTGGAACTTAGGCCATGTTTTAAAAAAGAAACACAATTCTTTTTTGTTTAACAGTAATACAATTTATCGCAATTTACTGAATAACTTCACAAATATAACCATGTTTCATTTGGAAATAAAGATACATTTAGTACAATATGCTAGAAATATAATTGTCTTACTCTACTGAGCTTTGATGTAACTAGGTCAGACTGTGTGTTGAAATAGTGCTGGCTAATGCAGCAATCCCTGACATCTCATAAAAAAAAGTTTGTTTTATTTAACGACACTCCTAGAGCACATTGATCTTTATCATCGGCTATTGGAAGTCAAACATATGGTCATGCTGACACATTTCTTTGGAGGAAACCCGCTGCTGCCACATAGGCTACTCTTTCCAATAAGCAGCAAGGGGTCTTTTATATGCACTTTCCCACAGACAGGACAGCACAAACCACATGACACATTTTTTCCCTCCTAAATGTGGTCTGATTTCTGTGTCTTTAAAGCATCATATCTCGAGTTCTAAAAAGGCTATTATAACAAATGAGGTATTTTTGTGCACCGTTTCCACATCCTATATCTGATGAAACAGGAATTTGATGCATTCAGGATGTTTGAGAAAAAAGTGTCCAAGTGCCTACCGAACGGTAAAAGCCTGTGAAAGCTTCCACGCTTCCAATTTGATAAATCCACAGAGGAGTGAGCATTTTGTTTGAAAGTTGTGCAGCAGATGACATGTAGCCTATTGTTCTGTCCACCTCCTGACCTAATTCAGTCAGTGATGCAAAAATGAAACATAGATATCACGTGATGGGTCATTAACATAAGTAAATTAACCGGAAACATCCAAGAAGCATGCCAAATTTCACTTCCGTCCCACTGAAGCAATGGAAACAGGGAAGAAAGTGGTCTGCGGCAAAAAAGGCGCCACCTAGCGGGTTTCAGCAGAACCAATGGCGAATTTCCGTGAAAACGCGGATATTTCCCCCATAGGATTAGCACTGTCAGGGAATCGTGAAGAAAATACCAGAAGTCAGGCTTCAACTGTCCTTATTGTGATTGTATTATCACCCATGCCAATTTCTTTCTTGTTTGGGTTTTATGTTCTAGCAACATCTAAGGTCATATAATAATGGGAATTGGTATAACCAATTGCTGTCATGTATAGTGGCATTTTGTGAACGTTAATCGGGGAATATAAAAAAATCGAGAAAATCCGCGAATACACAGATCTTTCATCCCTGTGGAAGGAAGGTGCAGATTTTTCAGCGTTAGTTGCGCTGCATGCTTTTGCTACACCTTTCCATCTTGAGTCTCGGTTGCAACAAGTTCATTTGCGTGCCAGAATTAAGGGAGATGCTGTTGTGGAGCTCGCTGCAGTTTGACAGGGGGAACCACAATGGCTGCCGACACAATCTTCTATGGGGGGGCGGGGGGGTGGGGGTGAGGGACATTATAAGGTTACTGGGGAGTGCGGGGGTGGGGGGGTGGAGGGGAAACATTTCGAACGATTTTATTTGTTGCTATTTTATGTCATAGCAATATCTACGGTCATATCAGGACAGGTACCGATTTGTGACAGTGCAAACTTTATAGTGCTGCCCAACAAGGAAATCTGGCTGCCGGCACCATGATCCAATATCTCATAGTCACATTATCATGATACTGTCCTAACCAGTTATTGTCCCATCCTATTAATGCCGCGTGCCAGGCTAGGTAGCGACAAGTATCAACTAAGTACTTACGATTACAGAGCCCCTCACCCACCCACCTACTCACCCAAACACACGCTGCACTATTTAACACACGGAATACAACAGTATTAGGGGTCACCTCGACTACTGCAACATGACTGGATGGTTGGTTGTTGGCATTTTACATCCTGGAAACATCTGCGGTCATATCAAGACAGGTAGAGCCTTGTGACAGTGCGCTCTCATGGCAACTTTATAGTGCTTTGTTTGTTTTACGTCCTAGCAACATCTAAGGTCATATCAGGACAGGTACCGACTTGTGACAGTGCACACTCATGGCAACTTTATAGTGCTGCCCCACTGGGACACCAGGCCACCAGCACCATGACCTGATATCCCACTCAGTCACATTATCCTGACACTGAGCCAACCAGTCCTTGCTCTATCCTAATAATGCCCAGCGCCAGGCTAGGAAGCGACAAGTATACATTTTTAAGTCATTGGTTTGACTCGACCAGGATTCGAACCCACAAACTCATGGGTTCGGATTTCCCGATCTCCCAAAAAAGGAGACCGACGCTCTACTCATTTGGCCACCCCGTCTGGTCAACTTTATAGTGCTGTCCCACTGCCTGCACCATGACCTGATATCCCAATCAGTCACATTATCCTGACACTGAGCTAACCAGTCCTTGCCCTATCCTATTAATGCTGAGTGCCAAGCTAGGAATTAACAAGTATCAATTTTATAAGTCATTGGTTTGACTCAACCGGGAATCGAACTCCCGATCTCCCGCACAGAACACCTGTGCTAATGACAGGACCTTTATCCCTATGGCCATTATAGTCAAGTCACAGCGCACCACACCGTTAATCTAACCACCCACCTTTCAAGCCACCATGCCAATATATCCCACGTCTGAAATCACCTGAAACAATGTGTAGCAGTGCATGTTGTTTTTGTGTCCTCTATCCACTAACACCGTAACCCATCATCTTCCTGTGCCCGCACCAATAGGCCAAGCACCTGCTCAGAACTTGCGCTTGAGTTTATCATTCTCCTCCCGCAGCCGTTCGATCTCGGCCATCAGGTCCTGGTTAACGGAGTACTGCTGCACGAGTGTGCGCACTTCCGCCTGCTGGATGTGGAACTGCTTCAACATGTCCATGTGCAGATTCAGCACATCCCGCCGGATCTGGTCCTTGAAGTCCTCGAGAGCGTCGTCGATCATGTTACGAACCATCTCCAGCTGGAAGTTTTCCGGTGTGCCGCCTTCGGCTCCCTGCGGTTGCAGATGCGGTTGCGGTTGTGGGGTTGGAGCCGGCTGTGAGCGCCAATGCCAGGAGGCATCGCGTGAGGCGCCCGCCTCTTGCGGAATGCTGGTGGTGGAGTAGCTGGCCACCTTGAGACGCTGCTCATGTGGAACGCCGGTCGCACCAGCATCTGGGACAGAAAGAGGACAGCGGTTTTAAAGATGACACTATTTATTTATTCATTGACTGTTGCAGGAGATAGTCGAATTGAAAAACAGAGCTTTTTTAAAAAGGGTTGTTCAGCAGCCCTGTCTCAGAGACAGTGCTGCGGGAGTAACTGATTGGTTGGTTGTTGGAGTTTTACGTCCTTGCAACAGTTAAGGTCATATCAGGATGGCTACCGACTTGTGACAGTGCGCACTCATGGTGACTTTATAGTGCTGTCCCACTGGGAAATCAGGCTGCTAGCACGATGACCCGATATATCCCACTCAGTCATATTATACTGACACTGAGTTAACGAGCCCTTGCCCTCTCCTATTAATGCCGAGGGCCAGGTTAAAAACCGACAAGTATCAATTTTATAAGTCATTGGTTTGAGTGGACCGGGAACCAAACCCCCGCATGCAAGGCCTGCGTTCTACCGATTCGGCTACCACGCCCAGTACCATGGAGCAATCACCATGTTACATCAAGGCTCATACGCCACCAATTACCTTCTGGTGTGTTGTGATGGCTGTCGTGAGCGAGCGGGGTGGACGAAGACCTGGTGACCCGACTAGAAGATGGCGGCGTCATGACTGGCTCAGACTGACTGTGGTGGATCGCCGCCATGTCGACAGGCTCCTGAGGCCCCAACGAGCAAATCGGATCAGACTTCTACAGAAAGACAACAAAAAAGTTGGTTTGTTGGGGTTTTACGTCCTACCAAAATAACATCTAAGTAGTAAGGTCATACATTTAGCGGCGAAAAGTCGGTATGTATGTGGCCGGGTTAGGGAAACTCCACAAGTTTAACGTCATCTTCGCTAACCCCAAGCCATATCAAGTTTACCGTCGGTGTTAGGGACCGATTCGGCCCAAATCTATTCAATGCTATCATATTTAACAGAATTACATACTCAAAATGAGAAATTTCATTAAATTAACCTTAAATTCTAACCAATATTAATGCCGCCACTACATCAGTGGCAATATTAATATTGTCGAATCGACGAATGTAAACTAAACAAATCGCCACCGCCTGCCGCATATGCGCCGATATATTAGAGCCAAATCTATTCAATGCTATCATATTTAACAGAATTACATACGCAATCAGTGAAATTTCAACAAATTAACCCTAAAATCGAAGCGATATTAATGTCGCCGCCAAATTTTGGTCAAATTAAACCAATAATCGAACTGATATTAACGCCGCCACCGGATCGGTGGCGATATTGTGAAATAGCGGTGCTCGCCGGCAACAGGCTCAGCAATAACAAGGCTCGCTGGTGCCCAGCAGTGTTAGGGACCGATTAGGCCCAAATCTATTGAATGCGATCATATTTAACAGAATTACATACTCAAATCATGAAATTTCATTAAATTAACCCTAAAATGGAACCGATATTAATGCCGTCCCCGCCCCCACCACCGCCGCAACGGCGGCGATATTGTCAAATAGCGGTGCTCGCCGGCAACAGGCTCAGAGGGATTTCCCAAATCTATAAATGACGCATCGGTTAGCTAACTCCGCCACGCTTTGGCCACATACATTTCCCGTGACACATATTCCAACACTGATGTTAGTTAACCCACCGGACGCCCTTAACGCCGGAGCCGATAAAAAGTTGTTGATACATTTGGCCCCAGGACGGGTACCGACTTGCGACAGTGCGCACTCATTGTGATTTTATAGTGCTGTCCCACTGGGGACCAGGCCGCCAGCACCACTACTGAGCTAACCAGTCCTTGCCCTATCCTAGTTATGTCGAGCACCATGCTAGGTAGCAACAAGTATCAATTTTGTATGTCATTGGTTTGAGTCGGCTGGAATTGGAACTTCCGACCTTCCACACAGGAAGCCTTCGCTCTTACTGATTCGGCCAGTGCATCTGGTCTGAAAAGAACTGGACAAACGGAGTTGAGGGTGATGCTTACAGTGGCTGTGACACCCTCGTCACTGCAAGTGGTGGTTGGGGAGTTGGTGGACGGGGCGTGTTGACTGCACAAAGTCGTCTGGAACGGAGTCGTCTGGAACAACAGGCCGCCCGACCCGAACTGGGTCCGCGACGAGTAGCTACCTCCATTGCCACACAGTGGTGAAAAGATCCCGTCTGCAAAACAAGACAAGGACACAAGTCAGTGAAGCACAACCTATCGAGTCCACCAGATCCTCGCGTAGTCCGCTAACCGAAGCGGGAACCCCGCTGGCCTCACCAGGCGGGCACCCCATTGCACCAAGAATTTTACTATGCAAACAGCATGCATGAATGATCTTTTCACCAACGTAAAACGAGAAGCGGTTCGAGCCATATAGTACTGCCCAAGTGCTGTACCATGCTGCTAGATATGCCGGTCAGGCACCTGTTGACACAGCCAACCATTGCTTGCAGCCAACTATATGCTGATATGCTGCCTCATATAGCTCATTAAAGTAATTTTCACCAATTTAGGAAGAACGATATCTTCAACCTTTATTTAGAATTTTATCTTCCATGGATGCAAATTTTCTAATTGTGAGTTTTTAACTCCAAAAGTGTCTCTTGACACATAGTTGATTGTGTGCTTTTACATTCTGTGTAAAAGCGACAGCCTGATAATAACATGACAGCATCAAATCTTAACACTTCTCACCGTGATTATGGCCTTTGTTGCCAACAAAGCATTAATCAATCACCACTACCTAACTACCCACAAATAATACGGGGGGGGGGGGGGGGGGGGGGGGAGAGCCAATATTACCAACACCTACACGTTATTTGAATCAGACAGAATAGCTTTTAATGAGGCATACCTCCGTATTTATTGATGCTGCCATTAGCCGCTGAGGTGGAGTGCGCATCTGCTGAGGTGTCTCCTGCCGGCTGGCCGGTCACCGGTAGCAAGCCTGCCGGGGAGGATGTTACTGAGCATGCGGAGAAGATACATGGTTATGGTCAGTGTCGAGTGAGCATGCACACCTCTACTAATGTGAACAAACCGCACTGGACTACAGGTATACAATTATCCCCGCAGAAGCACCACTTTCTTCAAATAAATCACACTTAATAGACATATTGCCGCCACTCTCAGGTTATGCAAACAGAACATTTTGAAATAGTTTTAATAGTATTCACTGAATAGAGAATTATCATTTACCACGAACAAAATAATTTGTATTAAAAAAAAGGATTAAACGTGGAATGTTCTTTCCCTTAAAGATTATATATATATATATACTAAATAATACAAAAATTGCAGATTTATCCAAAATCACCGAATTGGTGGAGATCTTTCATCCCTGTTTATATAGTCTTAGTCCAGCTTTTAGATCACTCAGTGTGTGGCACACAAGGCTGCACTAGTCAATGATTGTGATGAGCCCTCCTTCATTGCAATAAGTGCCTAGTGCAGTGTTAACTGCCCCTATGGCAATGCCTTCTGGTAAAAGAAACATTTAAAATGGCATAGTCCGATGGTTTTGAGCTTCTGTCATTTTCCTGAGACAAGTATATTCAATTGATTGTTATAATCTACCTTACTCTAGTTTGAAGTAACTTTTATTTTAAATGGCTAACTTCTGAGATATTTGAAGTGTAAACATGTCAAATTAGTTTTGGCAAGCACACCAAAACTCTGACACCACAGGCTTCTGCAATAACAAGTTCTATTAAATTGACTCAGTGTTTCCTTCTATATGGCAACAAATGCTTAATAAGTGCATCAGTATCTAAGTTAGATATGAAGAATCAAATCTAGATAATTGCTTTAGCTTTGAAAATGTGATGTTTCATCGGACTATGCAGCTTTAAGGGATTCGAAAGTAGTGCTTCTCTTCAGTAACCTGTGTATTCTGCGAACCCCTGCCATGTGAAGACAAATTGTCAATGCACAAACTGTCTTTGTTTCATTTGGCTGTCTTTCCGATGACTGGACACCTGCTATGTCAGGACAACATTAGTCTGGACGCAAGGTTGTCCATTAAAGACAGGTACTACTGTAAATACAAATAAGCTTTTCTCAAGCCATGCACTGGACAACATTGACATAGCGTGACCGTACTATAAAAAGGTTCTTTCTGACAAAATGGAGCTTTCAAGATAATGAGGACTGAAGCTGTGTAACTGCATGATAGCAAAGCAGAGAGAACATTATTATTTTTAATATATCTCAGTGTTAATACCAGTTGAGAAACAGTTATGTAACTGCATGATAGCCTTTTGTAGATAGAACATTTTTACATCCATAACACCGATTCGGTCACTTAGTCAGATAGAACCTTTTTATATTACGGTCACGATTATAGTACGGTCACAAGGTTATTTATGTGATGTATAACGCATTATATGAGTATAAATTGTAAGGGAGCATGTACTGCATTATCTTTATTCCTCCATAGCCGCTGTGGTGGAGTGCCCCCCTCCCCAATCTGTCGGGGTAAATTATTCGGGTGGCCCCTTCGCACCTCTCTCTCACACACACACACACATATATATGCTTTGTTTTCTTATTAAAATGGAAAGAAAAAAATGAGAGAGAAGAGGAACAAAATATTAGATGGAGAACGAAAACAACACGTCAATTTTAGACGATTTGTCGTCTTTAAAATAACATGCACTAGAATGTTATTTCTCAAAAGTATGGTATGTAGGAACTAGAATAGCTAAACACATAGATGAGAATGACCTGACATTAAAGAGACCAGCGGACACTTACGGCAAATGACATCATGGCCAAAGGAGTCATGGTTTAAAAAAAAGTGAATCCCTATCTACCTACCCTACATTTTTGCTTGCCTGTAACCGGAAACACAATTATTTTTGGGCGGGGGGGCGAGGAGAAGAAGTCCTTATTGGTACCCAAGCAACCCCACACTAGCTGTCTAGTTGAAGTCATAATTAATATTTCTACTGACCCGATTGTGTGAAGAACCACCGTGGATTTGTTATATATCACATTATTCCCTTCAAATATTCACAATTCTTGAAGAATATCATGCTCTGCGTGTATTCCCCAACATGAGAATAAGAAGGGTTATATGAATAATATTACCACTTGATAGGCATAGGGTGCACACTGAACCCATTTCAGTGTTAGTCTTAGGTTAAAGCTGCATAGTCCAATGAAGCATCAAATTTTCACAACCAAAACAATTATGTAGATTTGATTCTACATATAAAACTTAAGACACTGATGCACTTAAGCATTTTCTTCTGCATCGAAGGGAATACTGAGTCAATTTAATGGAACAAGTTTCTGCAGAAGCTGATGGTGTCAGGGCTTTGGCATGCTTGCCAAAACTAATTTTACATGTTTGCACTTCAAATATCTCAAAAGTTAACCATTTATCTCAGAAAAATGACAGAAACGCAAAACCATCGGACTATGCAACTTTAGTTTAAGTGTAGTGGACAATATATATAGCTTCATCTCCCTGGACTAGGAATACCACTTATAACCCGAGGTAAAACATGTGCATGCATCCACACTCACATCGATACTGCATATTTAAACGGTGAGACTTCACTACTGTTAAACAATATCGCCATACAATAAGTACGAGTAAAAAAGGAATCAATGCAACAGTGCCAAATAAACAGAAACGTGCAATAATTCACCAGATGTACTCCCATGATTTAATCATATAAAACCATGAAAGGGGGTTGGAAGGGTAACTGAATATAGTCGAACATGAATGAATGAAAGCTTATGATCTACAATGATGAGGAATAGAATTGGATAGGGAACCTCGAGTGTAGGAGATGCGATCTTTGAGAGACGACTTAGAGTTCCATCTCGGCACTGATATTCCTGGAGGTGGTTGGTGGTTGGTGATTGATGATTGCGGAGAAAAACGACATAACCGTCAAGTTGAAAACAGCGAGAGAATTTAAAGCAAGTGATCCAAAACAAGCAGGATAGATAAGTATCAAATTTTTGACACTTTGGTTAAATTACTTTTCATCAAATTTTAACTGTTTAAAAAAACTGTTGACAGGGGAGTTTAAATGGTAAATTGCCATAAGGTATTTAATATGAATGATTCAGTGAAAGCTTGGTGGTGCACTTGGAACTTGTTGTGTGAGATTAGTAGCGTAGTTATGTAACAAATCTAAAAAATACACACACGGACCTGTTGGCGCCAGTGTGAGATAATATTCTGATTCCCATAATAAAGTGACTCCATGGTCACATTATTCTGCATAATAAATCGACTACCCCCCATCATAGGTCAATGGATCTTTGTGGTGGGTCAGGGATATGTTGACACTTTTAATTGTTTTAAATAAAAGATTGTTTTATTTAATCACGCCTCTGGATCACATTGATTTTTGTTTCATTGGCTAAGTTTTTTTAGTTTTTTTAAAGACAGGATATGTATAGTCACTCATTTTCATGTATGTTGATGTATATGTGTGAATGCATATAATAGAATATGGTTTATCTCAAATAAAAAATGTGTGTTTGTCTTTGTCTTTGTAATACTTTTAACCCTATCAGCCCTAAAGAGATTTCAATTGTTGAGTCCCTGGTGTCCTGACCGAATTGTTGAAAAACCTTAATATGTGATGTTAGTGAAATTAAATTGATATATCTATAAAAAAAACTTTGAAAAATCAAGTTGATTTTATATGAAAGAAAATTGATTACTCTTTCAAAGGATACCAAATTTAGCCTCGTTGGTATTACTGGTTATGAGATATGATAAGAAATATGATTAGAAATATGATAAGAGATATGGCGGGCGCATTCTGGCGTTCCCAGCCTGTAAGCACATGTAACTTGCGCGCACATTTTGGCACTGCTGCCCTTAAAGGATTAACTTAGTGGGGAGTCACAATATGATATGGGGGGGGGGGGGGAGTCACTTTATTATGCATAATAAAGTGACTGGGGAGTGACTATATAATGGGCGTCAGAATATTATCTCAAACCGGCATTAAACCGGCTGTGGTGAGTGACGGTTCTACATGGGGCAACCTACTGGGGCGATAAGGCCCGGAGCGGGAGGCCGGGGCGTGGTGCTTGGCGGCAAGTGTCTACTTACTGTCCCGGATGGGCGAGAAGACAGTGTCGTAACCGACGGTGTCCTTGTTGAGGTTGGCCTCGACACGGTTGTTGTTCCGAGTGTCCAGTCCTGAGGACACAAGCAAGCGCAGCAACCCGCAATAATCAATTGGGCAGCTCTGTGAAAATTCATTCCCCACGAAGCAGCACCTTTCAGGCTAGGTCCAAATGCTTCACTTCGTTAGGCATGTTTTATTGTTATTGTTTTTCGTTTGTTTGTTTTTTGTTGTTTTCTTTTTGTTTTTTGTTGTTTTGTTTGAGTTTTATGTCCTGGCAACATATATGGTCACATAAGGACGGGTATCGACTTGTGACAAGTGCACACTCATGGCAACTTCATAGTGCTGCCCCACTGGAAGACCTGGCCACCAGCACCATGACCCCATATCCCACTCAGTCACATTATCCTGACACTGAGCTAACCAGTCCTTACCATATCCTAGTAATGCTGAGCATCAGGCTAGGAAGCGACACGTATCAATTTTGTAAGTCATTGATTTGACTCGATCGGGAATCGAACTCCCGACCTTCCGCACGGGAAGCCTGTGCTCTACCAATTCGGCCAGTGCGTCCGGTATTGTTAGGCATGTAAATTATACATAGGATAGCCTGCCATATCCGTTTTAAATACAGCTAGCATTACTCTATCTACACTGTGACAGTAACAATGCCCGACACAACACACACCTCACAACAACACACCTCACAACAACACACCTCATTCAGCAGTTGCATAGTAATTGGCAAAACATGGGCAGGCGGGAAAACAACCGCCTGTTATTAAGGGGCTTTGTAATATAGGTTTGTTTTACTCAAATAATGAAAAGAATAATATTCATTTCAAATCCAAACAGCAATAACAGCAACTCTTTAATATAATTAACCTCACCCATCCATCTACTAAAGAAAATATAGGTCAAGGTATAAAAAACATATATATTTTAAAGAGAGAAAGAAAAAATTGAATCTATTTGCATTGTGGTTTCACAAATTTCGAGTACAAAAAATAGGTTTTATACAGTCTGACGGTGATAGACTGTGAACCTACTTTTGTTTGTGAACAGATAAACTACACAGTGTAACTAAAAATTAATCAGGCGTGGTAAATATGCCAGTATTTAAAAGAATTAATAATAAGTCTAGAAAATCATGCTAAGGCCACAGTCCTCAGACATGATCTGATGACTTTGTAGGGAAGGAGTGAGTTGATTGTCTGGACTCTACTTGACACTCATGTGAGTGATCAGATAGCGGGAACCATGAACGAGTTGATTCTCTGGACTCGACATGACACTTGTGGGAGTGATCAGATAGCAGGCACAATGAGCGAGTGGATTGCCTGGACTTTACTGGACACCAGAGTGAGTGATCATCAGACCAAGGACACAATAAACGATTTGATTCTCTGGGTCCTAATGGATTAGGCTACGAGCAAGTTGATTCTCTGGACTCGACTGGACACTCGTGTGAGTGATCAGATAGACGGCACTATGAGCGAGTTGATTGTCCAGACTCTACTGGACACCGCTGACTGATCAGCAAGAGCGCCATGATGACCATGTACCTTGAGAGTTGACCCCGTTGAGGTCTGGCTGCACATCAGAGCGTGGCGTCGTTGTCTGTGGTACGGTTGATCGGGATGTCGTTACTTTGCCCGTCTTGGTGGCGTTGTTGTTGGAGTTTTTACGCGACGTGCTGCCAGACCTGGCCGGCGCTCCGCCAACACTGCCCTACAATAGAAGCGATTGGGCTCTCATGTAGTTAGGGACCATCTAAAGTTTTTAACATTCATCATGGTTATACAAAGCATAGGAGTAGGGTCAATTACGACTGTTATCATTTCATAAAATGTTGATATTTAAAACGTTCATGTTCTTTAGGTTCTGTAGTAAAATGTTGATGTGCACTACTTTGAGGGGCGAGGGGAGGAGGTTCTGGAAAGTTAGTATGCTTTGTACGACCATGATGGTGCCTTACATTTAAACAAATCTTATAACAAGTGTAGTAGTCTGCACTGACCTCTCAGGCAAGGAGCCGCATAGACAGGTAGGCATGGGTAGTGTGGTGACATCAGGGATCCTGGGTGGTGTAATGGTTAGAACACTGGCCCGGAATGCAAAGATATGTGGGTTCAAGTCCCGTTCTAGGCCCAAGCGACCGGCAGTGTGACGTATATGGTTCGTTATCAAAAACTATACACCATGTACAGTATAACCCTGTTAAATCAAACTTGAAGGGACCCTAGAAATCTGTTTGGATTAACCGATCATTGGTTTAACCGAGCTTTGGCTTTGACTTTGAGTAAGTGTGTATTGCACATGTAATATACAATGTATGTGTGCAAAAATATACGGATTTTCAGTTCGGAATTACATATTGGCAGAGAGCATTGTTATTCCCGGGCGACGGAGTGGGGACCAAGGTTATGTAACAGAAAAGCAATGGGTGCCCCACTCGCTGTGTGACATATGAGACTATGTGGAAAATATGATAACACATAGTGCCCGAGATTATGACGAGATGTTCCTATATAAGAGACAGTTAATGTTTGGTGAAATGTACCCTCTATGAACCAGTAAGAGTGCAAGTGGAGAATGACATTTTTAATATATATATTTATTGTAACTGTCTGCAACTACCTGTTACCACAGGGACGATGGGCCAGCACACCCTGCCACTCTGCATACATTATGAACACCACCTACAGCTGGGGTTGAGTGACAGCTGCCCCTATTAGGGCGTTGCCCCCCCTCCACCCCCACCCCCCAGGCTGTAGAGGGTGTCTGATTGGCTGACTGTGGGAGGCCCAGTCACCTGCACCCCTTTGCCCCACCTGACCACACAGGCCTCATTCTTGATATAGATTATTCTAGACACTCTGGAAGGGGACTTCTGGATGGATTCTTGAAAGTGAACACACTCTTCTCTTGGCCAGGAACCCAGACACTCTGTCTGAGGCTCCACCTTTCATATACAAACTGAGCTGTGTGCAACAACCATGGGACTCCGGTTCAATGGGCTGTAGGCACTGATTCCTACACATACTAAAGAGAGTAATGAGGCTCTGTATGGACAGGAGGTAAGGAGTGACGGTGATAGGTCGCCAGTAGGTGAACAGGAGTTGATGCCAATAAAGCACAACTTCTTCACTGTCAATCTTGCACGACTTGTCTTCCCTTTCTTGCTTATGAGTTTGTTGGAGAGGGGCATCAGGTGTGAACTGACAGACAGTCGTCAGAACGCACCTGGGAAGAGTAAGTGGTATATCTGGGGCTCAGACGGCCGGGCATTCCAGTTATATTACATGTGGTCACTTTGATGATTGTTTTTCTATGTATGTACAATATAACCCTGTTAAACCCTGCTCGGTTAAACCAAACGATCGGTTAATCAAAACCTTTTGCGGGGGCCCGGCAAAATACTACCATTTATCATATAAAAAAGTCAGTGGGGTCTCAGATGACCTCATAACCACATGAAAGTTTGGTTTAACCATACCGGAGTGGCCTGAGGTCCGACAATTTTGTTTGGATTAACCGATAATTTGGATTAACCGACTTTTTAAAATATAATAAATGGTAGTATTTTGCCGGGCCGCCGAGAAAAGTTTGGATTAACCGATCATTTGGTTTAACTGAGCTTGGTTTAACGGGGTTATGCCGTATTTGGTTTCCACATTAATGAGTTTGCCTTATTTTTGTGGGACGAGGGGTAGTAAGTCAAGTAGTTATGGTTGAATCTGTGTATTAAGTGCCAAAAAGTTATTGTATAAGTACGTTAGCAATACTACATGTATTTAATCTATCCAGAAAATGTATCAAAATATGCTTATATGATTTTGTGCTAAAGTCGAAATGTGAAATTGTGCATATCGACACCATGCATCTACCCAAACGTTTATTTTTCAACTTTTTCTTGTAAGACACAACCTTGTTTGCTTAACTATAATCAATCAAATCTTGTTTGAATTTGTTAGGTGCGCTAAAATGAGGTTATGGACATGTGCTAAAATGATGTTATGGATGGATGTTACATGGTTAATTTTAATGGCTTTCTCAATCTGTACAATATCAAAATCTAAAAGAACACCATTGAATCATGTCCATTTACAAACTTTCTTAAAAAAAAAAAAAAAAAGATATCAATAAAATAAAAATCTGACCACCTTGATCGCCAATAATAAAAAAAATTTTAGTAACAATTTAAGAAATATTTAGACGTGATCTAAATTTAATAAAGATTTGTCTCGATCAAGAGTTATCAAGAACTAAATGCAGAAAATACCAACAAGGGCTTGTTTCAAAACCTTGTATACACGACTGTGTAAATACACTGTTTGTCTCGACTTGATACGAACCATTATAAATCATGAAAACGTGAATAAAGTAAGAAAAATATTACATTTACTCCAAATCTAAAGTTGGACTTTTCTAAATTTAAATGTTGATGTTGAACACGTTGACAGTAACTTGGTGTCTGGCAGAAACTTAAAACCATTGAACTGGATTGGGGTTGGTTAGTTATTGGACTTTTATGTCCTGGCAACATCATATCACTATGGGTACCAACTTTATAATGCTGCCCAACTGGAAAATCAGGCCACTGGCACCAAGACCCGATATCCTACTCAGTCCTTGTCCTATCCTATTATTAATGCTGAGCGCCAGGCTCGGAAGCAACAAGTATCAATTTTGTAAGTCATTGGTTTGACTGGACCGGGAACCAAACTCCCGACATTCTGCATGCGAGGCCCGCTTTCTACCAGTGACGGAGCCTGGTCACTGGACTGAAACTTCTCAGTGCACCAGTATTTAAGTTGTACGCAATGACAAGGGGAAGCACTTTGGCTCCAAAATGGTAGGCTTTGATCATACTCTGCGCCTTTCGGGGAGTTACCCACCGGGGGCTTGGTTTGGAAGATGAG
The DNA here is from genome assembly GCA_030323885.1 of Branchipolynoe longqiensis. Lineage (NCBI taxonomy): Eukaryota > Metazoa > Annelida > Polychaeta > Phyllodocida > Polynoidae > Branchipolynoe > Branchipolynoe longqiensis. Next base: position 103,498,497 of record CM059186.1, read on the forward strand.
ACGCTGGACAGACGACTTGTGTGCTGCCATCTGGCGGACAGGGGACGCCGCCTGGCGGAGGTCATACACAAAGATCTTCCCACGCGTTGACCCCACAACAAACGTAGACCCGTCGTTCATGAGGTCAATGGAAGTTAGCGGGCTGTCAGCCATGATCACCGTCACCACCCTGCAAGTAGAGAGCAAAGGCAGTTTATTTTTAAGGCTTAGAAAATTATGTCGACTTAATGTTAGAGGTCCCAGTGACAAAAATTGTTAAATCCCTGAAAAACTAGGGGGGCTCGAGGACATGCCCCCCCCCCCCGAATAAAGCTGAGAAAATTATGTCTACTTAATGTCAGAGGTCCCAGGAACAAAAATATATAAATATCCCTGAAAAACTAAGGGGATCAGGGGCATGCCCCCCCGGAAACTTGCTCAAACCTACAATTAAAATGGTGCAATCTGACATCTACTTGGACATATTTTGGCCTTGAAATTCCAACAGTTTTCAAGGCTAAAAAATAATTAAAAGAAACATGCTCACTCACTCCCTGTCCATGAATTACAACACCAACAAAACAAAACAAAGATAATCTAATTTTAAATTATCCACGGTCAAATTCCTTTGGGTTGTTTTTATTCGTGGACAGGATTCCCCTCACATACCCCCGATGATTTGGAAACTCGTTTTTCGCTGAAATCAGAGATTTCGTTGAGAAATGGGATCCATGTACTGTGTATGTTTCTATGTAAAAAGCCGAAATTTGGTAAGACAAGAAATATTTTCGACAAATGGGCAGTCTGCTTAGAAACATATGAAGAGTTCAGGCGGAAAAACCAACAGACGCCATTTGGCCTGAAATGAAACCTTGACTACCAGGTTTGAGCTGAAGCTGACATAAATCCAATAATTAAATCCATTTTTTCTCAGAAACCAACACATCCCCTATAAAATCATTACCCAATAGACCTATTACACATGACGTCAGCATAGGTAATTAGGTCTGTGCGCATGCAACTAGGCTGCAGAAAAACACCCTGTTGAATTCGCAAGTTTAATGGCCATGAGCAATGTTCATACAGAAAAAGTGAAATATCTCTAAAACTGCACAACTTAGAAACAAACCGCTTGGCACACAAACAGATCAAATGTTTACCAAACAGATTATATTAAATTTATATGCTTAGTGTTCTGCATTTCTATTAATTTTGAATAAAATTGACGTTTTGCAGTGTACGTATCGGGAAACTCAATGGATGTGCGCAATCTTCAAACAGAAAATATCTCTAAAACCAAACCACCTAGAAACAACATATTCAATGAACAGATTATATTAAATTAATGTGTTTATTGTTCTTTATTTCTATTAATTTTTAATAAAATTAACGTTTTGCACTGCGCATATCGGCAAATTCTTCAGAGAACAACCCAGCTATAAAAGTATTTGAGGTGGGACTTACTCGAGTCGCTGGACGTCATAACACACAATGCGCTTGTCGAGCCCAACGCTCACCATGAGCATCTCATTGAGTTGTGAGAAGGCGAGCCCTGTGGCAGGCGCCTTGTGCAGATCGGTGAATGAGTGGGTAAGCGACCGCCTATTCGTGTCCCACATGTTGAGAGTTCCATCTTCCGACACTGCTGCCAGCAGTGACTTCTTGAAGTGGCTGTACTGGAGTTGTCGCACTGCCTGCAGACGTCAAAACCATGAAATTTTTTGTTTTTTGTTCTCCAAGCAGTGTAGTGATATGGCTTTAGGCATGGCGCTAAGACTATGCTTGGAGAGTACCAGATGATATGTGAGTGCAGATAATATTGCTGTGATTCACTGACAGTGCTAACCCTATGGGAAGCTTTACGCGTCTTTGTGATAATCCACCACACCCAATACCCATCGCAGTCCATCACAAACAGCCAGAGACAAAGATAAATGTTTTAAATATTCCTGGCAATTTGTGATATTTACGTATTAGAGAAAATACGGGGACTTGTTCAAATATCTTTTTTAGAAAACATAATTTATGGATTACCAAAATCCACTAAATGGTCGAAGATCTTTAATCTGTATTTATGCTACAGCATGGTTGTTGAACCTCTGTGTGTTTGTGTGTATAAACAGAAGGTGGAGCCACCGCTACAGAGTTGGTCTTATGGAGTATAACAATAATTAACCTTTACGTATCTGTATACTCGCATAATTCGTTATACATCACATATATATATACGTGTGTAAGTGACCTGTAAGTAATTGTAAGAATTAAACGACTTATGAACATAAACAATTTAAAAGACAGGGAAGTGAAGTAGTAGTCTCCACTGACCTCTCAGGGAAGGAGCTACATAGACAGGTAGGCGGGGACAGGGTGATTGCATCAGGAAACCCAGGTAGTATAATGGTCATCACGATAGCCCCAGAATGGCAACAAGTGTGGGTTCGCATCCTACTCTAGGCACAATATTTTCCATTTTCATCAGCCCAATAACAGAAGCATACAGCAGCATACACATCTACTGACCTGGACCCTCGGGGTGGTGAGTGGAATGGAGCCTTGACCAGTGATGACGTTGTAGATGATGATCTCACCCGTCTCAGAGCCTGACGCCAAGTCGCTGTCGTTCCAGTTCATCTGCACCGACGTGACGGGGCCCTTGTGATCCTGTAGAGAAAAGGTATTTAATTACAGGTTTGTATCCTATAATAGTTAAATTGTTCATTAATCCTGAATAGGCCTTAACGCCTGCATACTGTTCACCCTACTGCGGTACTGATTAACATACAATGGTTAGTTGGTTGGTGGATTTTACGTCCTGGCAACATCTAAGGTCATATCAGGATGGGTATCGACAATGCACTCATGGTAACTTAATAGTGCTAGCCCACTGGGAAATCAGGCCACAATCGCCATGAGTGACTCAGTCACATCATCCTGACACTGAGCTAACTAGTCCTTTCACTATCCTATTAATGCTGAGTGCATGGCTAGGTAGCGACAAGTATCAATTTTTAAGTCATTGGTTTGACTCAACCACGGTTCGAATCCCACGATCTACCAAAACGGGAGACGGACGCTCAACTATTTCGGCCATCCCGTCTCGTCAACATTAAAGGCGTGCATTATATTTGTGTAATAACAATAAATTTATTACAGAAAAGGGGCCGAATCTTTGTGCTGCATTTCACTGAAAAGAGGCTCTGCCAAGTTTTCAACATTTGGGAAATTGTCAATCAGCAGTTATCGACAAGTGTCGAAATCAATCCCAAAAAATCAGGAAACCACCGGCTGACTGTATATTCCCATCCCTGTAATGTATAACTTTTATGGTTTAATCAAATAGGGCCTACTGATATAACACAAACCACTATTATGTTTTGTGATACAATGCCGATGATGTATACTACTTTGTGTGGGTGGAAGAGGGAAGGTGGAGGTGGAGGGGTAGGGAGAGGCGGAAGGGTAAGGGGATGTGGAGTCTGGAAAAGTAGTACACTGTCCAAGGAACCTTGGCCGCAGCACCCTGGACCATTTGGTGCACATGGAGACCTTCATAAGAGATGCTTTCCTTAAGAAGGAGCACGTTGTGGCTGTCTTTTTCGACCTCGAAAAAGCCTATGACACAACGTGGCAGCATGGCATCATGGAGGATCTTCATGCGATTGGCCTTCGTGGCCACTTGCCAATTTTCACGAGGAACTTTCTAGCCTTCAGGCATTTCCGCGTCCGTGTCAAGACTACCTATTCCGGCCTACACTCACAGGAACTCGGAGTATCTCAAGGCAGGATACTGGCCGTGACCCTTTTCGGGGTCAAGGTCAATGGTATTGCTGCTGCTGTAAAGCAGGGGGTCTCCTGTAGTCTTTTCGTGGACGACTTTGTTTTATATTACAGCAGTGCTAACATGAATGTCATAGAGAGACAGGTACAACTAAGCATAAATGGGATCCATCGATGGTCAGTTCTGAACGGTTTCAAATTTTCCAAGACCAAAACAGTCTTGCTGCGTAGAATGCATGCGGAACCGGAGCTGACCCTGGATGGGGATCCCATTAAAGTCGTTGAGAAAACCAAATTTCTGGGCCTCATTCTCAACGCAAAACTGTCTTTTGTGCCACATATAAAGTACCTGAAAACAAGATGCCTGAAAGCGCTGGATATTCTGAGGGTGCTGTCCAGCTCAGAGTGGGGAGCGGACAGAGATGTTCTGCTCTCCGTGTACAGAACCTTGGTTCGGTCACGAGTGGATTACGGCAGCATAGTATACGGTTCCGCAAGGAAATCATATATTGGGCTGCTAGACACGATCCACCACCAGGGACTGCGCCTGGCCCTTGGGGCCTTCCGCACCTCACCGGTTCAGAGCCTTTACGTCGAAGCCAATGAACCATCACTTAACAACAGGAGAATCAAACTGGCCATGCAATATGTAGTCAAGATAAAAACTAATGCATTGAATCCTGCACACAATTGTCTATTCGAGCAACATGACGAATCCAGGTATGAAGCCAGGCCGAATTACATCCGGCCACTGAGGCTCCGAATGAAACCTCATTTGGAGGCCTTGGGCATGGATTTGGACGTGTTGGAGAATGCCAAAGTCCCAGAACATCCCCCGTGGTCGTTGAGAAATCCATCGGTTATCCTCCGACTCACGGAACTGAGGAAGTCTGGGACACATCCACTCGATTACCAAGGACTGCATGCAGAGATTCAAGGCCAGTTTGCAGACCACCTCTCCATATACACTGATGGTTCGAAAGACCAAAGCCGGGTAGCTGCTGCGGCAGTGTGCCGCCTAAAAAATGTTGGTGTATGTTTTCCCGATCAGAGCTAGATTTTCACTGCAGAAGCCCGAGCACTCCTTCTCGCGTTGGAGTGTATCGAGGTATCCAACCACACTAACTATGTTATATACAGTGATTCGTTCTCTTGCCTCCTGGCTGTTGCTGGACTGAAAACGAATCACCCTATTCTAGCAACGGTCATTTATAAAATGAACCAACTGACAACGGATGGGTATGACATCCAGCTCTGCTGGGTGCCTGGCCATGCCCGCTTACAAGGAAACGAACGAGCTGATCAGGCTGCAAAGAAGGCCCTGAACTGTGATCTTAACCGTGTCTGATCCCTCACTCTGATCTGAAACCACTAATAGTCACCCACATAAAATCCAGATGGCAACATGAGTGGGATGAAAACATTAATAAACTTAAAGAAATTGAACCATCTGTGGGAAAGCCACCACAGACTCATGCGGGAGGTCGGCAGGACCAAGTGGTCCTTAGCCGCTGCCCACTCGTGGCTTACACATGCTTTTCTGCTCAAGGGGGAACCTCCCCCTGAATGTATTGGGTGTCAGTCCCCGCTGACACTCAAACACATTTTACTAAGTTGCGTTGATTTTTTTACCCTGCGCCAACAGTTCTACACTGCAGAGAGTATGCATGATCTTTTTACTAAGGTAAAACAGGAAAACATTTTAGCCTTTTTGAGGGCAGCTGGACTGTACCACTTCATATAGTTTACTAAATAGATTCTATCAATTATTAATAAAACTTTTCTTTTTCTATGGGAATTTGTTTCCCTTGACCACAAATATATGATTGTGAGCTTTCTAATTTAATGAGTGTCTATTGGCACATAATTGATTGTCTGCTTTTACATGTAAAAGCGATGGTTTGAACAAAAAACAAACATCTCTCACCGTGAATATGGCCTATGCTGCCGACACGGCGTAAAGCAACCACCAATCAATCAATCAGGAACCTTAAAGTGAATAACTTACAACTAATTAAGCTAGAAATCCAGCATATGTAGCTACCTACCACTATGTTTTTTGTTTGTTTGTTTTTCTTTCACGTCCTAGCAACATCTAAGGTCATATCAGGATGGGTACTGACTTGTGACTGCACACTTATGGCAACATTATAGTGCTGCCCCACTGGGAAATCAGGCCGCCAGTACCATGACCTAATATCCCACTGTCACATTATCCTTGCACTGAGCTAACCAGTCATTGCTTTATCCTATTAATGCCGAACGTCAGGCTAGGAAGCAACAAGTATCAATTTTGACTCGACCAGGGTTCGAACCCACGATCTACCAACACGAGAGACGGACGCTCTAACTCATTCGGCCATCCCGTCTGGTTCCTACCACTATGTAAATACCTACCCTGTATGACTTCTTGACCTTTTGTGACTTGACGTCCCAGACCTGGATGATGCCGTCAGTACCACCACCCATGATGTACCGAGAAGACGAGTTGAACGCCAGGCATCTCCAGCTATCCTGTAGTAGGGAACAGTATCGAATTGAGCAATCTTAGAAAGTAGGTGTGTAAAAAGAACTTACAACTTTCAGGGTCCGTACACATATTAAGATATGAAATTTCAAGCCTTTTCAAGGCTGTTTTAAAAAAAATAGGAATTCAAGACTATTTTCATTTGGATTTAAGGAAAAAACAAGAATGGCGATTTCAGACTAATTTAGATTACCGTGGACAGTTTAAAATGGAATTAAAAGCTTTTCAAGATTAATTACCCAAAATAGGTTGAATTCAAGACTTGTCAGGCCCCATACGGACCCTGAACTTTATACCCTGGGCATTGCTAATCTATGCCCCCCCCCCCAAAAGCAAGCTTACATTAAAACAAGAAGAAACCCAAATAAAGTAAAAATAGCCCACAGAAATAATTTGTTGTAATGATTATATTTTCCGTTTGTTGAAGGATGTTTAAATTCCTATGATTTCTTTTTAAAGCATATTCACATTACAGCATTAGAAATCAGTGGCATTCATTTTGTATTCCTCGCTTCTGTCAGCTATGTGTGTCAATGTTTATGTGACAGTATATTCAAGTAAAGTGAGACTTACCCCAATACGCATATCATAGTCAAGCGTCGGATCAGTCGGAAAAGAAAACGAAATCTTGTCACCACCAGTACTCGAACTGGCAATACACTTAGGTAATGTTAAGAACTTGACGGTAAATGTTGACTCAGAAAAAATATTAATTAAGCAATATATATTTATTATATTTACATTACTGAAGTTAATATTGAAATTGCTTAAACGGTACGGTTAATATCATTTATAAAGCTAATTAAAAAGGGTATATGTGTCGTTCTCAGAAGTTGTGTACCAATACTGTGATATCAGTACCACAAAATCGAAATGATGTCAAAGTCCTATATATATACATGCTTCCTCAATGTGTATGTCCTTTTGCATCTGAATAATTGAAAATAAACATATTCTGACATTAAGTAGGTCAAATGATGCTCATGCCCAACAAATAGCAGTATAGCATGGAAACCAATCTGACTCCAAAATCAAATATTTTCCACACAAAGCTTGACATTTTTAGGCCATTTCACATGCCACTTGCTTTATAAAACAGTAGTAATAATAATTTGAAACCTCATTGCTGTGGTTTTGTCGTATTTGTGATGATTAAAGAGAAAAGCAGAACAATATTAGCATGGTAACAGTCCAAGTGGAATCAACAATTTTACACAAATGTTCAGCTCAAATTTCAATGTTTAGGGGCAATTTCAGGATTTATCTTTTACTATGCCATAACTGGGTCCATGCATAGAGTGTCAAATGGTGAAAATAGTTCCTGTACTGTATATGTACTCAGTGTTTGATACAGAGTTTCATAGTATTTGCAAGTGGAAACGAAATGTTATGATGTTAATGACTCCAGAAAACGTTAACTATTTCATCATTTTTATAATTTTTTAAGAAATAAATGTTTTCAACTTAATGAAGACATTGTATATGACCATTTGAAGTGAAATGTGCTGTTGTTCAGAGGTTTTCATTAAGTTTGTGACACTTTATTTTCAATGCTGATGTAATTTTCTATTTATTTAGCTACATCCATCCCAATAAGATACATAATACATAATATTAACATTTACCTTTGATCTAAAATATCTCCCACATTATTGGGCTAAATGATGAAATCTAAATATTGACATTCCAATAATGGGTTTCTTTGAAATATGCATTTCAAGTGGACTACATCAAGTGGTACACAGTTTCTGAGAACGACCCATATTATAATTTCTAAATAGGTTTACATCCAATCGTTGATCCCTCTAGTAATTAACCATAATCATCTTAATGTTAATGAAATGCAATTGCTCTCCAGCCTTGTCCGGGACTGGAGGGGTGGTTTTGTGTATAATCCTTCACCTTGTTTAAGTTGTTAGGCATGTGGCACAGAGAATCTAACTTAAATCTTGGTTGATATGAAGCTATGCTAACAACATGTACGTCATATAAGGTAGGCACTTGGAAATCTGCCGCACTTGCTGATCTCGCTAAACTAGTGCTGTGACGTCATCACTTTTCAGCAGTTTTTTTCGGCATTCACGAAAATGCGGATTTAGGATAGTAGCACTGCTTAAAATAGGGTACAAATGTACCCTTTTGAAGCATTCTAAATTTTTGTCTGATCAAAATCCAATATGAATTGACAGATACCCAGCTTTCTGAAGTTTAAGGTAATTTTCTCTACATTATGACACTCTTGCTATTTAGCAGACCATTTTTATTTCTAGGTAGACCAGGGGCCGTATGCAGGAGTCAGTGTTAGTGCGGTTTGGTGTTACAGCCTGTTACCGTTTAGCTATCTCCGAGCCGGGGAATGCGGTCAAGCCGTATGCAGGAGCACGTAACACTTTCATTATAGCTAAACGTGAATTTATTTATAGATTTGGGAATTCCCTCGAGTCGACAATATGAATAACGCCGCCAATGCGGCGCCGGCGTTAATATCGGTTCGAATTTAGGGTTAAATTGATAAGATTTCACTTATTGCCTATGTAATTCTGTTAAATATGACAGCATTGAATAGATTTGGGCCTAATCATTGCCACTTTCCTTATGGCAGTGGCGAGGTCTGGCGGCGGCGGCGATTTGTTTACTTTACGTTCGTCGATTCGAAAATATTAATATCGCCGCCAATGTGGCGGTAGCCTTAATAATGTTCGAATTTAGGGTTAAATTGATAAATTTCACTTATTGCGTATGTAATTCTGTTAAATATGACAGCATTGAATAGATTTGGGCCTAATCAATTGCCACCACTTTCCATACTGGCACATGAAAGCGAGGTCGATGCGGCGGCGGCGGCGATTTGTTTACTTTACGTTCGTCGATTCGAAAATATAAGTATTAATATCGCCGCCAATGTGGCGGTAGCCTTAATAATGCTTCGAATTTAGGGTTAAATTGATAAAATTTCACTTATTGCGTATGTAATTCTGTTAAATATGACAGCATGGAATAGATTTGGGCCTAATAAACTCGCTAAACCTAATATTTTTTAGGGGTAAGGTAACACCGGTTAAGCCTTTGGTGTTAGGCCTAACACTGACTCGTGCATACCATTTTTTCGCCGCTAAACCGGAATTCCCGCCAAACACCGTTTTGCCTCGCTAACACTGACTCCTGCATACGGCCCCAGTTATTTAATGTCTTAGCTATTAATATGTGAAGTTTCATAGTGATCCGAATTTCCGCACTGCCATTTTTCCATTCGGTAAGTTTGCCGATATCACCGTTTTTGGTTTGAGAAGTTTTTTCTTTTACTATTTAAAAACATTTTTTTTTTTGGTGATCGTGTATTTATGCAATTATATGTGGGAATTTCACTAGAAGATTTTGAGATATTAGCTTTGAAATTAACATTGAAACATTACTTTGAATCAGTGTAGGTTTTCTTGTCAAGTGTCACAGTTTTATCACACTTTGTAATGCTACTTAGTATAGGCAAGAGGGTGATAAAAAAAGAATTTGATGCATTTTGGTTGTTTGAAAAAAATGTCCAAGTGCCTACATAGGCAGTGATAACAGCAGTTTAATTTGACAAATACACAATGTATAGGTACTAAGGTAGGTTTAGAAAGGATACACCGTTGTCGTTAGACCAGCAAACAGACGATATGTTCTGGTTAGTGTGTGGGTTGAACTGCTTTAATTGTGAAAAACCAGAACAGTCCCATAATTTAATGTCATCCCCAGCCGATGCAAGTCTGAGATCTGCCATTCGGAACTGTTAGTGTGGAAGAAGGTGAAATCCTTCACATCACAGGATCAGTCCTTCACTGAGATGACAAAATGAGTAGCAGTAGCAGGGGAAAAGACGATCCATGATCCATTGATTTCACTCTTCTAACTTTCTTCAAGGTTCTTGGTTCTAAGATGACAGCTAAGTCCGTGGCCGTGGGTCCATCTGATGTTACATCTATTCTTCAGCTATCAACCAAATATGGAAAGTTCTACATAGCTCACTTGTGATTTCATTCGGCATGTTTAGATGACAGTCAGTAATACCAATTTCACTAACTAAAAAAGCAGTGACAGTGACAGCCGAGTTACCCAAGCCAATCACAACAAAACGTTCGTAAGTATCTAGTCAGACTGGTGCCTATCGACACCTTTCAGGCTCATTCAAATAACATATACAATTGTAATAATATAATTCGGGGTGTCCAAAATGTCAGCTAGAATGGGTATCTCCAAATGGTTAGCTGCATCAGTGTAAACGACGGTACTGCACGACAATTCAGCTTTTGTTTCGTGCACTGAAGTTGTTTTCATTCTCTCTTTGCCCGCCATCGAGCATTGCCATTTTGAAACTAGAATGAGGCTTGGCTACTTCCGGTGATGTCTAGCAGCAGCTGGGATCGAGCGCATCAGGGGCGATGATGTCAAAACGTAGTGAAACGAAATTAATCACGTTTTCTATCAATTTCTTGCCTTTAATATGAGTTAGTTCAGTATGAATCGAAATAAAATACAATTCCTAATATGTTATGCTTTGTTTGTGAGTCATTAAATCATAGTACGGAACAATTCTACTTAGTTGTGTCTATAACAACTCTATTATCGCCCACAAGTGGAAGGTTACCCATAAGCATATACACGATAACACAGTTTAGCCATATATGGGCATGTCCTAATTTCGCGAGAACGAGGCCACTTCCGGTTATAGGTTCAGGGGACGTCGCAGCGATGCTTTTTGCTCTATTTGCGTTCAGGGTGAGTCTCGGCGACGCCTCCCTTTTCAATCAGGAGACAAAAAGCGTCTCGAAAATGGCCGCCGTATCCAGTAGTTTCAGCCTATCACAGCGCAGCATTTCCAAGTATCCAGTAGTTTCAGCCTATCACAGCACAGCATTTCCATTGCTAATGGCCGCCTCCTATGGGGGCGGCCATTTTCGAGACAATAAACTGCCTTTGCCGTTCAGACTAGCGTGACGTCACTCGTCAGGCCTGTCGCCGAGGCGCCTCCGAGACGGAGCCCTGAACACGGCCCCCTTCAGTTTGCCGGTGTGGTGGTTTCAGCGGGTTCCCGTGCTCAGAGGTGTCCCTCGCTTCTGCGCTGCTTCTACGCATGCGCGGATTTCGCATCAACTCGGGTCACCTGAGCCACTTATTGGCGCATGCGCACATCCTACAAACTCGGGTCGAATAATCGAATACGCTTCTCCGCGCTCGGGTGGACAATCTTTTTTTTTTTTTTTTTTATGACCGATAAAAATACAGCAAAATAGGATTTAAAGTATTTTATGATGGCCCAGTTTACCTCTATTTCCATTTAATTAATCTAAGTTATTCTTTTTTTGCACATGGCACGTGTATTTGTCGACTCCACTCGCCGTGTTCTATTTGAATTTCTGACGACTGGGATGACCCGAGTCGCCCGGGTAGTGTTAATCGATTACGGCCATCCTTATTAGATTCTGACGCATGCGCAGAAGCGAGGGACACCTCTGAGCACGGGAACCCGCTGAAACCACCACACCGGTGTGGCCGTCTCAGCTGCCACAAGGCTGATTTGCCAAATGTCGTTTCTGCGCATGCGCGGATTCGAGTGACGAATAACCTGCAGACTCGGGTCGAATAACCGAATAAGCTTCTGCACGCTCTGGGTGGAAAAAATGGTGGCTTAATCTAAAACCTCATTATTTGTTTTAATAACAAATATAAGTACAGCAAAATAGGATTTAAAGTATTTTAGGATCGTATAAGCTGACAATCTGGGTTATTTTAAAAAAAACATTAAAAAAACTCGTAGTGGTAGCTGTTATCCTACAGGTACCAGCACGTGTTTTTGTCGACTCCACTCGCGGTGTTCGATTTGAAATTCTTTGAGACTGGCTCAGTTTTGACGCATGCGCAAACGACGCTGTTGGATTGTGACGCATGCGCAGAAGCGACATTTGGCAAATCAGCCTTGTGGCAGCTGAGACGGCCACACCGGAACGCACAGTGCAAAGCATTAGTTTTATTCAAAAATAATAGAAATTCAGAACCCTAACCATATCAATTTAATATAATCTTTTTTGTAAACATGTTTTCTATGTGTATTCCAATCAGTTTGTTTCTAGGTGTTGTACTTTTAGAGATATTTAACTTTTTCTCTCTGAAGATTGCTCACTGCCACTGACAATGCATTGAGTATGCCGGTACGCGCAGTGCAAAACTTTAGTTTTACTAAAGATTAATAGAAATCCAGAACCCTAACCTTATCAATTTAATATAATCCTTTTGTTAAACATGTTTTCTATGTGTATTCCAATCAGCTTGTTTCTATCTGGTGTGGTTTTAGAGATATTTAACATTTTCTCTCTGAAGATTGCTCACTGCCATTGACAATGCATTGAGAAAGCCGGTACCAGCAGTGCAAAACGTCAGTTTTATTAAAAATGAATAGAAATCCAGAACCCTAACCATATCAATTTAATATAATATTTTTGGTAAACATGTTTTCTATGTGTATTCCAATCAGTTTGTTTCTTGGTTGTGTGGTTTTAAGAGATATTTAACTTTTTCTCTCTGAAGATTGCTCACTGCCACACTGATGATACTGCCATGTGCGTTTGTGTACCTGCAAACAGGAATTAGGTCAAGATGGCCGCCAAACCGTGTTATGGTGTATTCAGCGTTGTAAGGAGCGGGACAACCAGCCACGTTCATAAGCACATTCAGCGCTGTAAGGAGCGGGACAACCAGCCACGTTTGAGCCCGTTTGAACTTGCTGGGAATAGACTTTCCTCTTCTCGTCTTCGCGAGAACTCAGTGAAGTAGAATTTGCCGATACGGGCAGTTCAAAATTAAAAGAAATTAACGAACAATTTGGCATAAACATGGATGCACAAATGAAATATTAATAGTTTATTCCACGGAAACGATGGCCGCCATCTTGACCTGATTTCCGATTGAGGGTAAACAAATGCACATGGGTTGTTACAAGTGTTATTTTGTGTATGGCTGAACCAGCATTTATCTTTGTACACTTCTAAAAAAATGTATTAATTGAAGTATATTTGAAATTTATCTACACCAATTTCTGTTTAAATCACACAATATCAGTAATTACAGAATGGGAAACTCATCCTGCAAGGGTATGCTCGATATGGGACAGTGGTCACCCATTTTTCCTCCTTTCCTCGCTGTCAACCCTTCTCAGGTTACCGTACCAGGCGTGTGTGTTCTGCATACCCGACCTGACTTTACCCGACCCGACTTGACTTTACCCCCCGACTTGACTTTACCCGATCTGACTGCCCGACTTCTTTACCTGACCTGACTTTGCCCAACTTCACTTTACCGGTGGTCGATTTGAAATTCTAGCAATTCGGGTGACCTGAGTTGCCACGGTCATGTTAATCGAATATGGCCAGAGTGGCTTCAGGTCACCTCATGGTATTTACCCAGTCTGGTGTTCATAGATAGGTAACCTCCTAAAATTTTCAAAGAGGTCCAAACATTCAAATTAGAACAATATGCTTTTTGATTTTTTATTATATTCCAAAATCTGAGTGAGATACGTGCATTTGAAAGATTTTGACTTTCAGATCTTTTGTATTAGCAAATGCAGCAGCCGTTCCATGCTTGCCACATCAGATGGGCCTGAGCATTAATGGTGTGATGGGATCAACCGCGAATACACATGTTTGTTTGGGCAGCAGCCGTTCTGGTTGTGCCTATGCATTATCATTTGGACTGGATCCATCACAAATGTGCCGGGCTCTGGGTGATCCCGAGCCGTCCGGTGGTGCATACACTGCGGAACGGCTGCTGCCGTCATAACATTAAGCCCAGAACCCGGCGCGTTTGCGATGGATCCTGTCCAAATAATAATGCAAATGATATTTGTAATGTGTCATCGCTTCTTAAATTCATTCTATTTGCTGATGACTTAACAACTACTATCCTTAGGTCAGGAAATGACCCAGTTCAACTTGGCAAACGATATAAGCAAAGAACTTATTAAATTGAACATATGATTTGCAACAAACAAGTTATTACTTAATTAATGTAGCAAAAACAAATTTCATGCTGTTTAGTAATTATAATAAACAATCTAATGTTACTCTATGTATAAATGATACTTATATCAAAATGGTTTATGTCAGTAAATTTCTAGGGGTGCTATGATCTATTATAATAGATCATAACTTAATTGGAAAAATCATATTAGTATGATTAAATCTAAATTGTCCAAAACTATTGGATTTATGCACAAGGCAAAATATGTAGGCCCTACTAAACGAAAATGCATGCTTAATATTGTATTATTCATTGTCTCTGCCTTATGTATTGTTGTGAAGTATGTGGAAATGCATATAAAATAAATATGGAGTGTATTTATTTGCTACAGAAGCAAGCATTGAGAATTGTTTGCAACGTTGGATATCGAGAGCACACTAATGAGCTGTTCTTTGATCTTCATGTATTAAAATTAATAGACTTGGTTAAGATCAAATCTAGTATGATAATTTAAAATGCAAACAAAGGGCTACTGCCAAAAAATCTAGTCTTTATTCAAAATAAGTAGCCATGATACAAGGCAGAGTAATAACCTAAGACAAGTATTTGCAAGAACACCTTTAAAGTCTCAATGTATATCATCTATATGTATAAAAATATGGAATTCACTTTACGCTAATACCGCAAATGTTCAAAAAACATCTAGGGGCCTATATGTTTCAATGAATCTATAAAAAGAGGGAAAATACATAGTAGTCTAGGACATAAATATTGAGATGTAATTTACAGTATGGAGGGTAATGTTGATATGCTTTTAACTTTTATCTTTCTATTTATTATGATATAAGCAATTATCATTATGATTATAATGGTATAAGCAATGTATCTGTGTTATTTTTAAATGGGGAAAGCACCTCATAAGCCTTGTACTTCTGCTTTCTCCTTTTTCATGTGAACAAAATTACTGATATAAATATCAACTTGTGTGTACATTGATCATGTGGAAATAAATATTTTATTATTATTATTATGTCATGTGTGGGTGGAGGAGTTAAAGTTGCATAGTCCGATGGTTTTGAGTTTCTGTCATCTTCTGAGAAAAATATATTAGGTTGATCATTATAATCTACCTTACATTAGTTTGAAATCACTTATTTTAAATGGCTAACTTTTGAGATATTTCAAGTGCAAACATGTCAAATTAATTTCGGCAAACATGCTGAAACTCTGACACCATAGCCTTCTGAAAAATCAGATTCTGTTAAATTGCCTCAGTATTCCCTTCGATGTGCCAGCAAATGCTTAGTAAGTTCCCTAGTATCAAAGGTAGATATGTTCGATCTAATCTAGATAATTATTTTTGTTTTGAAAATTTGATGCTTTCATCGGACTTGCAGTTTTAATATAACACTGTAGTGGGGAGTCGGCTGGGATGATAGTATATAGTAACACAATAACAATATCCCCCCCCCCCCTATCCCCTGGGGTATAGGTAAAGGGTATGGGATCTGTATTGGACCTAAAGCTTTATCTATATCCTACATCTATACAAAATCTTCCACTTAAGGCATTTCCTAC
The DNA here is from genome assembly GCA_030323885.1 of Branchipolynoe longqiensis. Taxonomy (NCBI): domain Eukaryota; kingdom Metazoa; phylum Annelida; class Polychaeta; order Phyllodocida; family Polynoidae; genus Branchipolynoe; species Branchipolynoe longqiensis. The sequence continues at coordinate 103,514,350 of CM059186.1, forward strand.
CTCGGGAGAGGAGGGGGGGATTACTTTAATTATTGTTTTATTTATCTCGGGGGGGGGGGGACTTTTTTTTTTTACTTTGGCTTGGGGGGGGGCACTTTTTTTTTGCACCTCTGAAATGGGGGGCTGGTACTTTTTTTCTACCTTGGCTTGGTTGGAGGTTACTTTTTTTTTATCTGGGTGTTATTAGGGGGGGCACTTTTCATTTGATTTATTTCCTACCTCGGGAGCGAGAGGGGATTTTTTGTTTGTTACCTTGGTTTGGGGGGGGGACACTTATTTTTTACCTGAGTATTATTATTATTAGGGGAAATTCTTTTAAAGGGGCGAGTTATACCTCATCGGGAAAACAAACAAACTCGGAATAGTTCTAATTTGTGCCACAGGGTGGTGCATGCTTAGTACTGAACTTTTCCACTTGGTGGTGTAGTGACCTAGATTGGTCATGTGATAGCTGTTGTGAAAAATGGCTGGGTGAGTGGAGAGAAGGGAGGGTAAAACTGATATATTTTCAATAATAAAATCAGAAACAAATCAGTCAGTGTAATCAATCAAATCTTTTGGGGATTTCTATTATTATTTTTTCCAACATTATTTTCTTGTAAGAAACAATTCAGTGAGCGCAACCGATACAATCTTGTATGGATTATTATAAGTGCAATCAATCAAATCAGAAATAAACCAGTGAGTGCAATCAATCAAATGTTAGAATTTTGTTTATTAATCAGCCAAAGTTTTTTTCCAACTTTTTTTATATAGGTTTTTGTGGTAGTAAGTCTGATTACTGTCAGTGTCATGTAAAACAAATAATATATTATGTCCACTAGTCTGCCGGGTAAATGTGACCGCTGAAAATAAGACAAGCATGATAGAGGGAGTGCACGTGACGTCATTGCTTAGCAGTCAGCGGGCTGCCTCCCTAGCCGTGTTGTGAATGCATGCTGATGCAGTAAAACAGAGTTTTCTTGTGTTATGGGAGGTTCTGGGAAGTTAACATCCAATGTGTTTACTTACAGCACTTTAGCATCAACTTCTGATGCCAAACTGCTCAAAACAGTGACAAATAAACTAACAAATCAGTAAATAAGCACAGTGTAGGCAGTTGCAAGCCTTCTGTATGTCATCCAATATGGCCACCGAAAGTTGTCTTGTGACCCCCCTCTATACTCTGACGTGATGCTAGGCTGGCGATCTAGAGTAGAGACTCTACTAGTTCTATGCTTTTATCTAATATCAACTAAGAAGTGGAATATTACAAATGAGAATATCAGGAAACATTTAATGTTTTTGTTGATAAATGCATTGTGTTTTTATGTACGTTTGTAAGAACAGCTGCTTGGATGTCGGACATTATGCACTCACAACGCGCGAAGGGTAAAACAAATGCCACTGTCAGAGACAACACTAAAACTACCCTAAATATCACAGTAATTTGTGCTTTTTGGTGCTTTGAAAGGCAATTTCTTTTATTTCTATTAAATAGTTCAGATCTTTCTCTACAATTTCATATTCAGCTTTTTTTTATATCAGCCAATTGGAAGCTTTTGAATTTATTTAGCGAAAATAGTTTGTGAGGCCGTGATCCGGTACGGCTACCACTGGCACTGACACTCAGAATATCCCAACTTTCAATATTATCTCTGTTTTTAATCTTTTCAGAGAAAATTGCTCTTAGGTTGAATTAAATACTTCAGATCTTCGTCTTCAATCACGCATTAAGATATTTTTAATCGACCCAATGAAAGCTTTAAAATTTATTTTGCAAAAATAAATGCTCCGCATAGACATAGTATTGCTGCAGCACAAATTACTGCGTTGTTTTACCCTTCGCGAGTGGTTTGGCCAGGCTGTGACGTCATGCCGACATAGAGAATACACCAAATCTAACAGAAGAGGCTATCAAGCAAATCGAAAGATATTCGGCTAGTCAAACCTCTCTAAATCGACCGACTTGAAGTGGTCCATTTAGGGAGTTAGAATATGGTTACAATGGTATTATTGGGACCCAAATAAAGCGATCGATATAGGGGAGTGGTTGGTCTGTGGAGGTGCTTTATTAGAGAGGTTTTACTGTATTTTACATGCGTGTCTAAGTCTGCAGAGGAAAGCCTTTGCATGAGTGTACGAACATATGAAGTTTTACCCTCAACTTTAAAAAGCTGGATATCTGTCAATTCCTGATGGATTTTGACTGGATGAAAACTGAAATCTTTCAAATTTAATGGGCTTCAATATGGCGGCATGAACATCCCACCAAAATTTGAGCAGAGCTAACGCCCCGAATGCACGCACATCTGTCTGTGTGCAGTGCCTATGCAGCTGCTTACTGAAAATGATGACGCGACCGGCAAACCTATTTTGTGTTATTGTGTTACTTAGTATGATAATTCATCAACATAATTTTTCTTGATATTCTCTCATCTGTACATACCCCTAGCACATATAACAGATTTACCCCTTATCCAGAGTAGGGGTGAATGACAACCAAAAACTGATTGAACTATAAATAAGCTGTAGTGTGGCTCTCACACAGTATTTATCTATATTGGCATAGTTGAGAAATTGAAAGAGAATGAAAAAAAGCCCAGATGGTAGCCACAAGAAGGTCTCGATTCCGCTTTTAATGTTTACTACGGTAATCAATATGATCTCATAAATTATTCATGACAAAAATAGTGACTACAATTAACAGTGTTTCTCTTAAATCATAGTTTGGTCATCTGGACAGACAATATAGAAAAATAACATTCAGATCAAGTAGTACACATACAAATTTATTGTCTCCATAATGTAGGACAGCATTACAATAAACAAATCAAAGCTTTTGGGACATGCAGTGACCCACCTTTGCCGGCACTCATAATCGTGCCCAATATTCTTTATAGGTGTTACATATAGTGCTATTTATATCAGCACTTGGGCCAAATAAAAATTTTTTTAATGGTGATCGTCCCCGCCCGTGCCTGACAAATCCCCCATTCCTCATTGTTTTAAGTGTTAGATGGAGAGGGCGGGTGGAGTGAGAAATTGCAATAGGAGAGTGGGGTGGATGGAGTGAGAAATGAAGAGGGGGGAATAGACAGGGCAGTGGAGGAAATGAATAGAGGGATTTGAGAGGTGATTTGTTTGTTTGTTTTTGTTTTACGTCCTATCAACATCTAAGGTCATATCAGGACGGGTACCGACTTGTGAGTGTGCACTCATGGCGTCTTTATAGTGCTGCCCCACTGGGAAATCAGGCCACCAGGACCTGATATCCCACTCAGTCACATTATCCTTACACTGAGCGAACCAGTCCTTGCCCTATCCTAGTAATGCCGAGCGCCAGGCTAGGAAGCGACAAGTATCAATTTTTATGTCATTGGTTTGACTCGACCAGGGTTCGAACCCACAAACTCATGGGTCCGGATCCGCCGATCTCCCAAAACAGGGGACGGACACTCAACTCATTCGGCCACCCCGTCTGGTCTTTGAGAGGTGATAAGGAGGGAACTGGGAAGGGGAGGGAGCAGAGTACAGAGTGGAGGAGGTTGGGAGAGGGGGGTGTTGGATGGGGAGGAGGCAGGGAATGTGAATGAGGGTGGCAAACAGAATGCAGGGGGCAGTGGGGAGGGCGAGGAGACCAGTGAAATCGTGGGGGATGAGGGGGTGGTGGGAGGGACTGCCCGCATGACCTGGACTTTTATCTGTGTCTCGAGAGCTGGTCCAAGGGGCCTAAGAAGTCTTCCAAAGTACAAGCATAATTTGGTTAAGTGATACCCTAGTCACACGAGGGCCAGTGTTCGCCACCAACCTTCTTGTGCCAAAAACGTCGCCAACCACCCAGCATCCCACTCGATACATTGATTAAAAAAAGCAGTCGACCACACGGTGAGCGTGTCATTGCATGTATTGGTGGCGCCAGGTTGGCACCAAGTCGCCAACCAAGAGGTCAGTGACCTGGCACTGCCAGGTCGGCGCCTGGTCGCCAACCAGCTTTGAATGGTGCCACCGGCACAGGATGCAAGGAGGTTGCAAGTGCAGCAGCTGAATAATTTTCAAAATGGTCACCGCATGGTTGCCGACCTCGTGGTGCGGGCACATAAAGCGGACATGAGTAGGACGTTTTGACGTCATGAATCGATCGTAAGCGAATGCAGGCTTCGTGTGACTAGGGTATGAATTAGTGGCAGCCTAATTACTCCCCCATAAAATCTAAACTGGGTCATTGGGATCAGTCAAATTTGTTATTTTACACCACCTGTGGGAGAACAGAGAACTACTTGAGCATGACATGCACCACGTGTTGTAGAAATGAGCATAACTACCATTGTCAATGCCAGTACACACATGTATATAAAAATGGCGTTACATCACGAAATATGTGTCTAGATACAATAGTTATACAATTAGTTATGAGCTCTTTTCCCTTAAAATAGAAGTACAAGAATATACTACAGCTAAGTGAATATATTGAGAATAGATCTATGTAAATAATTTGCTTGTAGTGTAAATATACAATACATAGTCAGTATCAATAGGGATATTAGATAAACAAATATATATAAAAAGATTCACCCCGTACTACATGGGGCGAAGAACAACTCATTAGAAAAAGTGGATAAATTGTGAGTAAATGAAATGATTACATCAATTCTTAATCTAAGAGGCAAAATATATTCTTCACATACCTTGTTATATTTACCCGCAACCTTTGAACTGATTTGATTAAATCCAGTTGATATATTCAGGTACGAACATTTTAGTTTGTGTTAATCGTGTCCACACAAAAGCATTGTATACGTTACTGTGCAAAAGACATCCAAATATTTTTAAAGTGTAGTGTTGCCTAATGTTATATTTGCCATTCTCCCAAGTATATAGGGCCTATAGAAAACATAACTTCTATAATACGTTAAACAAACCAAAAGCACACCATGACCTTGTTTTCTGTGATGGAAAGTGTAAAAAGGAATATTAAAGTACCATTATTTAACTACTTATACATAATATTGTAATATAATTACATTTAACAAATAATATGACTAGTCCACCTGTAAAATATAAAACATCTGGTTATAGATATAACATATATATATATATATATATATACATATATATATATATATATATAATAACAATTTTCTCACAGAAGCGCAGATAACGAGCTCTTATTGGGTCAGAAGCATAGTAGGCCTACTATATTGTTTATATAGTAGGCCTACTATATTGTTTATATAGTATATATGGTCACGCCTCATGAAATTGCATAAAATGGGTCTCAGAATGTTTGTTGGGGTTTTACGTCTTAGGAATGCCAACTTGCGACAGTGCACACTCATGGCGACTTCATAGTGTTCCCCTCTGGAAGACCACCTCACTGGCACCATGACCCAATACCCCATTGTGAAATTATTTTTATACTGACCAACCAGTCCTTCCCCTATCCTAGTAAGGCAGTGTCAGGATAGATAGCAAGATGTATAATTTGTGTATGGGTTGATGTCGCAGAATGAAAACCTTTTTACCAATTTGATTTTTCAATTGGTATTTATTGGGAACCTCACTTTGGCATTTATCATTCATGTGACCAATATAACATAAGACAAGTTGTAATTAATTAGTTGTTTTCAAGAAATCCACAAACTATGAAACCATATATATATGCATTTTTCTTGAATGAGCGATTTCGCTCATTCGGTGTCATTGCTGGACACGGCGGGCTCAAGGGCGAAGTGCGACAGGGTCTCAACCGCTCTCCTTCCCCTCCAGCCAATCACCAATCCCCCGTACCCTGCCAGCCAATCATGGCGCAGCACTATCCTGGCGCTACCAAAGCTGGTCAGTCGTCTTCAAACTCTTGCACTGACCACTTCCCACCTCCAATTTTACCCACCCACCCACACCTGCAGTTGATTGCTCCCAAAACAATCAACAAAACCGAAAAACAATCAAGCATTTAAAAAGAAAAAAGAAAAATAGCAACTACTGAGCAACCCGTGCAGTTGACAAATCACACCTACTTAAATTTCACATTTCTTAAATTTACCCTCTACTATTATCTCATATGTTAATCATTAACTATTGCTCATATTGTGCATTTATTTACTTGTAACTCGTTTTGTTACATCATTCACATGTCTCATATGCCCACATCACATTTCATTTGACCAATATATTGGGGCCTTCACTTGTATCTTTAGCCCTCCGAAACATCATTTAATGGAATTTAGTGAGAAGTAACCATATATATATATATATAGATTAATTATGTGAGACTTACCTGTGGTATAGTTAACACCTGATAGCTGTTTTACCGAGTCCTATAGCACAAGGAGATGTAGCATTTCCGGTCGAACAATGCTTACCCTATTTACCGAAATTATGTCTATCTTTCCGAATCCCTTCAGTGGTCGAAGCCCCGTCTACCCCCAATGGAATGGGCATGTGGGAACTGTACTAAAATAAGCCGAGGCTATAGGACTGGGTAAAACAGCTATTATGTGTTAACTATACCACAGGTAAGTCTCACATAATTAACCTATTTCACCTCGTCCCCTAGCCTCCTAGCTAATTATAGCACAAGGAGATGTTTACGTAATCATAATTTTGGTTATTTCAATTTTTACAATTATTCATATTTATTTCAATATGTTAAATTACATTAGTGAATCTACTTCCTAAGAAGTTTTGCGGCCATATCTTGGCTGTCCACTTTCTTATTGTAATGTTTGGCGAAAGCCCGAGAAGTCTTCCATCCCGCATTGTTAAGGATGGTTTTAATGGAAACTCCTAAACTCCTTGCATTAGACGCCACAGCTCCCCTGGTAGAATGTGCTGCGTATTTGTCAATGTTAATGCCTGCTGTAGACATCGCTTTCAGAGTCCATCGCTTCAGCATGTCCCTTGCAATGGGACTGTAAGGTTTTATGTAACTTAACAATAACTGGTTATTTTTTCTTAATTTCTTTGTACGAGATATGTAGGCTTTAATAGCCCTAACAACACAAAGTTTTTGTTATCATGGAACGCTTTCAGTGTAATCGAGGATAACAGGTCTCCTAACCTGTTTGATTTTAATAGTTTGGAAAGTTCAAACGTAATTTCTTGTTTTGAAATTTCAATCTTATCTATGCTTAATGCTATGCAGTTTGTCCTCTGTGACCCGTAATCAGAAGGATTAGGATAGCTACCTTAAATCCTAAGTCTCGTAAGGCCAGATCATCATTATGTGGCCAATCTTTGAACAACTTAACACATCCCAGAACCTGAAATATTTTGGTTTTGATGGATTTAGCTCATAAACCGATCTTAGAAACCAATGGATAACATAATTCTTACCAACTGTTTATCCTTCTATTGTAGGTAGGACTACCGATAGCGCACAACGGGCTGTATTAATAGCTCCAAAACCTAGCCCTTTGTCTTCTAGAGTTTGTAAGAAACAATACTTGAGCCAAAGAACAATTGCCATTTCCTTAAATAGTTTGCATAAAGCTTAACTGTTCCTGGTCTCCATGCTGATGACACTTTATCGATACCGTAAGGTTCCAAATGTTTTCTCAGAAGAGGAATTCCACCAAGGGGGTGGAACTGATGTTTCCCCTTCTTGCCAACGGCCCGTTGTGGGTCAGGTTGTTTGGCGCCCCTTGGAACGCGATGTGTTGCCTGGCCCAACCTTCGCTGCTGCCAGCCAAGGTTGGGCTTCCCACAGCGGTGCCACCAGAACTGCTGTGGCCCCATCCTGGTGTAGCTTTCAGGCCACTTGGTCCACCAAATTGAATCGGGGAAAAGCATAAAAGGAATGGTTACCCCAGTCGAAGCTGAGAGCATCTACTCTCCAAGCCTCTGGTTCTGGATGCCAGGAGACATACTTCCCTAGCTTAAAATTCCTGCTTGAAGCGAACAAATCTATCTCTGGTGTCCCCCAAATGTTACAAATTTGTTCACAAATATCGGGGGAGAGACTCCATTCTAAGTGGTCATGAAAACATCTGCTACGCCTGTCTCCCACTACATTATCTTTACTGGGTATGTATTGTATGGTCAGCCAGATATCTCTGGCCTCCGCCCATTGCCAAATCCATTTAGCTAACTCATTGCATTTAACTGATCTTGTACCAACCCCAGAAGAATGGCTTTCAGTTCTAAGACATTAATGCGGTCATCTGCTTCTGTAGTCAACCATCTGCCTCCTGTGTCCATGTTTCCCTCCTGGGCTCCCCAACCCTCGAGTGAGGCATCTATGCTTATTTCTATCTCTACTTCTTCTAGCTGCATTTGCTGTGGTGTTCCCTTAATATTGGCTAGCCACCAATTTAAATCCTTCATCCCATCTTGTGAAATGATCATATTCCTATCGAAATTTCCTTTGCGATGCCGACATCTATTAAAGTTGTCGGCGTCGAGCATTGGATGTCGGCGTCGAACGGCATAATTATAGTTTAGCATTGACAGAGGTGTTGGAAAGTTCTTAAATTTATCCTGAATGTAAAGGTAGAGAAAATACAACAACCCTATTGGTTTCTAGGATAATTTAATATGAAACAAAGAAATGCACTACACTTTAAGAATTGCGATGCCGACATCTTAAATTGACCACCAATTGGCCCATTTTCGTGAGGCTGACTCATATAGACAAAAATATATGCACTAGTGTATGCAGCATCTCCGCATAACTGTGCCATGGAGCTTATCCCTCGTATCAGTAGCCAAGTAGCAGAGCTACCTCAAAACTCAACCAGAAACGAGCCCCACACAAAAAAGACCCATAGTGGCTCAAAAACGATAACCCCACGGGGGAGTGACGTTGGCAATTCGTCTGGTCGGTTGTCTCAGGTTCGCCCATGAGGGCAGGCGCGGCCACGCCATGAACTGACAACTTTGGCCGACGTTCCGTACGCCGGTCAACACAAAAAATAGGTGGCTACCCAACACTAGTAATTACCTATTTACACAAAAAAGGCCCAACAGGCCCCTAAAGCAGCCACCTATATATACTAAAAGGAGAAACTCTCACGTAAAACCAGGTATTAAAGCAAAGTTCTCTGCTCACCTTTCCTACGTCCGCTCTTGGCGAGTTGGAAACACAAATTGTTCGACCGGAAATGCTACATATCCCTGTGCTATAATTAGCCAGGAGGCAAGGGGACGAGGTGAAATATATATATACATATATTTATATATATATATGTACGTGCGTGCGTGTGTGCAAAGACACACATCTATATAACTTCAACATTATCTCAACTATATATATAATATATTAATGGTAATGCTATAAAAAGTATAACCATCAGTGGGTCTATGGCATTACCATTAATACCCACCAGAATTACTGCCTTTACACCCAGTAAAGAAGGCAGTTGGCATTAAACTCCAGCAAAGGCATATGTAAACCGACATTAGGCTGTCTGTCAAGTGTTACGATTCAAGTCTGGTTAGAGAGAGATGCAACTAGACTAATATTTCTTAAAGTTGTATAGTCCGATGGTTTCTGGCATTAAAATATAAGATAAATATATATGGTTTGCCATTATAATCTACCTTACTTTAGTTTGAAGTAACTTAGATTTTAAATGGCTAACTTTAGCGGAATAATTATCGGCATGCACGTCAATATTCTAACACCAGTCTTCAACAGTAGCAGGTTCAATTAAATTGACTTAGTATTCTCTTCTAGGCAACAGCAAATGCTGAATAAGTGCACTAGTATCTAAGTTAGATATGTAGGATCAAATCTATCTACATGTTTTGGTTTCAAAGATTTGATACTTTCATCGGACTATGCAGCTTTAACACTTATCACAATTGCCTGTGTCACAATGGACATACGTGTAGTATAGAAATGTAGCTGAGTGAATCTCATTTTTCAAATCAATACAATGATCTATAGAACTGACATTAAGCTAGGACTAGAAGTGACGGCGGTGCTTGTTGGTACCAATTGTTCCCACCTCACCTTACATGCAGCGCTTATCTATCTAAGGAAGATGATCAGTGACAGGGGACAAATGGTATCAGTAGTAGATAACATGATACCCATCTCAGTCCGGATACATAGAAGTTATATGGTTGAATTATTTTCCTTCCTTAATGTTGCATAGTCCAATGTTTTTGAATTTCTGTCATTTTCTGAGATAAATATATTAGGTTGATCTTTATAATGTACTTTATTTTAGTTTGAAGTAACTTTTAGTTTAAATGGCTAACTTTTGAGATATTTGAAGTAAAAATATGCCAAATTAATTTGGGCAAACATTCCAAAACTGACACCAGCAGCTTCTGCAAAAAACAGGTTCTATTAAATTGCCCTTATATGTGGCGACAAAGTTTAATGTTTTGCTAAGTGCACCAGTAGTTAAGTTAGACATCTTGAATCAAATCTAGATATTTACTTTCGTTTTGAAAATTTGATGTTTTCATCAGACTTCTCACAAATATGCATTCAAGTGATTTACAACACTCAGAAGCAATCGCTTTTACTATTCAAGCAGATAATATGCTTATCCTTGCCTGGTCTCTAGTTACCGTAAATGCAAAGTCTGACCGTTAACATATTTACTTGGAAAACATATCAAATAGTAAGCGTGACCGTTATTATATCCAGATTTCACAGTTATATCTGCAATAATCTTATTTAATATTTCTCAAGATGTATTCGAACAGAATACAGACTATAACAGCTAGTTTACCTTTACTGTCAAAATGTAAGAAGGAAGGTAGTTACAGTTTAAATGCTCATCTGTGTATAATATAAGACTGTAGCAGTCTAATTGGTATGTTGGCGAAATGTACACTGGTTGACTATATCTGTTTTCCATTATGCCAGTGTTTTTAATGCCATCTTTCTCATATATGATTAGCTGATTGTATGTGGTAAACACTTTATATGCATATTGGCATAAAATGTCAACATGGCAGTGAAATGATATTTGTAACCACAGCTGTCTTTAAATAAAATCTAAAAATTCCACCAAAAACTATGCAAGTAGGCCTACATGTAATGTCGGGCCCATGACCTTTTGTGTCTTTAGGAACATATCTTTGGCTGTATTTGATGAAAATGTGTTTGCGATAATATTTTAAATCAGTTCTGTCCTGGCAGCATCTACGTCATATCAGGACGGAGAAAAACTTGGATAACCCTTTTTATTTTTTATAAAGTGGTCAACATGAGAAACATCTCTCCATGTGTAGATAATCGCCTGACCAATCTGCTGGGATGGCCTTCCTTTGTATATCAATTCTACTCATCTGTCGCCCTCAAATAAACAGCACGCCCACCCGGTGGCCGGACCCCCTCACAAATTCAGACTCGTAATTACAATTAAACAAGATCAGAATTATCGTGGTCTCATACAAACCATATAACATGATACATCGGGTACTTGTCATGGCTCGTGGTTCCCCTTGTTTAGCAACACAACTGAAAGTGACAAAACAAGGGAACCACGAAACTATTAGTGTCTAGCAGCAGAAACAAAAGTTCGTTTTCTGAAACTGGGCACCACATATTTGGTTTCCACGTTACGATGATGATAATTAATTCTTTCCTTTCTTGGTGGCAAGTCAAATAGCTATTCTTGCCTATGTGTGCTTAAGTATGTTAGCAATACTACATAAAATTCACCAAAAGTATGCTTTGCATGATTTTGTGGTAAAATTAAAATGTGAAAATATACACATTGACATCATGCATTTACCCAACCTTTTTTCTACTCTGTTCATATTAGACATAACCTTGTTTGCTTAATTGTAATCAATAATATCTTGTTTGAATTTGTCATGTATGCTAACATGATGTTCTGGATGTGTGCTTGATTTCCATGTTACACAAGTGGTGTTAACCTATTGCTCAATTTGTACAAGATCAAAATCAAAAGGTGAAATAGCTTTTTTCCCCCAACTCTGACACATGCACAATATGTAAACCTTCATATAAACATTGATTCTGACATTAAATTGGAATGTTTTCTGCTATTATTTGGAAGTTTTTCACTTTTGGTTTCCATATCAAACTTCAGTGTCGAGTTTCAGAGAATGGCCCACAAGTCATTAGCCTTATTACGGACAACATAAATATACTCACACACGCACCATAAAGAGGGCAAAAGAACCCAACCGTTATGGGCAGCATAAATATATTGTCACAAACAAACAAAATCTTTTAAAAAATCTTTAAAAAAGCCAAAGGAACCCATCATTTCAAATACCAAAGAAATAGCCAAATATGAATTTGCGATGGGTGGGAGGGCAAAATTTGCACAAGTTTCGCGTCAGAGAAACCTGTTCAGAAATCTAGCCGTCCTTCTCCTGAGGCTGTTCAGGCAGTGAGTAGGCAGCCTGGTTCCAGTTGTAGTAAGGGTAGACAGGCGCGTAGCTGGTCTCCCCCATCGTGTGCTCAGTGTCACCCTCATCAGTGAAGTCAGTCTTTCCAAACACAGACGCCTGGTAAGATGGTGGGGCTATAAAAAAAAAAGAGCAAAAGACTAATTACTCTTGTTTTCTCTATTGTTTCTTCTTGAGGCATACATAATATACGTCGGTGGTCATTTATATATATATATATAATATATTATGTGATGTATAAGCATTATGCGAGTATAAAGGCATGGAATGGCTTAGTTGATGAATGCCCCCCCACCCCTCCAACCACATGACCGATGGCGCCGCCAAGGGCACGAATCTAACCGGGACGCTACACTGTCACTCGCGACCAGCAATATATATATTCAATCAAGTATTTACTTCTTTGTCCTAGCTGAGAACAATTTTTTGGTATGCTCCATTCTCTTAAAATGAGATTAATCTTGTGCTTGGTGATAGCAGCATTTCAAAGGATCCCTTTGGTAAAACTAGGAAATTGTTGGTTGTTGAAGTTTTATCTCCTGGAAACATCTAAAGGTCATATCAGAAAGGGTCCCGACTTGTGACAGTGCACACTCATGGTGACTTTATAGTGCTGCCCCACTGGGAAATCAGGCCATCATGACCCGATATCCCACTCAGTCACATTATCCTGACACTGAGCTAACCAGTCCTATTAATGCCAAGCACCAGGCTAGGAAGCAACAAGTATCAATCTTCATTGGTTTGACTCGACCGGGAACCCAACTCCCGACCTTCCACACGCAAACCCGCACTCAACCGATTCGGCCACCGCGCCCGGTACTAGAAAATGGTGTCACGGTAATAGCAGCAGTATTGGTGATGGGAGGAAGTATGGGTTGACTTTGATGCGATGATCTTAGATTTAGTTACTATCACAAACTAAATCCAGTTTTAGTTACTTTTAGTAATATAGTTTTTGACGGTACGATGATGGATGGATTATTTTGACGCGATGACCTTGGATTTAGTTATTTATAGAAATATAGTTTGTGGTCATATAACAAGGGGATTAGAACTAACCAACTGCTGTCATATATATTGGAGGGGTAAAAAGTTTGTTTTATTTAAAACAATTTTTATTATCTGCTATTGGACGTCAAACATATGGTTATTCTGACACATTTCTTTGGAGGAAACCCACTGCTGCCACATAGGCTACTCCTTCCGATAAGCAGCAAGGGGGTATTTTATATATATGCACTTTCCCACAGACAGGACAGCACATACCACAGCCTTTGATGAACCAGTTGTGGACCACCGGTTGGAACGGAAAATAGCCCAAACTGCAAATGAGTCCACTGAGCAGGATCGATCAGATGATCCACACCTTCACAGGGGTAAACTCTACTGCCTGAGCCTCGTCCCGCTCCCCATATATATTGGCATTTTGTGAAATTGAATCGGTGAACACCAAAAATAGCGGAAATCCACGAAATCCCGGAGATGGGGGGGGGGCTATAGAATTGGGGGGTGGGGGGGGGGGTTCAACATGGCTGTTACTTACGTGCTCCAGGTGGTGCACCTGGTGGAGGAGGGGGCGGGCAAAAGCCGGGTGCTGTGGGCGCCACTGGCATGGGCGGGGCGCTGGGGTTGGTGTAGGCTGTTGGTGGTGGGTAGATTGCGGGGTTGGTGTAGGCAGCCTGCGCAGCCGCAGTGTAATCGTCAAAGTAGGTCTGCAGTGGGATGGTTCCAATCACCAACTCCAGGGGAATCTTCAGTTTAAACGCAGGGCCCGACGGTTCCACCGTGAACTGAAAAAGGCCCCAGTTGGTGCTTTCTAAACAAGGCTATTTCTGTGTTATCCGCCAATCATCTCGGGGGCATCAGTGACTGCGCGTTGGTTGGTTTTTGGAGTTTTACATCATGGCACTATCTAAGGTCATATCAGGACAGGTATCGACTTGTGATAGTGCGCACTCATGGTGACTATAGTGCTACCCCACTGGGAAATCAGGCCGCCAGCACCATGACCCAATATCCCTACTAGTCACAGTATCCTGATACTGAGCTAACCAGTCCATGTCCTATCCTATTAATGCCGAGCACCAGGCTAGGAAGCAACATGTATCAATTTCATAAGTCACTGGTTTGACCTGACCGGAAATCGAACTCCCGACCTTCCGCACAGGAAGCCTGCGCTCTACCAATTCGGTCACTTTGCCATCAGTGACTGCGCGTGGATAGGTCTAGGCTGAGCTTCATCTCAATGTATAACATGTTTGCCCTCCCCCCCTGAAAAAAAAGAGCAACATTAATAATAAATACCAAAGTATAACCCCCCCCCCCCACCCTGTACACCTGACTGAACTAATAAAGCATGTTAACCATAAAGCTATAGTTGACCAAGACAATTTAAAAGAATCATGCAACCATTATCTGCACAATCCCAAATCCACTACTAACTGTAAAAGCATCCACCAATTTTATGACCATGCGCCAACAATTTTACAATGCAAATACCATCCGTGATCTTTTGACTAATGCAAAACAAGAAGTGATCCTAACCTAAGTTCTAGAGGACGGCAGGACTATACCGCCATATATAATTCATTAAAACAATTTTCACCAATTCAGGAAGAACGACATCCTCAACTTTTATCTACAATGTTACCTACCCTCAAATGTTTTTTTAAATAATTGTGAGCTTTTAACTTTAAAAGTGTCACTCTACACATAGTTAATTGTGTGCTTTTTTCATTCTGTGTAAAAGCGATGGCCCAATAATAATACAATGGAATAAGATTTGAACACTTCTAGCCGATGCAGCGTTAAGCAATAACCACTAATTAACTAGCTAATTTAGGGACCACCGGAAGTACTAACCAGCAACGTGTAGCAGATGTCGATGATGTTGCATCCCGCTAGCTCTGATGGCGGCACTGGTGGGATGTGCAGTGGTACAGCGCTCCACGTGTCACTGTCATCCCCCGCCAGCTCGCCTCGCTTACTGACAGCGACCACAGCAGTCTGTGTGCGTGTCTTCCTTGGTGTTATAAAGGACATTGTCTGCGGACAATTAAAGTGTAATACCAATTAGAGTGTGATAGCAATTAACATGTGACAGCATCAAAAGCCATGATTATACATTTCGAAGAGCTGCTCTGCGAATTATAGCCACTCGCAGGATAAAAGTGGTCTCAGGGGGAGAAAAAAAGCAGAAATGCTGATATTCTCCCATAGGTTTAGCATTGTCAGGGAATCACGGAAAATTCCTGGAAGTTAGGTTTCATATATAGTGGTATACGCTGATAGTGCTGCGCCATTTGATGCATGTATTAGTAGTGCATGGTGATAGTGCTGCGGCACTTGGACATTTATTAGTAGTATACGCTGATAGTGCTGCGGAGTCTGCACCACATATTAGTATACGCTAATGGTGCTGCGGGATTGAAAAATCCGCGGAATCGCGGAGATCTTTCATCCCTGCACCAGTACTGTAATTCACAGAGCCGCAACCAACCAATCAGCATGCATCATTTTACTGCGCATGTGGATGTGCATCATTTTACTGGGCATGCGCATGTGGATTTACCACGGGGGGAGGGGGCCCTCTGACACTAACACTTCTGCCTCGTGTGACTGAGGATTTCACGCCTCCGCGACACTCATCTCTGCCGAGGCAGGGCAGTGTCCCTCTTTGCTGTACATAAGTAGGTACCCCAGCTCAAATTGGCAAGTGATAAAAAAATCCGGTAAAAAATGTCTAATTTTGAAGAAGTTTGAAACGGCACAGAAAAGCATCCATATAAGATAATTTCATGACATTTTCAGGCTTTCCTCAATATGCTCTTTCTGTTTGCATTATTTACAATATACTTTGATAGATGTGAATTATTTTATTTTACAATGATTGTGATACAATCTAGCAAAAATGTCCAATTTTGAGTAAGTTTGAAACGGCACAGAAAAACATCCATACAAGATAATTTCATGAAATTGTCAGGCTGTATTATCTTCAATATGTTGTCTCCTTCAGATCAAATACTGTTAATTATGAGACTATTCACTGCTCCGATCAAATTATGCTATTCATGAGCATGACTTAATAATAATGAAAGTACTAAAATTGGAAACAGCAAGTGGGCAGCAGTAACTATCAACACCATGGAACAAAAACAAAAATGTTATTTATGAGCGTTACTATTAAACTGCTGAGATCAATTTTTTTATTTGTGAGCATGACTTAATAATAATAGAGTGCCTAATTGAAAACGCCGAATGGACGGCAGTCACTGTCAGCACAAATAATAATCATTATTCTGCTAATTCGCAAACCAGCTCTGTGAATAATAATCATTCTTGAACTAATTCGCAGAGCAGCACAGCTCTGCGAATAGCCTCGACCAATACTAATAGTTGGATGAGGATTTTAAGTTTAAAACAAAAATTAACCATTGAATATGGTAGATTTGTATTGCTTGGCATCCACCTCGGGAGTGATTTTCCTGCGCCGATACCCAAATGAATCGCCACAAACTACCAATAGCTAACTAACAAAAATGTATCTAAAAAAATAATATCAAGATGAACTTCAAGTTAGAACATTACATGGCATGCATACAGATATGCTATGGGATATAATCGAACATTTATAAGACAATTAAGGTGGTGGATAGTGCCCTAGTGTGTAACAACATAGCGATACATGAACAAAAATAATGATGTACATATCATGCTATGCATAATGCAAGTCATTAAAGCTCAAGAGACCAGGTCCGCGTTCAGGGTAAGCCTCCGAGTCGGCTTCGCGACCTCTTTTTGGCCAATATGCGTTCAAGGTATGCCTCGGTGTCGCCTTGGAGACAGTCTCACTTTTCAGATAGGAGGCAATAAGCACCTAGAAACTGGCCGCCGGATTCAATGGTTTCAGCCAATTAGAGCTGTTCGTTTCAGTTGCAAATGGCTGCACCCTATTGGCGGCCCATTTTCGAGTCAACTGACTGCTTTTGTCCTACAGACTAGCCCGAAGTCGGGGATTTCTCTGAGACGCCCCCGAGGGATACCTTGAACGCGGCCCAGGTCTGAGGTCTAGAGGGAGCTGTGGTGATGTGTAGGTTAAGGCCCATTAGGAATCACATGGCGCACTAATTAAGGATTATTACGCAAGCCTATAAACACACAAAGTAATGGGGGATCTCTTTGGGGTGTTTTGTTGTGCGTTTTTTGTCGGTTGGGGGTGGGGGGTGGGGGGGAGCTTTACTTCCTGGCATCATCTAACGTCATATCAGGACGTGGGATGTGTGTCATGGGGTGGGACGGAGTTATTAATATTACCCATGTACTATCATTACTATAGAACTACATTCTATTTGCACAATACCATTTTCTTGTGCATCATGCTAATCTTTTAGTTCTTCAGGTAGTTTACTCATTCTTTCATCGCAATACATGCGCAATAACATATATGGCACAATTCACCTAATTGTAATTGACATGGATGAAAATCTGATTATAATCTTATTTATGTGTAGTATAAAGCAGCTATACAAATATTATTATTATGGAACCTTTTATTATATATTTTGCATATTGGATTCGAACCCGAAACCCCCCAAGCTTGGCTCAGCGGCAGTGGCGAGAGTGGGAGTCGCTCCTCCCCCCACCTTCAAACGAACACACACGGGTACACTTACCTGGATCAGCTGAGCCTTGATGCTCTGTATCTTGCGGCTAGTGTGGTTATTGATCTCTGCATTAATGAGTATGTTTTCTCCCGGCACAAATCCCTTCCGGTCAATACGCACCATAACGTCGAGAGGACCAGAGGCACAACACAAACAGCAAAGAGTCTTACTCTCTTGTCCCTGCGGAGAACTCTGAAAGGCATCCAATAATTATATTAATGATCTAACTAAGTTCTCTGTGGCGGAGTGGTTAGAATGTCTGACTTTTTTCTAGGTCAGACTCATAATCTGAGGGTCAGCGGTTCGATTCCCCGTGCCCCCACTCTGCCAATTTGGATTTCCACCGCTGTGTATAACTTACAGCGTCATCAAAGGCCGGTTGCTCTCATACCATGTCTATGTGGTGTGGGAGGTTAAAAATCCCTTGGGTCGGTAAAAGTGTAGGCTCGGGCTTTCTATCGACCAGCAGTGGAATGAGGAAGACCAGTCGTCTATGACTGAAATTTCCCCTGTTTAAACAACTAATGGACCCCAAAAAAAGAAAAAAAAGTAGTTGGTTGTTTGTTGGAGTTTTACATCCTGGCAACATCTAAGCTCATATCAGGACAGGCTAAGTAGCTGTGCATTGTTCATATTGCATCATAGATAAAAGATTCCCCCAGACCCAGAGTATGTGGTGAAGAGGAACCCATTAGAAATAGTGACGAATGGCTGGAATTATATATGCACATAACTTCTTAATCAAAGAAGCAAAATATATTATTCACATACATCTTCATGTTTATCTGCTACTTTTGATTTGAAAAATAAGGAGCATTGGAATGAAGCCGAATTGTTCATCATTGAAATTTCCCCTGCTCAACCAACGAATATAATAAACGAAATTATATATATATGTAATATATATAACGTATGTAATATATAATATATATAAGATATGTAATATACAATATATATAATGTATATAACACATAATATATGGATGAAATGTATGGATGAAATACACTATAATACATATGCATACACTTAATATTTTGCATTAAATTTTTATCGCCAACTAATCTCTAAAGAATAAATAATCACGTACCGTTAGTTATAAACTTTGCTATGCAGCTTCTAAAAGTTAGGCTCCCTTTGTGCAAATTTCATTCATCCTTACCACCAGGATAGCGTATTTGTCACGCAAGCTTGCCGTAGTGACCCAATGGGCTGTGTATCAAAGAGCCAAAGGCACGGGATGTTAAAGTTGCATGGTCCGATGGCGTTTGAATTTTTGTCTTATTTTTTAGATAAAGATTTTAGATAGAGATTGGTTGATCGTTATGAGGTACTTATCATTAGTCCGGAGTCATTTTGATGAAAAATGACTAGTTTTGAAGCAATTTGAGCTGAAAGAACCCAAAATAATTTCAACAAGCTTGCAAAAGTCATGTAGCTATGACCCAGATGGTCATCTCGCGGTGACGACGTGATGTGAGATGACCTACTAATCCTGGAACCTGACAGGGCTGGAGGTAGGTTTTTCTGTTTGGGGGTGAAACATTCTGGGAAGGGATTGGTGTCATTGGCCCGTGGCACTGGGGTTTTTAACCAAATATTATTTTGTAGAAAGGTTAATTTGATTTATATCTATTGAATTGACCAAGTAGCATCCAATATCCAACATCACATATACATCGGTATATGATTGACATCGTCCCAATGGCAGAAATTTCAAAACATCAAACTATGCAACCACCCACCAAACTGCACATTCTATGATTTAGCCGGGCTTGAGCGCCAATAGTTTGACAGGATCTGCCGCAATTATGCAGGTTTCTGGGCTTAATGCTATGATTGCAGCAGCCGTTCTGGTTGTACCTATGTGTTATCATTTGGACGGGATCCATCACAAATGCGCCGTTCCACAGCATATGCGTCGGAGGATTGCCTGGGGTCGTAGCACCATATCAGTTTCTACACTTACCCATGACGAACTGCATGCTCTGCGATCCTGAGCCGTCCGCCGACGCATACACTGCGGAACGGCTGCCGCCATCATACCGTTAAGCCCAGAACCTGGCGCATTTGTGATGGATCCTGTCCAAACGATAACGCTGACCAGAACAGTTGCTGCCATCATAGCATTAAACCTGGAGATCTATGCATTTGCGGCGGATCCCATCAAGCCATTAATGCTCAGGTCCGGCTTGTAGTAGAATATGGCTGCTGCCATCATAGCATTAACCGCAGAACCTGGCGCATTTGCGATGGATCCCGTCCAAATGGTAACGCATAGGCACAACCAGAACGGCTGCTCCCATCATAGCATTAAAACCGGAAACCTGTGTATTTGCGGCGGAGCCCATCAAACTATAATGCTCAGGCCTGGCTGATGTGGCCAGCATGGAACGGCTGCTGCATTAGCTAATACAAAATATCTGAAAGTCAAAACTTTCAAATGCACATATCTCACTCCATATGGTTCACTCCTTTTTACATTCAATAACAAAGAAGCGTTTTCCTTTTATATACAGTTGTAGTAGTCTGGACATGAGCTCTACTATCACGCGGTAGTGGTGGAGACTATGCCGTACACCAGCGCAGTACCACTACACTGCTCTAGGTGGCAGCACGGGTAGCCACCGGTAAGACCCCAACTGGGCTGACCTCTACTGCGGGTGGCTGACCCCCCCCCCCACCCCACACACACACCTATAGAGTCGATGTGGGATCTGGCGAGTCAGGGGGCGGGTCAGACAACTACTGACGCCGCGGAGAGCAGATGGTTCAATAAACCAAGTCGAAGCGTACTCTGATTGAATCTTGGTGTTCTTCCGTGAGTAACCGTGAGAGTGGGAGTCAGAGGGCCGTGGGCCATTACACAGTGTAACTTACAAATTTCAAACGGATACGCACAAAATACATATGTGCGCATCCTCACATATTTTTAGACCACCAAGGATATGCGTACTGCTTGCATTTCTCATATACATGTTATTGCTCTGTTATTATTTACTGTTATGTCATCCATGTCTCATCCTCCCTCATACCATACATAATCCTGATGGCAGATGCAACTTTAATTGACAAATGTAAAAATTTCAAAATTTAAATTACCCAAATTGATTAATTATGTTTATAGAATTGACCAAACGGCATTGAATATCCAACATGGAGAGGAGGGGCAACATCCACCTCATTTCCCCTTCCCCTCTATGGCCCTGCACAGTAGGCCTACTTGGTCGGGGGAGTCTAATGAGGTCACGAGATTGGCCTAATTGGTTAATGGCCTCCCTGCATAATGGGTGTTTCAAAGTGAGTGTCCAAATGGGTGAGGTTATAAATTCATGGGTTATTCGGTATATGCTGTCCCAAATCATTAGCTAATACACCAGTATCTAAGTTGGATATATAGGATCAAATGTAAGTAGTTGTTTTAATTTTGACAAAATTATATTTCATCGGACCATGCAACTTTAAGAATAGACACACCAATTTGCATTTTTCATATATACCATGCAGTGTTTTTAATATTGGTAACATAAAAAAAGAAAGAAAGAAAAACAGGGGGGGGGGATAATAAAAAGCTAATAGTAATACACATTTACGCACCAGCATATTGGGCATCCTATTGAGGTCAAGGTTACAGGTGACGGTGAAAGGTTGCTTGGTCTTGTGGTCAAACTTCCAAGGTCGATCAATGACGCAGCGCGTATAGTAGCGAACACGGCCAATCTGGTGCTCGAAGGAGGAAGGCAAACACACCGGCAGCTGGAACTGGAATGGGTAGGTGAATACCCCGGCAGGGTGTTCCGTGCTCTCAGAAAACATGCCACCAGAGTCTGAAAAGGAAAGTTTGTTTTATATAATGATGCCTCACATTAATATTTCTTTGGAGGAAACCTGCTGCCACCACATAGGCTCTTTCCGATAAGCACAAGGGGTCTTTTATATGCACTTTCCCACAGACAGGACAGCACATACCACAGCATATCATGAACCAGTTGTGGACCTCTGGTTGGAATGGAAAATAGCCCAAACCTCAGGATCGATCAGATGCCACAAGAGTCTGAAAAACACAAGGTTTTCTTTTGTGTTTTTTTAATGTTATTGGGGTTTTCCATCCTGGCAACATCAAAGGTCATATGAGAATGGGCACCGATTTGTGACACTGTACACGCATGCTGCCACTTCCTGATATGATCTTAGATGTTGCTAAGACGTAAAATAACAAAGAAAACTAAATTATAGTGCTGCCCGACTGGGAGACCAGGCCGACGACACCATGGCCTGATTTCTCGCTCAGTAACATTATCCTGATACTAAGCTAACCAGTCCTTGCACTATTTTGCGGGGGTACATTAGTTGTTTAAGCAGGGGAAATTTTAATTGTGGACGATTGGTCTTCCTCATTCCACTGCTCCTTGCCCTATCCTAATAATCAGGGATGGAAGTGATCTCCGGGGAATAAAGCGGAAATGCGGATATTCTCCCATAGGTTTAGCATTGTCAGGGAATCACGGAAAAATACCGGAAGTCAGGTCTCAACTAGCCTTGTGGTGATTGTATTATCACCCATATCTAAATGTTTCTTGCTTAGGTTTTATGTTCTAACTATATCTAGTCATATAAGAACGGGATTCGAACCACCCAACTGTTGTCATATACATCCCATTTTTTGGAACTTTGTTTAACGTTAATCGTTGAATATCAGAAATCCTGGAAATCCGCGAAACCGCGGAGGACTTTCATCCCTGAATAATGCCGAGCGCCTGGCTAGGGAGCCACAAGTATCAATTTTTAAGTCATTGGTTTGACTCGACCAGGATTCGAACCCACGATCTACCAACACGAGAGACGAACGCTCTAACTCCTTCGGCCATCCCGTCATTACTATCTTAGTAATGCCAAGCACCAAGCTAGGTAGTGACAAGTATCAATGTTGTACGTCATTGGTTTGACTCGGGTGGGATTTGAACTCCCAACCTTCAGTCTAGACACCACGCCAAAATCATTCGGTATGAGAAATAAAACCAGCAATTTAACTTACTGCCATACAGGACGATGTTGTTCTGGAAGTATATTTCTTTTGCCCTGTAGTGAGTGGTGTGAGTGCGTCGACTCTTGCCCGAACCAGTGGTGTGGCGCTCTGACCAATGAACATTTGCCCCACCGTAAAGCTCCAACTTAATACCTGCAATAAGACATTTTGAGTGTTTCCGCCTACACCAGAGCTTACAGGGACTTGTGAATATAGGTTGGTTGATTGTTGGAGTTTCACATCATGTCATATCAGGACGGGTACCAACTTGTGACAGTGCGCACTCACGGTGACTTTATAGTGCTGCCCCACTGGGAAATCAGGCCGCTGGCACCATGACCTAATATCCCACTGTCGAATTATCCTGACACTGAGATAACCAGTCCTTTCCCTATCCTATATATTAATTGCAGGCGCCAGACTACGAAGCGACAAGTATCAATTTTATAATATAAGTCATTGGTTTGACTCAACCAGGAACCAAACTTCCGATCTCCCGCACGCGAGGCCCGCGCTCTACCGATTTGGTCACCGCACCCGGTGTGAAAATAGGAGAGTATTCTCAGATTTACCTCTGCCATATGGAGGCATTGGTACAAACTACTGTATGTAGGCTGACATTTTAATAATGCTTAGTACCATAGTGCTCATACTATTACTTGTATGTTATTCACATTTATTCTTATATGTACCCACTATGGATCACTTTATATAACTGCCATAATGCTCAGTCTGAGATAAAGTATTGAATTGAATTCCTCAACAATGTTCACCACCTGTAAGACAGAAGTGACCAGTAAATATTACTGATAGTGCTAGAGTAGCTGGATTTTGGTTAGCGTTCTGTGCATTTTATTATTAATGATTTTTTATTTTTTTATTCACATTGCTTCGGAAGCATTGGACAGGCACATATTACGTCAAAAACACACGGAGCTGAGATGATGTGCATGTGAGAGTTTTGCTAGTGTTTGTTGTTGTAAATTAGTTGATTCAGAAGGGAAAGTTTCAATCGCAGACAATTGGTCTTCCTCATTCCACTGCTCCTTGCCATAATCTAGTAATGCCATGTGCCAAGCTAGGTAGCAACAAGTATCAATTTTTAAGTCATTGGTTTGATTCGACCAGTATTCAAACTCATGAGTTCAAATCCCTCGATCTACCAAAATGGAAGATGGATGCTGAACTCGTTTGGTCATCCCGTCTGGCTGAACATTTGGCCCTAAAATAATTTACATTTTCCCCGGTTCAAAACATAGAAAGAATTTAGATGAAATTTACTAGCATGTTTATTCAACAAGAGAACCATTTTGTGTGTGCATATTTTTGTAACTGCAAATGGAGACGGACAAAAATACAGGGAGCTGAGATTCGGTGAGTTTGCCAGTTTGACCACGCTGTCAAAAACACATTTTCCACGAAGTAAGAGTATTCTTGACATGCCACTAATAAAATCAGGAAGAAAAATTGAGTGATATCCTATTTTAAATTCACCAGTATGTTAATTTAACAAGGGATTTACCTTTTACATATTGTTGCAATTGCAAAGGGAGAGAATGTGCATAACTGCTACCATTTCATTTTCATTTACCACTTTATTATAGTCTCAATATTATCACAAATAATCGTATTTAACATTTGTTTTTTGTTTGTTGTTTTACGTCCTAGCAACATCTAAGGTCATATCAGGACAGGTACCGACTTGTGACAATGCACACTCATGACGACTTTATAGTGCTGCCCCACTGGGAGACCAGGCTGCCAGCCTGCACCATGACCTGATATCCCACTCAGTCACATTATCCTGACACTGAGCCAACCAGTCCTTTCCCTATCCTAACAATGCTGAACGCCTGGCTAAGAAGCGACAAGTATCAATTTTAAAGTCATTGGTTTGTCTCGACCAGGGCTCGAACCCACGATCTACCAACACGGGAGACGAACGCTCTAACTCATTCGGTCATCCCGTCTGGTCTCGTATTTAACAGGTTTGTTAATCTAAATGTTATGACAATTATCAATTCAACTGATTTCTATAGAAAATGTTTTGCTAATGAGTGACAGTTTCTAATAAACTGACAGTTGCACAGTCCGACATAAGCATCGTATTTTCAAAAGCAAAACACTTATCTAGATTTGAGCCTACATATCCAACCTGGATACTGATGCATTTATTAAGTATTATTGCCGCATAAAAGGGCATACTAAGTCAATTTAATAGACCTATTAGCCTACTGTTGAAACCTATGGGAGTAACAGTTTTGACAATTGTGCCAAAATTAAATTAACTTGTTTACACTTCAAATAACTCCTAAGTTGGTAATTTTAAATAAAAGTTACTTCAAACTAAAGCAAGGCAAATAATGATTAGCCTAATAATATATTTATCTTTTAAAAAAAGACAGAAACTCAAAACCATCGGACTACCCAACTTTAATTATAACATTCCTTCGCAAATGTCTAGAAACATGCATGAATCGCTTAGATTAATTCATTTAGAATTGAAAGAGTAAATGAATTTAATCATACTTAAAATTACCTCTCATTTTCATGGGCTCACTGAGATTCAGTAGCACCTGACCCTGCAGCCACTGCCCAGTATAGTAAATGCTTTGATTTAGATCAATCTGGAACTGGTTCAACTTTCCCATCTTGAAGGTTGAGGAAGTTACTACAAGAGTAAGTCGGACTGTTTACACACGTCACGCAGCAATGATGTTTGGCATCCTGAAAATGGAATTTTCCAAGTAAATTAACACCGTTTACTGTAGCATAAGAGATGGATAGAGGAAGTGGGCGGGGTAAGGATAGAATGGGGGAGATGGGGTGGGGAGAAAGGGATGGGAGGGTGATGAGGTGGGTGTGGGGGGGGGGGGGGGGGGGAGAAGGTGATCATATGTTAATTGAGCAATTTGCCATGTTATTTCGGGAGTTGTAATAAAGATATATAAGGAGTGGGGGAGGAGGAGGAGGAGGAGGAGGAGGAGGAGGAGGAGGAGAGGAGGAGGAGGAGAGGAGGAGGAGGAGGAGGAGGAGGAGGAGAGGAGGAGGAGGAGAGGAGGAGGAGAGGAGGAGGAGAGGGGGAGAGGAGGAGGAGGGGAGGAGGGGAGGAGGAGAGGGAGGAGGAGGAGGAGAGGAGGAGGAGGAGGAGGAGAGGAGGAGAGGAGGCAGGAGGAGGAGGAGGAGAGGGAGGAGGAGGAGGAGGAGGAGGAGGAGGAGGGGAGGAGGAGGAGGAGGGAGGGAGGAGAGGAGAGGAGGAGGAGGAGGAGGAGGAGGAGGAGGAGGAGGGGAGGAGGAGAAGAAGGAGAAGGGGGAGAGGGAGAGGAAGAGGGGTAGGAGGGGGAGGAGGAAGAGGAGGAGGAGCAGGAGGAGCAGGAGGAGGAGGAGGGAGGAGGAGGAGCGGAGAGGAGAGGAGGAAGGAGGAGGAGAGGAGGAGGAGGAGGAGGAGGAGGAGGAGGAGGAGGAGGGGGAGGAGAAGGAGAGGAGAGGAGAGGAGGAGGCATGTAATGAGGAGAGCGAGGATGGGGAGGAGGGGGAGGACGGGGGTGTAGGGGAGGGTGTGTGAGTAGGAGGAGGGGGGTGAGTCGTAGGAGGAGGTGGATTGTTGGAGTAGTAGGATCGGGGGAGGATGGGAGAGGAGGATTGATTATGAGGTGGATGTTGTTTGGGATTGGATTCGGATGGGCGTGCTGATGATGATTCGGAGGAGGATGAGGTGTTGTGTGGGTTTTGTTTTTGTGTGTTGGGTGGTGTGTGTTTGTTTGGTTGTGTTTGTTGGTGTTTTGTGTGTGTTTGGTTTGGTTGTTTTTTTTTTTGTGTGGGTTTTTGTTGGTTTTTGTTTTTTTTTGTTTTTGTGGTGGTTTGGTTGTGTTGTGTTTTTGTTTGTTTTTTTGTGTTTGGGTGTTTGTTTTGTGGTAGGAGGATAGGGGAGGGACAACCCGTTAGAAAAGGTGGTGGAAGCCTGGGTAAATGAAATGAGCACATACATTTTGAATTTAAGAAGCAAAATATATTCTTCACATATCTCTTTATATGTATGTATTCACTACTTTTGGAGAAATAATTGATTACATAATGCTTGTTTGTTTGTTGTTGTTTTACGTCCTAGCAATATCTAAGGTCATATCAGGACGCGTACTGACTTGTGACAGTGCGCACTCATGGTGACTTTATAGTGCTGCCCACTGGAAAACCAGGCCGCCAGCACCATGGCCTGATATCCCTCGAACCCACGACCCCATGGTCTACCAACACGGGAGACGGACGCTCTAACTCATTCGGCCAACCCGTCTGGTTGATTACATAATGCAGATTAATAATATACTTTAAAACTCGAATCGAGGGTATTCTGAGGTTGCCATCTTGATCTTTTTGCATTCTCTCCCATTTCATCAACTCCATGCTAAAATAGGTAGCCACTGGATACTGGAACACAGTACCTGCACTTCCTATTCACACAAAAGCAGTTTTTACTTGTATTTAAACTACTTTGTCATTCATCCCTCTCTGGGTAGAGATGCATTTTCAAAATATTATAATTTGTATTTTAGTTGATTCAGACAATTGGTTTTCCTCATTCCACTGAAATTAATAGAAATAAAGAACAATTTGGCATAAACATGGATGCATAAATGCAATATTAATAGTCTATTCTGCGGAAACAACGACCATATTCGATTATCCGGACTGCAACTCGGGACACCCGAGCCACTAGAATTTCAAATCGAACCCTGCGAGTGGAGTAACAAAAAGTACTATCGAATACGCCCACCAAGGGGGGGGGGGTCGGTCCTAAGCATTGCTTATTCATATTATTTGATTAAATCTATGTATCTAAACTATTCTGTTAATATATTGGTTACACCATAGTAGAAAAGCCAAAAGCCTTCAGGGGCCATATGCAGGAGTCAGTGTTAGCGGGGTTTGGTGTTAGAGCCTGTTACCGTTTAGCTATCACCGACATCGGGAACTGTGTCAAGTCGTATGCAGGAGCGCGTAACACTTTCATTATAGCTAAATCTGAATTTATTTATAGATTTGGGAAATCCCTCTGCGTCTGTACCCATATATTAGGCTTAAATATATTAAATGCTATCATATTTAACAGAATTAGATACGCAATAAGTGAAATCTGATGAAATTAACCCTAAATTTGAAGCAATATTAACGCTGCCGCTGCAACGGCGGTGATATTAATATTTATATTTTCGAATCGACGAACGTAAAGTAAACAAATCACCGCCACCGCATCAACGTCGCTTTCCATACTGGCAGTGGTTGCTTGCATTCGTTCGTCGATTCGAAAATATTAATATTAATATCGCCGCCGTTGCGGCGGCAGCGTTAATATTGCTTCGACTTTAGGGTTAATTTAATAAAATTTCACTTAGCGCGTATATAATTCTGTTAAATATGACAGCATTGAATAGATTTGGGCTTAACCGACTGCTGTAAACCCGGGGCCATATGCAGGAGTCAGTGTTAGCGGGGTTTGGTGTTAGAGCCTGTTACCGTTTAGCTATCACCAAAGTCGGGACCTGTGTCAAGTCGTATGCAGAAGCGCGTAACACTTTCATTATAGCTAAACGGCGATTTGTTTACTTTACGTTCGTCGATTCGAAAATATAACTATTAATATCGCCGCCAATGCGGCGGTAGCCTTAATAACGCTTCGACTTTAGGGTTAAATTGATAAAATTTCACTTATTGCGTATGTAATTCTGTTAAATATGGTCGCATTCAATAGATTTGGGCCTAATTTATAGCCGCCGATTCGGCGGCGGCCAGTATGGATATCGACGTCCATGCGGCGGCGGCGATTTGTTTACGTTACATTCGTCGATTCGAAAATATTAATATCGCCGCCTTTGCGGCGGCAGTGTTAATATTGCTTCGAATTTAGGGTTAATTTAATGAAATTTCACTTATTGCGTATGTAATTCTGTTAAATATGACAGCATTGAATAGATTTGGGCATCATCGATACCTAACACCAATCTTAAACCACCTCTCGATCACGTTTAGCGTAACCCCGTTTAAGCTTATGGTGATAGGCCTAACACTGACCCTTGCATGCCACTTGTTCGCCGCTAAACGGTGATACCCGCCAAACACCGTTTTGGCTCACTATCCCCGACCTCTGCATATGGCCCCTGCTATGTTCCAGGGGTAGGGTAACACCGGTTAAGCTTTTGGTGTCAGGCCTATCACCGCCTCGTGCATACCATTTTTCTACGCTAACCGGGAAATTCCCGCCAAACACCGTTTTCCCACGCTAACACTGACTCCTGCATACGGCCCCTGGAGACCATATATTGTCGTTGTTTACCGTGAATTGTCAAATGAACACTCTCAGTTTACATGGTCGTGTTCACCGGCAGTAAGTGGGAAGTTCACCATATTTAGCGACCACAAACGGCGACGCTGCACAGCTTACTGCGCATGTCAACATGGCCATTGAAAAGTTGGTAGATGTTTCGAGGGCACCCATGCTCGGAGAAACGGCTTTGCATTGCATTGTGGGAGTACATACCCTACAGATTATTTGAACTAATAGTTCTGAACAGTCTTCCCAACAGTTTCAGCCCAAAAACTAGCATATTTGAGCATTTCTTCTGGATTCGGCAGACAGATTAAGTTGAAAGGTAAGTTTGTTACCCTTAAATCTACATCATACCTTGTTTAACCTAACTTAAACATGTATACACTGATTCTATGGCCTGTTCTCTTTTAAACTATGTTTGAGTGAACGTTGTGGCTTGCTGCATTAAGGTGCAGTATGTCGATTTGTAAAAAACGATTTCAAAATTCTCATTAAACAATGAGAACCATGGCAGGAAATTACCCCTCAATACCAAAATATGCCTATATATATAGATATCTAGATGGCCCCTTAATTAGTTAATTAACTATATGTACAAATTATATTGTTTTCTATTATGTGGTATATGGTCTAGTATTATATGGCATATGGTCAGGGGGGTGGGGGGCAAAATTTGACAAAAATAGGGTTACGTAATATCTGGATGGCCCCTTTTTTTAAAGTTAATTAGCTATATTTAAAAGGTGTATTATCTGTTAAGAGGTCATTAAAATAGTTGATAGTTTTACTTATATTGTTTTATATTAAAATAGTTGATAGTTTTACTCCAAAGTGAATGTAGGTCATTCCCAATTAGCATTACATGATATTTAGATGGCCCCTATGGCCCCTTAATTGGTTAATTAACTATATTACAAAATTATATTGTTTTCTATTAAGAGGTTGGTAACATGTAATTGATTTCCCCATCAACAGTTGGTAGTTCTACTTAATGGAAGATCCATGACAACAAATAATGAATGTAGGTAATCCCCAATTACCATGTAGTTTCACCAAGTTCCCCCATAATAAAGTGTCCAGGAATTCAGACAAAAGAGTGAAATGAAAATCATCATAAAGACATAACTATTTTTATTAACAAAGCTATAGTATAGAGCTAAAAAAAAAAAGTGTATTCAACTCAGAATTGGAAGGGCTTCAATTCTGTACTATTTATGGTGTTCTAGACCTGTTTTAAAATTTTCGTGTGTGGTCCCTACCATATTCACCAGGACGATATGAACGCAGCATAACACTTCCTTGTAATTTGTGACCAAGGCTTGTTGTTCACCAATTCACACTCACACAAGTCACAGCAAGTGTCACATGAATGCTGAACTTGCCAGCACAATGATGTATACATGGGTCAACTGAACATAACTAGGGTCACGAAGGTGGAATATGTATCATCCAATACTTGTCATGACATGAGAAATAAACCTACTGCTGTGTCTGTGTCTGTGTGCTTAGCATATTGGAATTTTGGCGCTGTTTATAATAAGTGATAAATAAAAGTTGGCCAGGACCTCCTTCCTTGGTTACTGCTGCCTACCTTCGTGCGTCCCACGTATTGGTTTGTTTATTCGGTGCGCCGAATGTCAGAAACAAGTAGGTACGCCCTTTTGCAGCTGGGACGAGAACGGACTGGTTCAGTGGAACTTGTGTTATATCATGAACGTGATAACCAGCAGAAGGTAACCGGAAGTACAAAATAGATCTAGACAAACTAAAAGAAGAAATGGTAGTGCCAACTAGTGGTATGGATCTAGCATCCACATACAATTATTGTAGATGCTTAGAACACTGGACCTCATATGTCGGCAGCAAGGGTCTGAACAGATAGTAAAGTAATATATATTTTGTCAGTCTTGTTAGTGATGTTCACATGTCTAATTATAATTTAGGTGTGTCAGATACCGGTAGGGGCGCGTCGTTCACCGCGTCCATGGCAAAATGTTACCAGTTTCCACGTTTTCCCTATTCCTGGTTAAACTTAAAGCTAAGATTCCATATATGCGGCATGCGGTATGCTAATGCGGCATAGATACCCATGCCAACGTCCAATAGCTGATGTCTACTTTTTTTGTTGGGGGGTCGTTAAACAACTCCCCCCCCCCCAAAAAAAAAGATACCCATCCCATTTAATTTTGTGGGGGTTTTTTGCTCCAAATTTGTGAAGGAAAGTCAAAGTTACTATTGTTTTTTTTTATGGCAAACACAGCAGCATTCGCATTCGCACCGATCGGTCCATAGGTCGATCCATTTGCCGTATTCGCATTCGCGTTCATATTCGCATTCGGATACATGGATGCACCACTATTCATTTACATGCTTTTCGATTTGTTGCCGCATTCGGATAACGCATACCGCGTATATGGAATCTTAGCTTAATGCGTTGGAGATATTTTCATAATGTTATATCACTGGAAAGATCATGAACTAATCTCACAGAAAATATACATTAAAATACCAAAATCAAAATACTTAGAGCATCTAGTAAGCTGTGACAATGCGGCCAAGGTCACAGTTTATTTGTTCATTCACATCAGAGAGCGTGTATACACGCTCTCTGTTCACATCATGGAAACCAGCTAGATAAGCATCGCTTTTCTGGGATCCTTTCTGTCTGTAAAGAATTTGTATGCATTTATTGTATCACCTCAATTTATTGTAAACATACCTTGCAGAGAGTTAAAATAAAAGAATTGAATTGAATATTATAATGGTAAATCAGGACTAAATATAACAATTAAGCCGCCATTAAAAATGCCATAACTTTCTCCCGTATTAAAGTGGCGAGCTATACATCGTCGGGAAAACAAACAAACTCGGAATAGTTCAGATTTGTGCCACAGGGGTGGTGCATGCTTAATACTGAACTTTTCCACTTGGTGGTGTAGAGTGACCTAGATTGTTGTGACAATGGGGGCGTAATTGATTAATCGACTCTGGTCACCCAAGCCACTTTTTGGCGCATGCGCACATCCTGTAGACTCGGGTCGAATAACCGAATAAGCGTCTGCACGCTCGGGGTGGAAAAAATGGTGGCTTAATCTAAAACCTAATTATTTGTTTTAATAACCAATATAAGTACAGCAAAATAGGATTTAAAGTATTTTAGGATCGTATAAGCTGACAATCTGGGTTATTTTTAAAAAAAGCATTAAAACAACTTGTAGTGGTAGCTGTTATGCTACAGGTACCAGCTCAGGCATTCCTAGCAAACCCCAGCCAAGAGGTGGGTTACTGGCGTCGGGTCATTTTGCACACGGCACGTGTTTTTGTCGACTCCACTCGCGGTGTTCGATTTGAAATTCTGACGACTCGGGTGACCCGAGTTGCCCGGGTCGTGTTAATCGATTACGGCCCATCTGGGTCAGTGGAGAGAAGGGATGGTAAAACTGAGGTATTTTCAATTTTCTTTAGAGTAGTTCAAACAGGAAATATATTTGCTTTAATGTAAAATATATGTTAGTACAATTACATTGCATAATTAAATGAGAAACACATATAGATGAAAAACGTTTTTTTATTGTTGAATGTAAAAACATTTTGGAGTGTATGCGGTTTGAACCCACACCACCAAACAACTTCAGATTACAAATTGAACACTCTAACCACTAGGCCACAGAGACCACACATGATTACTAGTTTCAGTTCAGGCTATTTGTGTATAGGACGTCACATATACAAGGTGTGTATGTATGTGTATGTTTGTTTTGTTTGTTTGTTGTTGTTTTACGTCCTAGCAAAATCTAAGGTCATATCAGGACGGGTACCGACTTGTGACAGTGCACTCATGGCGAATTTATAGTGCTGCCCCACTGGATTACCAGGCCACCAGCACCATGACCTGATATCTCACTCAGTCACATTATCCTGACACTGAGCCAACCAGTCCTTGTCCTATCCTAATAGGATAAAAGAATTGAATTGAATAATAATGCCGAGCGCCAGACTAGGAAGCAACAAGTATCAATTCTTAAGTCATTGGTTTGACTCGACCAGGATTCGAACCCATGACCCCACGATCTACCAACACGGGAGACGGACGCTCTAGCTCTGGTCATGTATGTATGTAAATGTATGTTTTGCGTGCATCCGTTTGAAATTTGTCAGTAAAGCTGCGAACACACTGGACGCGGATCTGAATAACATTATTTCAACCTCCCAGTGAATATTCATGGTTCTAAATAACAGAATTAGATCGTCATAGTGACACTTGGTCAGCAGCAGTGACAGCTGAGAAAATGGCGAAACACGCAACATGCCACATTACATGGGACCGGTATGGTGCGCCATTTGACGACAGAGTCATGCAAACTGGTATTGCAATGAAAGCTCCTGATCCGATTGGCTCGGTATTCCGTTCTATATGGTGACAAATGTTTGATAAGTGCACCAGTATTAAAAGCCGTGTTCACACGGGGAATGTAAATCGATTCGTAGAAATCGACTTGCCTAGTTCGACGCACATTTCCCGTGTGAACAGGCGGCTGAGTCGGATTACGCCTGATTACCCTTGATTATGCCTGAATCGATTCGTGTGATGCGGATACTGTAAACCACCTGTGGAGGTCGATTACGTGAGGAGATTTCTGTGAGGCGATTTATTTTGTCCGTGTGAACGCACTGAGGTGGATTAAGCACCTCACACGCATGCGCAGTCGACACCTTAGTTTGTTGACTTTCCGGTCGATCAAAAGCGCATATTATATAATTTAATTAACGAAACAGCTATCTATGCACAGATATTTTTTTCATCATTTATTTTTAGGGTTTCACTGCCCAGCAGAAGTTTTGACCGTTCCAAACCAATACCATTCAGTCATTACATATCTAGGTCGAACCCACACTCTCTGGTGCCGGCGTCGTCGAACCCAAAATGGCGCTGGTTAGTGTGGACTTGCTCATGCGCAGATATCCACTTCCGCCTCACGCAGTGCCCGTGTGAACGGGCGCCTAATTCGCCTCACCTGATTCGATTTGCCTGATTCACCTCACATTTTGCCCGCGTGAACACGGCTAAAGTTAGACATGTAGAATCAAATTTAGATAAGTGTTTTGGTTTTGAAAATCTTATGCTTCATCAGACTATGCAGCTTTAAGTTAAATCCATGGAATCAAAATATAGGTTAGTGTTTTGGTTTCGAAAATGCTTTGCTTTCATCGGACTATGTGCAGCCTTAAGTGGCGATAAGTTTGGGTTTCATTGTAGCTTTTCAGCCGGATGGGGGTGTAATTCAATACTTTATTTCAGACTCAGCATTATGGTAGTTACATAAATGTGTCCATAGTAGGTACATATAAATGTGCATAACATACAAGTAATACAATACTAACCATTATCCAAATGTTGGTCTACATATAGTCTGTACCAAAATGCCTCCATATATGGCAGGGGTAAATCTGATATCACTCTCTCCTATGTCTCTGTATTATAGCATTTTCTGACTTTTTTTTTTTTTTTTTTTTGGTCCATTAGTTGTTTAAGCAGGGGAAATCTCAGTCATAGACAACTGGTCTTCCTCATTCCACTGCTGGTCGATAGAAAGCCCGAGCCTACACTTTTACCGACCCAAGGGATTTTTATCCTCCCACACCACATAGACATGGCATGAGAGCAACCGGCCTTTGATGACGCTGTAAGTTATACACAGCGGTGGAAATCCAAATTGGCAGAGCTGGGGACACGGGGAATAGAACCGCCGACCTTCAGATTAGGAGTCTGACCTAGAAAAAAGTCAGGCACTCTAACCACTCCGCCACAGAGAACTCCACATCTAGTCATGTCTAGTAATACATTTGAATATTAGATTCCTGTCCACGGCCTGGAAGGCTGGGATATCAATATTGGTAAATAGCTGACTAGCACTGTACTAGTAATGCTGAACACCTCTCAACCATCCCAGTATCGTGAGTATGTTGTTAGAGCGCTCTGCATACCCGGTAAAATTGCACACACCAAAGTAAAATATGGTTAAGCACGCATAAACCAAACGTCTTTGGATTTAGCTACATACATTTCGAATTTGTGTAAATCGTATTCATTTATCCATATAAATTAAATAAACTTTCTTTTAATTCATATTTCATGTATCCTAATTATTATATATTTGATAGACGAACTCTACATTCTGTCATTCACATTATCAACTGCTCCCCTGCAGGCTGCAGTAAACCCAGGGGTTCTTCCGCGCAGAAGTCGTTGACGGTTCTCTTATTTGCAACAGTCTGTGCAGTAGATCCTATTTAGTTGCATCTATTAGGTCACTTCCAAAACAGTTAACCATCAACGGTGTGGTGCCAGGTAAACATT
Organism: Branchipolynoe longqiensis; assembly: GCA_030323885.1. Taxonomy (NCBI): domain Eukaryota; kingdom Metazoa; phylum Annelida; class Polychaeta; order Phyllodocida; family Polynoidae; genus Branchipolynoe; species Branchipolynoe longqiensis. Next base: position 103,550,046 of record CM059186.1, read on the forward strand.
TAATAGCTTCATGTCTGAACGTGGGCGCTCGCCCTCGTCGACTACCAGCAGCCCGGGTGGCAGTCCAAGTCGCCATTCCCGAGCACGGCAGCACCGCTCTGAAACCAAACCGCGCAGTCCACGTACAACACCGCGCCATCGACACTCCCAAAAGGAAAATGATGCCAGAGACAACAAAAACAATAAGTCGAAACGAGCTGCTAAAGATATTAAACAGCTGGAGGACCAGAAAAGAACACCACCGAGCTCTCCTGGCCGTGGGCGGTCCGGGAGCCATCGATCCTCAGTGTCCAGTGTGAGCAGTGGAAAACATGGTACAAGTAATAACTCAAGTCACGGATTCGCAGTGGCTGTGACATGTGACAGCGATGCAGCTATTCTCTTTGCAGACTCTAATTCGGTCACGGTAGCTGAGAAGCACAACAATATGGACGAAAGTAGAACATCGCAAATAAGTGACAGTGGGGTTGAGTCAATGGACAGTGACAAACTCAAGTCCAAACTGAAAGCTAACGGTGAAGAGATGGACACGGATATGGTTCAGGCTTCATCCCGTGATCACAGCTCGCAGAGCCAAACCCCTTCCGAGCCTGAGGTGGAGATCAGACTGGCCTCCGCATTAAAGGAACTATCCGCAAAGTGTGGTGATCAGAACTACGATGATAATAATGAAGGCCAAGACACATTGCCTCCTGATGACACTGAAGAGGAGTCTCTTGAGTCTAAATATGATCTCCTACCCAGTGCAGGTGGGAAGGGGTTCCTTGGTGTTTTGGGCTATAAACGGATGGACCTGCTAGATGGTGACAGTGATGTGATGGCAAGCAGTATAATTTGCACTGATGGTTCTGATGTAGAAGCCCTGTCAGAAGTTGATGATAATGAAAACGAATTGGACGATATTAACGATAATGATAAAGACTCCTCAGACTCTATTGATATCCTAGATCCGGTTAACATAAGTGACAATAAGCACATATTGAGGTACAATTCGGGCGACCAGTTTGAAAACAGTGAGGGAGATGCCAGCAATTTAAAGACGCTGACAAAAGATGGTAATCAGGGGTATGAGACTTCGCCCAGCCAGGACGACTTGGATGACCTACAGGAGAGGGATTCCAGCCCAATTGAACCTCTCCCTGTTGATGCTATTGTAGAGCTGAAAAGCACAGAACCTGGTGCACTGTTGGGAAAGCGTGATGGCTCACACACCTCAGACCAGGACTCAGACTCGCACATTGATTCAGACACCTCAGATGGGGGAGCGGGGCAAATTGGGGAGTACCTGAACTATGAGGATGTGATGTCCCAACTTATTTATGGCTACACTAAAATGGCTGACTCAGGCATCGATCAGCTGGGGGCAAACAGCATCTCCAGACCAGATAGTCTCTGTCTGCCAAGACCAGTGCACAAGCGGATTCACCGCTCCGAAAGCAACTCATCCTCAGTGCATAGTTATAGCAGTACAGAAGCACTGATTGAGGCTGCCACTGTTACACCCCTATATGCACAAGGTACAGTGGACCAGGAAGGGGAGATGATAGCATTTGTAACACAAGACCTGGCAGAGAAGATCCGGATGAGTAGCCCACTTACGCGCAGCAGTCGGGGTGGTGAGTGTTGACTACCAATTCATATTAATGATATTCACCTACATGCACCGAAGTAATATAAACTGCAGTCCTTAAATTATCTATTTTAGGTTGCATCATTGAGAGTGCATTAAGCAGGTTCCGTACGGGGCCTGGAAAGTCTTGAGAAGTTTTGAACTTCATTTGCTCTCTTTCAAGGCCTTGAAAAGCCTTGCATTTTTACCTATTTTGAGTGATTCGTCTTGAAAAGCCTTGAATTCCATTAAACTGTCCCACTGATCTAAATTAGTCCGAAATCGCCATTTGCCATTTTAGTTTTTTTCCTGAAATCCAAATAACAACAACCTTAAATCCCATGTCTTCATATGAGATAGCCTTAAATTCCATGTCTTCATATGTGTACGGACCCTGATGTTGCTGCATAGAAGGGTCAATTTAATAGAACCTGTAACCAATAACAGTGTCATTGGTTAAGCCTATGATGTGGAATTTTTGCGTGCATGCCAATATTATTTTGGCATTTTTTCACTTGAGCACAAAATCACACAAGCATACTTTTGATACATTTTGTGGGAAATATTAAATACATGTGGTAACCGTAATGCCAGTATTGCTAATATATTTGACACAGTGGCAACAATAACTATTTGACTTGACACCAACAAAAGAAAGAATTAATTATCACCATCGTAGCATGGACACCAGTTTCAGAGAACGACTCATTTGGCAAGTGTTAATTATATAGAACAAATTTAAGTCAATCTCTCTGACAGCTAACTATTTTGCTGTGCCTTTCAGATAACTCGAGTGCTGCAAGTTATGCAGGTGGCAGTCAGACCCCGAGTGGGCGGAGTGTGAGCAGCATCAACAGCATGTCGAGCTCTGCGTCTGGCTGGTCGACAAGCTCCGCCTCCGGATGGTCAGCGATATCTAATACTTCTGGCATGTCGAGGTAGCGCATGGCTTGGCTTTTGCAGATCTATCTATTTGCATGGCTTTGGCATTTCTATTGGTTGTTAATGTTAGGTTAATCTTGTTCTAATCATGTTTTGACTAGGTGGCTGATACATCATCCTATCTTCCTCCCTCCCCTCCCCTCCCCTCCCCTCCCCTGTTGCGTATAATTTGTCCAATATTAAAGAATCTCACTCTATTGCACAAATAATGGGCTCCATTTTTTCCCAGACCATTAGCTTTGTTATTCTGTCAGATATTTCATGCTAAACTTGCTAAATTCCTTAATATCTTCCATACTCTAAAGTCATCGTTGATGGGTGTCACATCAAGCTTTTTCTGCCGAAAACACCATATTCGTCGCTCCGGTGCTGCATATTCTCAGACCAACCTTGCCGAGTATGATATAAATCGCAACCCAAGTATTGTCCTGATTAGATAGAGGAAAACTTGAGCTTTCTGATGATATAATTTTCAGGATGATCCTGATTAATTTTCAAGGAGATTGAGTGTCTGAATGTTTTCACTCCTTCTGTTAAATCAAATTTCCCACTCAAAGACAGCCATGCTTGATATGCTAATGAAGTCCGGTTTCTTCTCCTTCTTTCATTAGTGGTTATTTTTAGCTCAGGTGGCCATACTCAGCAAGGGAAGGGCGTGGCTAAGACTGGATGCAAACAGAATGGCAAGCATGCACAGAGCTGCTGATGGTACACCCAAACAAGTGTCCATTGACTAATTTAATTCATCATGTTAATTAAAAAATTGAACACCCTGAAAGACAAAAGAACAGGTATTCAACTGATATAATTTTTATTTCAAACAAAGCGGAATTAGTGGAGATTGAAGTGGTTTTAGAATGGTTGAATTATGTCAGATTTCGCGATGCGGACAGCATATCCGCGAATTTTGGAGTACCTAATGGTAGTTTCTTTACACCGTGTTGAATAGCTCTTGTTTTACCAAGCTCCTAGTCTTAGCCTCGGATCATTGTATAATGGGTCCATCTCACCTGAAATTGCAAGACTTGTATGGCTATGCTCATGGGTTATTATTCTCCTATTAACTTAATAAAATGCCAATATATATGACAACAATTGTCCCATTCTTGTATGACCTTAGATGTTGCTATAACATAAACCCAAACAATGAAGAGTTTGGCATGGGCGATAACACAGTCACAATAACGACAGTGCAACCCTGACTTCTGTCATTTTCTTTAGACTTGCAGAAAAAATTCAAATACCAGATAGCTCTACAAAAAATTTTTTATTCTGTTGAAATACACCAAACCCTTTAATTTAATATACTGATGGAGTTTATAGGCCTAGCAGAAGCAAAATTATTACAGTTTATGTGTCTGAAATACAGGCTAATTTTCTCACAGTTACTTTATTGGTTTTCAGTTGCAGATTTTTTACCTGAGTAAAATAGTAAATAAACAATACAAATTATTAATAAAAAGTCTCAAAGTCGTATAGAATAACTGTCATTTAGATGTATGTGCACTATCTATGATAAATAACTGACAATTATTATTTAAAAATACACAAAAGCACATAGCCTGCATCATGTAAATGTAAACAACAGCACATGACAAACCAATCAGAATGCTGCATTTGGGTCAGGTGACCCAGCTGCCAAGTGAAATAGATCACTTTACACCTCAGAAAAACTCAAATATCTCCAAGATCGCACCAGATACAATAAAATCGCCTGGCACAAAAGGAGACATGTTTATCTGATGGTGCTAATTCTATATGGGTGCCATTTGCCATTTATCGGGGAGAAACACTGAAATGTTAGTCCCATAGACATAGCACCCTGGAACACCCTGCTCGGTCAAGTTTTTCCTATGGGATGAGGCGTGAGGACGTTTCACGCGGATTTGCAAGTCTATATTTTCCTGTTAATGCTATAGGAGAATATCTACGTTTTCGTCTAAATTAGTCGTTGGTTCTCCCGCCATCCGCTAGGTGGCGCCACGGTCTCGGCCTGATTTGTACGTCTTTTTTGGCCACCACTTTTTTTTTTGTTGGTCCATTAGTTGTTTAAGCAGGGTAAATTTCAGTCATAGACGACCCGTCTTCCTCATTCCACTGCTGGTCGATAGAAAGCCCGAGCCTACACTTTTACCGACCCAAGGGATTTTTAACCTCCCACCCCACATAGACATGGTATGAGAGCAACCGGCCTTTGATGACGCTGTAAGTTATACACAGCGGTGGAAATCCAAATTGGCAGAGCTGGGGGCATGGGGAATCGAACCGCCGACCCTCAGATTAGGAGTCTGACCTAGAAAAAAGTCAGACACTCTAACCAGAGCACCACATTCATTCTAGTATAGTAGATACTTCCTATTTTGTTTTGGGTCTTAACTTGCATTCCTGGGTGTCTATTGATGCTTAATTTACATTTCCAACGTTATTTTTTAAAGGTGTAAATGCTATATTTTAATTAATGTTTTGAATTTGTAATAAACTCAAAGCAGATCCCGTATATTTCTATTACACTTACAGTCAAAACTTTCGACTATTATTTCATACAGAAAATGTAATTTATGATCGACACCTTTGTGCATTTTGTGAGGTTTTAAGTGTTATTGTTCCTCTCTTTTGATTTTAAATAGTGTATTAGTCTGGAAGTTAGATGGATTTTATGTTTGATTATCAATTGTAGTTTTGATATAGAATTATTTTATACCGTACATTTCGTTGCTTCAAGCAAGTTGTCCTGAAGTAAAACAGCATGATGGAAGGAGATTTCTTTCTTTCTATTCTTCCTTCCTTCCCTCCTTCCCTCCTTCCTTCCTTCGTAATGGTGGGGGTTACCTGGAGAGAGAATATTGTATTAACAAATTGTGCAGTATATTCCCTATATGCACGCCAAGGGAGAACAAGTATATTGCATGTCAGTACCCACTGCCAATCAAACCGATTTTATTACTTTACGCTAGTTAGGTTTTTTTTAAGCAGAAAAAAAGCATACAAGACCTACATTGAGACCTACAAATGTAAAGCATTCGTGAACAAATTTCGAATTCATTAGGACATCTGGACTGTATCACCTTGAAATTGTTATCTATGTTGTTTATACATCAATTTTATCGATAGGACGAAAGCTTCCCCTGTGATGAAGGTCGGGAGTTTGGATCCTAGCCAAGTCAAACGTTGACTTACAAAGTTGGTACTTGGTGCCACCTAGCCTGGCATTCGGCATTACTAGGATATATGGAAAGGACTGGTTAGCTCAGTATCAGGACTGAGTGAGATAGCGGGTCATGGTGCCGACGGCCTGATCTCCCAGTGGCGTGAGTAGAGCAGCACTATAAAACGTCATAAGTCGGCATGGATAGGGTGATGACATCAGGGAGTCTAGTAGATAAAGGATTCACCCGGTACTCGCAGTACACGGGTGAATATCAACCCCCTATATAAAAAAGCAGGTTAAGGAAATGGGAGCCTAATTTCACAATCTAAGAAGCAACATTTATTCTTTACATATGTCTTATTGATAGCCCGCTACCTTTGAGTTGGAAAATATAATACAATATCTAGTTTAATAAGATTTAAAAGTGAAATTGAAGGCGTTCTGCGGCCGCCATCTTGTCTTTTTGCATTCTCTCCCATTTCACCAACTCTGTGCTGATATAAGTAACCATTTGACACTGGTGCCAGGCATTCTACTTCTTGTTCCATACTAATGCTATTTTCGCCCGTATTTATATAAGGCTGGGCTTCACCCGTGTACTACAAGTACCGGGTGAATCTTTTATCTAGGAGTCTAGGTGATGTAATGGTTAGTACCCTGGCCCGGGATGCAAGAGATGTGTCAATTCCTGTTCAAGGAACAATATTCCCAATTTTCATCAACCCGACGACAAGTATATAAAACGTTAAAAGCGTTGTTTATTTTACCTTAGAAATTTCATTTATGACTTGGGGGGGGGGGGATAGAAGCCTTGATGTCACTGCTTTGCACGACCTACGCTCACTGTCCTCCAATGAGGACACCCCAGTTACCTTCTCACTATCCTTCCTAACCTTCGAATTCCTAGACATGACTTAGTGAGGGGACCATCCTCATCACGTGTTCAATGACTTTGGTGTTGTGTTCGATGAGAATCTTCAAAAGCTGCATCCAGGCAAGATAGCCGAATGAGTTGAGCACCCGTGCTGCCATGTGGCAGGTTGTGGGATCTGAACAACGGTCGGGTCAAACCAATGACTTCAAATTTTTTACTTGTTGCGACAAGCCTAGCACCCAGCATGACTGTTCTAGGGCAAGGATAGATGGAATGGGGAAGACCAATTGTCTGTGATTGAAATTTCCCCTCCTTGATCAATCATGAATTAAAGTTCTCCCCGATTTCGCGGATATCTGTGGTTTTTTTTTTTAATTTACCAATTAATGTTAAACAAAATGCAAAGGAATCAGGATGTGTATGTAACATAATCACAATAAGGATAGTTGAAACCTGACTTCTGGCATTTCCCCCTGCGATTCCCTGACAGTGCTAAGTAATGTGTGTGTGTGGGAGGGGGGGGGGGCGATCTGTGTTTTCATGGAAATTCGCCGTCGGTGTAATAATCTCGGTTTGATTTCCGCTTTTTTTACTGGAGACCGCTTTCATCCCTGCAATGAATGTAACAACAGCAAAATGTGACCTGCTGCAGGTCGCCGAGTCTGCTCACCCAGAGCCCTGAGGACATCCCTCCGATCGATCCGCGTGCAGTGTTAGAACTGGAGATGAACGCCCGCCGTGTGGCCGAAAACCTGGACTTGATGATGGCCAACCTCAAGGGTTCGCTGAACAAGGTCAGCAGTACACCTATCGTACAGCTCACTTAAAGTTATATATATGCTATATATATATTTAAATGGCAACAAAATATGTTTATATATATTTATTTTTTTCAATGGCAAAACACAAAGGCATTGGATGATGTAACATGTTGATTTCTAGTATCTAATTTATTTTCAATTGAAGTAGCTTCTATTTTTATAGGGTTTATGAAATGTATTTGGGTCATTCTCAAAAACTGTGTACCTTTTTTATTGTTTCCATGTTACATTGTTAATGATTTTGCCTGTTTTTTTTAGTAGTAAGTAAAATAGTTATAGTTGACCATATATTAAGTATGTTAACAATACTAGATGTATTTAATCTATCCCACAAAACGTATCCAAAATATCCTTATTTTATTTTGTGCTGAAGTGAAAATGTAAAAATTTGATTATCAATTCCAGTTCATCCTACCTTTAAAATACCCTGTGAATCAGTGCAGGTTAGTTAATAAAGGAAGAGGAAAAATTAAATATTCAGAACTGGTGATAGTGACAGCTCATTTGAGAGTAGGTACTGGCAGCGGCATGAAAAAGTCCAGGAATGGTGATTTTTTTTCCCATCAATATTCACATGCTTGTAAATATCTTTGTATGTATTTGATTTTGATGAAATTGCATACCTAGAAGATCCAACATATTTTGTATCCGATGTTGGATGGAATATGTAGCACGTTTGGATTTAAGTAAAATCCATTTGTATGATGAGTGTATTTAGTGAATATTCCTTCATTATTGGTGTCGATGAAAACGACTTTTAAAACCGGGTCTCTTGAATGGGCTCGCGCTTCCTTGCACTACATCATAGAACGTCATTGATGGTACGAAAAGAAGCGCAATCCCCTCAGCTTTCTATCCATATATAGTTTGCCGTATGTCAAAACGGTCAATCAGGTCAAATTCTGCAATTTAAATTATTTTGAAGGTTTAAAACCCATTTACTGAATTAAAAAATATTTAAAACCTAATAAGATTTGCTATGGATAGATAGACAATTTGACTCCCTTTCCAATGATACCAATCTTACTATAGTGCTAGTTAGTGCAAGGAGCCACAGACAATATTGACACTTAGACCACACTAGTTTCACAATGGTAACACCCATGTAGAAACATGTATATGACATTGATGTCTATTGAGATATATTACAGAATATATAATCTAATATTGGCTCAAATTTGGGGAGGATCTAACCATTGCTCTAGGCACAGTGAATATTTAAATATTTACTTAAATCAATATTTTTGGTTTCAAACACTTTTAATTTGTATTTGCAATCAAAATGCAGCTTTTGATATTTGTAGCCAAATTATTGCTATTGCCAATATGCATTAATTCCATATGCTATGTGTGGGAGATCCACCTATTGGATGAGCCACAGTGAGCTTGACAAACAAATTTTTATTTTGTACACTTTTCTTTTGTATGTGAAATCAAAATGCGCTTTTTGTATTTCTAGACATAATATTAATACGATAATGTGTATTACGTCCAGTTGATGTGCACTGTCAATTTATAGGAAGTTTAACCAATTGGTTAAGCTACAATGAGCATTTAAAGATTCATCAAATTTATATATTTGCTTTTCCGACAATTTGTCTCTATGTTCAATCAAAATTCAATATTTTCCATATTTTTGAATATAATATTGATATAAATCATATCTATTCGTCTTAGAGAATGTGCCAAATATGAAGAAGATTCAACAAGCTTTCAAACATTGAAATGTTGAAAATAATTCACTTACAGATCCTGTTAACATGCAAACAATTTAATTACACTTTTTCATATTTTAGGATGCAAATATCTTTTGAAGCTCTGCAGATAGAGCTCTGAAAAAAATAGGGTGTTACACTGTTATCAATAGGTTAACTATTTAGCATTTATTCAGTCTTGTTGCAGTTTTCCAAGAAAATACCATGCTTTGAAAATGGCTATTTGGCCAAATCCGAATGATTTTTTTTTTTATGAATTGCCCTTTTTGACATTGACTTATTAAAAAATCTGCTTGACTAATTGATTTAGCAATTGACAATTTAAATTCCTTTATTTATGTAGAATAGAAATTGGTTAGCAGAACTCCTCTCACATCCTTCCACTTTTTTATTATATTTGGTCAAAGTTCCACTTTTAATTCAAAATTAATACATTTTATACATTTAATCTTGAAAAATGATTATCTCAAGAATAATAATATATATAGCCTAACTGTTTTAGGATTTGGGCTTGTAATTCCAACGACTACAGGAAGGAATACAAATATTGAACCCTATACATATTTTTTATTTTTCTGCGGTACCTATTGAGAGAGCAGATGTTGATGGCACTGGTTTTTGAAGTGTTAACTCCTCATTCATTATTTCTTGTAAAAGCTGACAGGGAAATTTGAAATTGTTCTATTGGAAATTAGTGCTAGATTACTGATTGAACTGGACAACTGATTCATTACCGGATAAGTGTAGTAATTTATGCTTGTTTACTCATACTTATGTATGTCGGTAATTTCGACAACAATTGCTCCGTGCCTAAATTCTGGTGTCCTTGACATTTACAGTGTAAGATTCTAATTCAGTGGTCTTAAGCCCCGTTCACACATGCACATGAAAACGGTTGAACTAATCCGTTTGAACTAATCTAGTTTAAGATGTGCATGTGTGAACGCGGTGCCAAATCGGTTTAGCGCTAAGTCGACTCAACTAGTTTGCTTCATGTAAATCAGTTCATGAGGTTGATTAGTTAAACCGGTTGAACTAAACCAGTTTAACTCTATGTGTGAACACAGCATATGTAGACCATACCAATTAAAGCTGTCTATTTATGTTTACAGATGTCTGCGTTGACTGTGAATTGTGTTGGTGCATACAGGGGTGGTATTGACCACACATGTGATTCAGTGGACGGAGCAATAAAGGTATGTACAGCTATGTATATGCAGTGACCGAATCAGTAGCATGCAGGCTTCCCACGGAGAAGGTCGGGAGTCACAAACCGGGCCGAGTAATCTCAATGACTTATGAAATACTTGCTACTACCTAGCCTGGCGCTCGGCATTACTAGGATAGGACATGGACTAGTTCGCTCAGTATCAGGATAATGTGACTGAGTGGGAAATTGGGTCATGGTGCCGGTGGCCTAGTCTCCCAATGGAGTCACCATGTGTGCGCACTGTAACAAGTCAGTCACAAGATATATTATTAGTGTGAAATGCAATATTAATTTAACAATGATGAAGGATCTCTGCGATTTCACGGAATTCTAAAAATAAAGATATATTCTACACATTAAAAAATATTTTATGGATTTTCTTCAGCTATTCTACCATAATAGGGTAATTTGCAAAACTTGATATGCGGGCTACAAAAGGGGTGAGAAGTTCATACTGGCGATATTGTAATTGCATGCAGTATATATTACATACAATCACATGTCTTCCTTTTGTTTCAGTCCATGTACGCGCTGATGGCTAAATGTGAAGAACTCAGTAAGAACATGAAACCAATATACCACCTGGCTGATCAAATGTATCCTTTGCTATCATCGTCATCATCGTCTTGATCCTAAAAGTAATCCATTCTATATGCAAATTTAATATTTTTTCCATGTCCTTTTCTTTTGAATTTTTAGGATTAAATATTGTGTGTGTGTGTGTGTGTGTGTGTGTGAGTGAGTGAGTGAGTGAGTGAGTGAGTGAGTGAGTGAGTGAGTGAGTGAGTGAGTGAGTGAGTGAGTGAGTGAGTGGAGTGGAGTGGAGTGGAGTGGAGTGGAGAGAGTGGAGAGAGTCATACCTCATAGTGTACTATGATATCCAGCATTTCTGTGTGCACACCACAATTATGTAGCATATTTTCACTTCAAAAATCTTTAAAAGATTGTTTTCTTCAAAAGTTACTCCGAGCTAAAGTAAAGTATATTAAAGCGATTAACCTAATATATTTATTTAACAAATATGGTCGAAACTTCTTTAAACCATCGGATTGTGTCACTTTAAATATTTCTATGACGTAAGACAGGAACGGCTGTATGTCGCTGGCGTCCTCAGTGGGTTAATAGTTTAGACACTTCCTTAAAATTCGCATAGTCCGATGGTTTTGAGTTTCTGCCATTTTCTTAGATAAATATATTAGGTTGATCGTTATAATCTACCTTACTTTAGTTTGAAGTAGCTTTGATTTAAAATGGCCAATATATTTGAAGCATGCCAAAACTCTTGACCCCCATATGCCTCCCGAGTAACAGGTTAAATTGACTTAATGTTCCCTACTATAAAGCAAAAAATGCTTAATTAATGCACCAGTATATCTAAGCTAGATATGTAAAATCAATTCTAGCTAATTGTTTTAGAGCAACAAATGCTTAATTAAGACGCCAGTATCTAAGCTAGATACGTAGGATCAATTCTAGCTAATTGTTTTAGTCTTGAAAATGTACTGTTTTCATCGGACTATGCAACCTTAACACCATCTCAGAAAGGAGATAAAGCGCTTGCTGGACCGGTTTGAGCCTGAGATAGCGCGTGAGGACAAGTGAGGTGGCCGTGTGGAACCCAAGCAGTCACTTCAATTTTTGTCGAAGTCATCCAGACGCGGGGGCGTGTGAGAGACAAGGCGCCTACACGCACAGAACGCCGGCGCTTAATTTACCCGGCATGCATCAGTGGCGCGCTTGGCTCCAAGCCTCGCCCTGATTGCTGTTTGATCATCAGTCCTGGGCGGCTTGTTCCGTTTTGGGGACAGACGGATGCTCTTCCGCTTTGCCCGGTCGTCCCCAGACGCACACTAACTGGTGGTGTCCACAGGGGTTACACACGGCCATGCACGGGGGCCACGCTGGGACGCCCTCCCCAGGGACATCTCCAGCTTCGCTGATGAATGCAGCCAAGCCATGAATGTTTATGGCACCAGGCTAAAAAATGACAGAACATAGTTTCCTGCAGATATGTGTGTGTGTGTACACACATACAGTTACAGGCACTCTGCGGAGGCCTTTAGTGTATATGTAGTTGTTTGTATAAACTTTTTTTTTTTAAATTACCTTTATGTTGCTCATTTGCACAAACATGTTATATAACGATATAATGAATCTGTTGTGCTCTAAACAAAGTTATTACTTTTTTGCTATAGATATTGGACGGTGTTGATGGTGTTCCATGCCACTCAAATTATGCTATTTTGGGCCCAGATGAAGTCACTTGCTTCAAACAACCGGATTATATTTCACAATGCTAAAGCTAGCAACGGAGGGATGATTTTTTGTGGTCCCACCCCCCCCTCCATCTTTCTTCAGGGGTCCGGGTTATCCGGGTGTCCATTGTCACCATTTTTTTGTTTAAAGGAAAAAGGACAACTTAATTAGAACTACAGGAAAGGCCCATAACAGGAGTCGTATTTATACTAAGGAAATTAGATTATGCCGACCGGTTGCAATACAGTATTTTGGGTTTGTTTAAAAAAATTAATATTTTTGCTTAATTTTAATTTCATCCCATGTACAATCTCCAACACACCTCATATAATTAATACTGCAGCCCCCATTCATTATAAGGGTGTCAGTTGTGTTGTCTAGAGTGAACTAGTTATACATGGTTAGAGGGTGAGGGTGGGGGTGGGGTGGGGAGGTTGTCTGACGGTGGATATACCATGTTAAAAAACCCTCTAATGGAAACTGCACATTGTCTTCGATTCATTTTCTTAAATTCCCTTCTCCCTTCCCTCTCACCCTGTTGCAAGATGTTTCTATTAGAGGGTTGTATGGTGGCTTACTGCAAATTGAGATCGTACAATTAAGTTGGCTGTAATATTTAACAACCTTGAACATTATGCTCAAAAGCACCAAAGTATTTAAATATATAGTCGATATGTTGGTATCTACTTAGTCAGAACTGCCAGTGTAATATCATATATGTACGGCACCGTGGGTTTGATGTCATTCATTGGTAATCCTTTCTTCTTTTAATCTATCTACAATCAGTTTAAATACGGTGTACCACCATCTATTTACATATATACAATTAGTATGTGGCGTGTCGTATTAGTACGTCTTGTACCTACTTGTAGGGTGATGGAGCGGGACGTAGCTCAGGTGGTAGTGTGTTCACCTCTGAAGGTGTCGGTCATCCTATCGATCCTGCTCAGTGGACCCATTTGCAGTTTGGGCTATTTTCCATTCCAACCAGTGGTCCACAACTGGTTCATTAAAGGCTGTGGTATGTGCTGTGGTGTCTGTAAGAAAGTGCATATAAAAGACCCCTTGCTGCTTATTGGAAAGAGTAGCCTAGTAGCAGGTTTCCTCCAAAGAAATGTCAGAATGATCATATGTTTGATGTCCAATAGCCGATGATAAAAATCAATGCGCTCTAGAGGCGTTGTTACATTTTTTTTAAACAAGCTGTACCTACTTGTTGCATCGACTAGCAATTTAATGTTAAACATTAATTAAATGGTCTGTAAATTGCACTAATAGCAATAATCATCCATATATGATCGGTGAAAATAGTTGCCTGCGTAATCAAAATCCACAAAGAGGCCTATCGGCACAATATATAATGGTGCATGCGTATTGGATTAGTGCATCTCCTTAATTCAACATTATTTGTTGTTGGTTGTATTATTCTTTCAGTGGTTCAACCGTTGCTTACAAACTAGCCCTATATATGTATAATATAATTATATGCTATACTGTGATCTTGGTGATTTCGCAAACACTGCATACAACATGACAATGTTCTATGTTAAAGTTGCATAGTCCGATGAAATATAATTTAGTCAAAATTAAAACAACTACTTATATTTGATCCTATATATCCAACTTAGATATTGGTGTATTAGCTAATGATTTGGGACAGAGTATACAGAATAACCAGTGAGTTTATAACCTCCCCTCTTTGAACACTCAGTTTGAAACATCCATTATGCAGGAAGGCCATTAACCAATTAGGCCAATCTCGTGACCCCATTAGCCCCCCCCCCGCAACCAAGTAGGCCTGCTGTGCAGGGTCATAGATTAGTAGGTCATCTCACATCACGTGGTCACCGCGAGATGACCATCTAGGTCATAGCAACAGGACTTTTGGCAAGCTTGTCGAAATTATTTTTGGTTCTTTCAGCTCAAATTACTTCAAAACTAATCATCTTTAATCAAAATCACTCCGGACTAATGATTAGTAGCTCGTAATGATCAATTTGATATATTTATCTCAAAAATAAGACAAATATTCATATGCCATCGGACCATGCAACTTTAAGTTATGTTCTATTTATTTAAAAATTAAATAATTTAAAAGTGATTTGTGGGACGAAGGCGTTGCAGAAAGGTAGATCTTTTCGGGGAGGGGGATTGGTTGGTTGTTGGAATTTAAAGTCCTGGCAACATCTAAGGTCATATCAGGACGGGTATCCAGGAAGGGGGTGAATTAGATGCATCAAAGATTTGCTAGTGAAAATTGTTGGCTAAAAGCCAGTTTCTGGAGACAATATGATTGTCCTACAACAATTGTATAATTACCTGGTGTAAATATGTATAATGACATGGCATAAAGAATGAATTTTGGGAGGGCTGATTCACTACTAGATTGCTTATGATTCACTTATGGATTACCTTGAGCAATACAGGTTTTCCTAGTTCCACTGATCCCTCAGTAAGGACTGAAGCTGAGACCCAACATGCCGGGTCTGCTTACACGGCAGAATTGTGGGATGGTCCTCTCTCCATCTCAGCCATATCCTTCGCCTTCACTACAGAACCTGTAACTCATTCTGCACCCGCAACAATAATCCGCCTGATAATCGGACTTCGTAAGATTATTGCCATACATTTGTTTCTACCGTAGATTGCAGTGCAAATGTCCTGAACCGGATGCGGTGGCCTAATCGGTAGGGCGCAGGCTTCCCGTGCGGAAGGTCGGGAGCTTGAATCCCAGCTGAGTCAAGCCACTGACTTATAGAATTGATGATATTTTGTCGCTTCCCAGCCTGGCATTTGGCATTAATAGGATAGGACAAGGACTAGTTTGCACAGTGTCAGGATAATGTGACTGTGGGATATTAGGTCATGGTGCTGGCAGCCTGGTCTCCCAGTGGGGCAACACTATAAAGTTGCCAAAAGTGTGTCCTGTCACAAATTGGTACCTATCCTGACCTTAGATGTTACTAGGACATCAAATAAATAAATAATTGTCCTAGCCAATATTTGACCTGGGATAAAATACCACTTCCGGTAAGATGGTGTACCTTCCAGCCCCCACATTCCGCCATGTAAGCTCAGGGATGAAAGATCTCCGCGATTCCGCGCATTTCCGGGATTTTTCAATCCCGCAGCACCATCAGTGTATACTAATATGTGGTGCAGACTCCTCAGCACTATCAGCATATACTACAAATAAATGTTCCATGTGCCGCAGCACTATCAGCATACACTACTAATACATGCTTCAAATGGCGCAGCACTATCAGCGTATACCAATATATATTAAACCCGACTTCCAGGAATTTTCCGCGATTCCCTGAGAATGCTAAACCTATGGGAGCATTTCCGCTTTTTTTCCCTGGAGACCACTTTCATCCCTGTAAGCTGTAACTGCAACATGGCGTGCTAGGTCTTATCCCCAGTCCTTGCTGACGAGCCAGCAGAACTCAGAATGCCCGTATTGTAACTGTCATTACTAAATTTACTTCGGCCATCATCTTCTGACATGTTCACAGTTTTGTCGTGCTACTTTAGCGTTCGTTCTACCAGGACTTCAACCCTAAACCCTAACCATAAAAAGTTAGTTAAATAGGTATCATAAAAGACCCCATCTGACCTGACTTGACCTGTCTATTTAACTAACTTTAGGGTTAGGGATAAAGTATTGGTAGACTTCACGCTAAAGTAGCACCCTTTAATCTTATCCTCAACTATTCTTCTTTAAAATAAATAAAGAAGGAAAAAAAGTGACTTAAGAACACCGACCCGACATGGTACACGGACGTCTATTTTTTATTAAACCTGTTATCATATATATACTCGTATTTTACTGTTAATTCTATACTGATTCAAAAACAATTGGTGCCATTTCTTATATATATATATTTCTAATTATATTTATGTTGTTGATAACTGGCGGCAGGCTATTGTGTGCGGAGGTGATATTGTCGTTATTGCCACCCCACTTCATGTATGAATTATAATTGTCATTGTAGCACGACAGTTATCCGTTGTCTACATTGCTCATTACGTCGTGGCGGAGTGGTGACTAGCTAGTCAGTGTCTGTGTATGCGTCCATGTATTACAGCTAGCACCACCTTTTTCACAATTAAACTTCTGCCAACTACCCATGTGTTTCCGCGTGTGTCAATGAATTCATTAAAGGATAGATTCTTAAATATATGTATTGTATGAATGCATGTTTATGCAAATATTATTATGTACAAATGGATTGGATTATCTTGATTGAAATGACTGGACACTGGCCAAATCGGTAGAGCGCAGGCTTCCTATATGGAAGGTCGGGAAATCCTGGTCGAGTCAAACCAATGACGACCAAAATTAATACTTGTCACTTGCTAGCCTGGCATTAATAGGATATGGCAAAGACTGGTTGGGATATTGGGTCATGATTTGTTTGTTGTTTGTTTTACATCCTAGCAACATCTAAGGTCATATCAGGACGGGTACCGACTTGTGAGTGCGCACTCATGGCAACTTTATAGTGCTGCCCCACTGGGAGACCAGGCCGCCAGCAGCATGACCTGATATCCAACTCAGTCACATTATCCTGACACTGAGCCAACCAGTCCTTGTCCTTTCCTAATAATGCCAAGCGCCTGGCTAGAAAGTGACAAGTATCAACTAGCTAGTCACCACGACGTAATGAATCGACTAGAGTTCGAACCCATGGTCTACCAACACGGGAGACGGACGCTCTCTCATTCGGCCATCGCGTCTGGTTTATCAGGTCATGGTGCTGGTGGCCTAATTTCCCAGTGGGACCACTAAAGTTGCCATCAGTGAGGATTGTCATAAGTCGGTACCTGTCCTGATTGACCTTAAATGTTGCTAGGAGGTAAAACATACTGTTGCATCTTTATTGCGCAAAGTCTGTTGGAAAATGGAAGGAGCAGATGATCAAGCTGGCCCACAGCCTCGCATTGGCCTGCTTCGGAGATGGCCTAGCTGCTCGCCAAGTCGCTCAACTCCCCCCCCCAACACCGCAAATAGAGGTATATAGCAAAACAGAACCCAACATGAGTAATTACAAACAATGACTTCGCAGGAGTATTTTATAATATGTGCATAACATGTTATACAATATGTATATTTGTTTATGTGTGTCATTTTGAATTTCTTTAAAATAATAATAAACTGGGCGCGGTGGCCAAATCAGTAGATCGGGAGTTCGAATCCCATCCGAGTCAAACCAATGACTTACAAAATGTATACCTATAGACTACATCACGGTTCCACCGGCGCGGTGCATTGGGGATGCATCAGAGCAAAACAAACCCGCGAGAAGCACATGGCACATGCTAATACACTGGGTGCAGCTCTGAAATGTGCTAGTTTCAGCTCATCTCAGCTCTTGTTTGAAACATAGAATACCAACTAAAAAAATATATATAATAAATTAAGATATTAATCTTTTATCCAGCATTGCATTTACATCAATATAATCAGCACATCTTATGCCATGTGCATTTAGATTTAGACAAATCTAGGCACTCGGACTAGTGTTAGAGCCATAGCCAGAGTCAGTTTTACTTATTTTATTCATGTTTTTATTTATATCCTGTGCTTAATGACATGTAGAAATAGAAAGTGAGTAGGGTTAATCAGATATTGGCTATATATTTCTTTGAAACAAGTTTTTGTTAACACATTTGACATTTTAATATTTAGAACAAGAATTACTTCTGGTTAATCAGCCTGTAAAGTGACTGAAATTGTATGTTTCTTAGCTCAAAATGCTTAATTATGGAGAGTTGTGTCTTAAACATATTCATTATATTATTATATTGCATCCTTCCATCCATGTTTGTGCCAAATTGTTATGTATTTCTATTTATTTTGAATAAAATGCCAGTTTTTCCCTACGCGTATTGGCAAACTCAATGGCTGTATGCCTTTGCTTTAATTGCTCCCAACGCCGTTTTCAGCGCATGCACAGTCGGAACTGTGATGTAGTCTATTGCTACCTAGCCAGGCGCTCTGCATTGTTAAGATAGGACAAGGAGTGTTCAGCTCAGTGTCAGGATAATGTGACTGAGTGGGATATCATGTCATGGTGCTGGTGGCCTGATCTCCCAGTGGGGCAGCACTATAAAGTCACTATGTGTGCGCAGTCACAAGTCAGTGCACGTCCTGATATGACCATAGGTGTTGCTAGGACGTAAAACCCCAATAAATAAATGTAAGTGATAATAAAGAAGAAATTACACTCATAACCAAAAAGTTGTTCACTTGTCTCCTGGTATCAGCGTCCACGAGTCCCAGTTTCATTTGACAGTGGAGCTTCCGGTTTGTCCGCACGAGATGTCGGCGGCTAAAGCCGTGTTCACACGGGCGATGTAAATCGATTCGTAGAAAGCGACTTGTATAGTTCGGGTTACATTTCGCGTGTGAACGGGCGTCTGAGGCGGTTTAAGGCTGAATCGATTCGCGTGATGCGGTTACTGTAAACCACCTAGCGAGGTAGTTTACGTGAGGCGATTTCTGTGAATCGATTTATTTTGCCAGTGTGAACCCAACCGACCCACTTGAAGCGGATTAAGGACGTGACAGTCGAGACCTGAGTGTGTTGACTTTCCGGTAAATTTGCTTTATGAACCTGCTAGAGGTGCACATATATTGTTTTCATCATTTATTTTAGGGTTTCACTGCCCAGCAGAAGTTTTGACCGTTCCAAACCAATACAATACAGTACATACATATCTAGGTCGAACTCACTCTCTAATGGTGACGTTGCCTAATCGAAAACTGGTGCTGGTCAGGCTGGACTTGCTCATGCGCAGATATCCACTTCCGCCTTCAAGCGCTGCCCGTGTGAACGGGCCGCTAATTCGACTCACCTGATTCGATTTGTCTAATTCGCTTCACATTTTGCCCGTGTGAACACGGCTTAAGACTGGCCGGAGTCCCCACAGCTGCCACATATGACCCCCAATAGCCGATGTTTACTTTTTGTGTTGGGGGGTTAAACAAATAAATAACTCACCTTTGTTGTAACCATTTCATTCCATACATTCTCCCATATATCACCATCCTTATGTGACATTAGATGTTGCTAGGACGTAAAACAACAAAACCATCGATCTCATTTTATTCCGTCGCTTTGTCATTTGTGAACTATCAGTCTGTTTATCACCCAATGTGCAACAAGCTTATGGGTGGTTTTTTTTTTCAGCAAGTCGCCACGACATGTTTAGAAAAAGGTTATTTGTGGGTTTTATTAATACCAAATCCCTGAAATGTTAGAATTTCTAATGGCAGCAAGACTAGAGACGTTTATAGCCCGTTTGACACCAAAACCTGGTAAGGTATCCTTCACAAGTGGTGGTGGGTTAAGACCCACCATACACTTTCTAAAACTTGTAAAAAAAATGTCAGTAAAATTAAAAATACTTATTGCCAATCCCGGTGTGGCGGTTTCAGCTTGTTCCCGTGCTCAGCCGTGTCCCGTTGCTTCTGCGCATGCGCGGATTTCGCATCAGCTCGGGTCACCCAAGCCACTTATTGGCGCATGCACACATCCTACAAACTCGGGTCGAATAATCGAATACGCTTCTCCACGCTCGGGTGGACAATTTGTTCTTTTTTTTTTAAT
This sequence comes from Branchipolynoe longqiensis, assembly GCA_030323885.1. Lineage (NCBI taxonomy): Eukaryota > Metazoa > Annelida > Polychaeta > Phyllodocida > Polynoidae > Branchipolynoe > Branchipolynoe longqiensis. The sequence continues at coordinate 103,570,237 of CM059186.1, forward strand.
AACCGATAAAACTACAGCAAAATAGGATTTAAAGTATTTTATGATGGCCTAGTTTACCTATATTTCCATTTAATTAATCTAAGTTATTCTTTTTTTGCACACGGCACGTGTATTTGTCGACTCCACTCGCCGTGTTCTATTTGAAATTCTGACCACTCGGATGACCCGAGTCGCCCGGGTAGTGTTAATCGATTACGGCCATGCTTATTAGATTCTGACGCATGTGCAGAAGCGAGGTAGACGTCTGAGCATGGGAACACGCTGAAACTGCCACACCGGGTTATCAACGGTCATAAAAAAGTGTACCCATGTGGAAATGTTGATAATCGTGAAGACCCTCTAAGACTTTATTCTGTGTTGTGCACGGGCTAAAACTAGGCTCTGCATCAATCCCATGACCAATATTGTGTTGAACTGTCATTAGGCCTATATATATATTAACGGTCTCTGACTATATTCAGAGAGTGAATATATCTACATTCTCTGCTATATTTCAAACTCATGCGAGGGCTTGTTTCAGCAGGGCATATAGTGCCGCCATCTGGTGGAATTCATCTGTATCATTGTGCAGTATTTGAAGATTTGTACTGCCTATCATGGATAAGTCTGAATAGACTTGTTTTCACCATTAGACAGTTTGTTGATAGAAACCCCTAGCCTACACTTTTACTGACGCAAGGGATTTTTAACCTCCCACACCACATAGGCACCTCTATTTGCTCCCCGAGAGAGTGCCGCTGGTAACTTGCAAAAGCCAGCATCACTTCAACACTTTTGCAGGCAGCTTTTATTAAATTTATACAGTCCAGACAGAGCACTGACCTATTGAATGTCACACACTTCAGAGCGAAGACCAAGAATACTCAGATACTGGGGAGAGAGCTGCTATTCGCAGATGACAGTGCACTGGTTGCCCACTCTGCTGAAGAGATCCAGAAAATAGTGGAAGCTTTCTCCGATGCATCAAAGAAGTTTGGCCTGAAGATTAACATCAAGAAGACGGAGGTGCTGTACCAACCCAACTCTACAAGAACCCAAGAGGAGGAGATCATGGTTAATGGAAACAAGCTGAACTCTGTTCCGGAATTCACCTACCTCGGAAGCACTATATCGAGTGATGGATGCATTGATGCTGAAATACAGAGGAGGATGGCCAAGGCTAGTGCATCTTTCGGCCGACTACGCCAGAGACTCTGGAACAACCACCACATGGTGTCCATTCAGGTCAAAGGCAAGATCTACCGTGCAATCGTACTATCCACCCTACTATACGGAGCCGAGGCCTGGACAGTGTACAGACAACAGGTGAAAAAGCTGCATGCCTTCATGATGCGACATCTGCGTTCAATCATGAGGCTAACCTGGAAGGACAAAGTGACAAATAAGGAAATACTCGAACGATGGGGCTGCCCTCTTCTGATCAAAAAGAATCTCTGGTGGACTGGACACCTCATGAGGATGTCATCAGACAGCCTACCAAAGCAGATCCTCTATTCTCAACTGTCTTCTGGTTACAGAAAGAGAGGGCGCCCTCGTCTCAGGTTCAAGGATACCATCAAGAGAAACCTGAAGCTGAAAGACATTAAGACCGACTCATGGACGCAACTCTCACAGCAGAGAGCTAAATGGAGAGTCAAGTAATGAAAGCAGTCTTTGTCGCATCGCGACCGACAGCATGATGATGACACCACATAGGCATGGTATGAGAGCAACTGGCCTTTGATGACGCTGTAAGTTATAAACAGCGGTGGAAATCCAAAGTAGCAGAGGTGGGGGGCATGGGGAATCAAACCACCAACCTCCAGATTAGGAGTCCGACATATAAAAAACTCAGACACTCTAACCACTCCACCACAGAGAACACCACAGGCAGTAAACCATCAGTGGTGCTATCTAATGAAGTTAACAACACTTGTGGTTACGTGACTCAAATTGGATGCCACTCTGGGCAAAGTGACCAAAGTTAGTAAACACCAACAAAATTAACATGAAATTTGTATGGTAGGCACAAAAATAACATTGCTAGTAACAACCCATACATAGTGAAGCATCAGTGGAGTATGATGATGCGCGTTGGAAGCGCCAATTAACAGAGGAGTAGTGATCAGAACGACCCTAAAACGTAACCACCGTTTGGTATTATTATTATTATTATTATATATCACATTCTCAATTAGTATAATAGGAGGCCACTATGGATTATCATAACGACATCGCTACCTTGCCTGACACTCTACATGTCAGAATGATGCCAGTGATTAGGATAGTGGGTCATGGTGCCAGCAGAACGGTATCTCAGTGTGGCAGCACTAGAAAATCTCCCATGAAAATCGCGCTGTCACAAGTCGGTACCAATTCTGATAAGACATCGGATGTTGCTCGGATGCAAAACCTCAATAAACCAAACCAAGCATTTCCCCAAAATGGTAACCGGTCAACTGGACTGTTTAATTAGTTAAAGTTGCATAGTCCGATGGTTTTGAGTTTCTACCATTTTCTTAGATAAATATATTCGATTGATCATTATTATAGACCTTACTTTACCTTTAAAGTCGCTTTTATTTTAAATGGGTAATTTTGAAGATATTTTTAGTGAAAACATGCCAAATCAATTTGGGCAAACATGTCAAAAGTCTGACACCACAGGCTTCAGCAGTAACATTTTCTATTAAATTAACTTATATCCCCCTTCTGTTCAGCAACAAATGCTTAAGGCTGTAGAGTCTGATGAAGCATCAAATTTTCAAAACCTAAGCACTCACATAGATTTGATTCTACATATCTAACTTAGATACTGTAATGGCCCACGGCCCTCTGACTCTCTCTCTCACACAGTCACGCGGAAGAACACCAAGATTCAATTCAGTGTACGCTTCACCCTTGGTTTATTGAACCATCTGCTCTCCGCGGCGTCAGTAGTTGTCTGACCCGCCCCCTGACTCGCCAGATCCCACATCGACTCAATAGGTGTGTGTGGGGGGGTGGGTCAGCCACACACAGTAGAGGTCAGCCCAGTTGGGGTCTGACCGGTGGCTACGCGTGCCGCCACCTAGCGCAGTGTAATGGTACTGCGCCGGTGGCGTCGTAGTCTCCGCTGCTACCGCGTGATAGTAGAGCTCATGTTCAGACTACTACACTACCGATGCATTTATTAAACATTTGTCACCACATACAAGGGAATACTGGGTTAATTTAATAGAACCTGTTACTGCAGAAGCCTATGACGTCAGAATTTGGCCATACTGGCCGAAATTATCTTTGCCTGTTTGCACTTCAAATATCATAAAACATAGCCATTTGAACAAAAGGTTACTTCAAACTAAAGTAAGATAGATTATAGCAATCACTTCTATGCAATATATTTATCTCAGATAAAAAGACAGAAACTCAAAACCATTGGACTATGCAACTTTAATAAGTGCATCAGTATATAGATGTGTAGAATCAAATTTAGGTGTTTAAAAAAAACACCACCCAATTTGAAGCTTATTTCGTCGGACTATGCGGCTTTAACACTAGGCAAAACTGTGTGTGTGGCTGGAGGGGGCAGCGATGGGAGGATGGGAAGGGGATAGAGGGGGGGGGGGGGGTCCTCACCATAATAACATTGTGATCACAGCCACACCCCTACGGGCGCGCACATCAGACCAGACCACGCCGTTGGGATCCTAATGGTTTATGTAACTGGTTCACACTTACACCACACACCTCCTATGTAGATGTCTGTGTCTTCATCAGACAAGATGACACACTGCCCTACACAACCAACCAAACTTGTGTGTGCCCCCCGCCCACAACACACACACACACCTTTATTGATTCGAAATCGGGCTGACATTAGAACCACACATACACCATCTTGTTTTTAAAATGTTAATTGAGCCATACAAAAATGGGTCAGTTAACTTGCTAAACTCAGGGCGTTATTATTTCTAATTATTTTTCGAAGAAAAGGTCGGTGGTGCTTTTGTGCAACGGGCGCGTATGGTGTGAAGCGCCCCCACACGGTCGGAATCTGCGCATAGTTTACGCGGGCTGTTTGTGGCCGGACGTGCCCTGGGAAGGATCAGACGACATTATGCCCGGACTAACACACACGTAGCAGACGACATTTAGACACCGACTGTTCTGGCGCATCAAGGTATCAGGGGTGAGTTAACGCGATGTCATTCCAGATTTACTACTTCATTTTCATACTCGCTACCCCACAAAGTTATATATATATAATTTTTTTTTTTTTTTTATCACAGAACATGGCTGGTTTATTTGATTGACCGGACATTGTGGCTGAATCGATAGGGTGCATGGTTCCCGCATGGAAGGTTGGGAGTTCGAATCACAATGGTCTCCCAGTGGGGCAGTACTATAAAGTAATCGTGAGTGCGCACTGTTACAAGTTGGTACCCGTCCTTAGACATAAAGCTCAAACAAACAAACATTTGATTGAACCATCAAATTTATGCATAACCGGCCCCCCCCCCCCTTGTTAGATGCTTTGGATAACCGTGATCATGTTGAAAACATTGGATGGCCACAGAGCAAAGCCGTGTTCACACGGGCAAAATGTAAAGCGATTCAGCCAAGGCGGATAGCAGGAGTCGAATTAGCTGCCCGTTCACACGGGCACTACTTGGGCCGGAAGTCGATATCTGCACATGAGCAAGTCCAGTCTGACCAGCAAGTCCAGTCTGACTAGAGTGGGTTCGACCTAGATATGTATGTACTGAATCATATTGGTTTGGAACGGTCAAAACTTCTGCTGGGCAGTGAAACCCTAAAAATAAATGATGAAAAAAATATCTGTGCACCTCTAGCAGGTTCATAGACCAAATTATATAATATGTGCTTTTGATCGACCGGAAAGTCAACAAACTAGGGTGTCGACTGCGCATGCGTGTGAGGTGCTTAATCCGCCTCAGTGCGTCCACACGGGCAAAATAAATCGATTCACAGAAATCGACTCACGTAATCGACCTCCACAGGTGGTTTACAGTATCCGCATCACAGAAATCGATTCAGCCCTAATTCGACTCACACGCCCGTTCACACGTGAAATGGGCGTCGAACTAGGCAAGTCGCATTCTACAGATCGATTTACATTCCCCATGTGAACACGGCTCAAGATTATGAAGCATTCATTTTAGAGTGTGGACTGAGAATGAGTAGTCTCCACACGACTAGAAAAATGGTGACCAAGTGCTATAAACTTAGATCAAATATTCAACCCTATCCAGAGTAGGATGTGAATGTCAGCCCTGCCTAAATCCGAGCAAAAACTGCTTCAGTAGGAAGTAATTACAAATAAGCCGTGGTGGTGGTGGTTCCAGCATGCAGTGTTTATCTATATTGGCATAAAGTTGGGAAATTGGGAGAGAATGCAAAAAGAAAAGAACCCAACAAGATGACAGCCACAGACAGGTTTCGATTGGACTTTTAAATTCTGAATCTACATAAATTATTCACCCCAAAGGTAGCAGGCTATGATAGAGAAGTAATTAGAGCAAATATATTTAGTATATTAGATTGCAAAGTCACGTGGTTATTTCCATAACTCAGCCTTCCAACTAATGGGTTATTTAGCAGTCCTGTCACTTAGAGAGTGCCGCAGAAGATACTACCATAAACTATGATGAATGTACTTTGACTGTATTACAGGCGCATGTAGGCATCAGTAGTGGTTATTACTGAGGGTGTATTGTTTTGTAAAGACGCTGAAATAACTTGTAATGCTGATCCCAACTTTTACCAATGAAATCAGTCTATTTGACACACTGGTGTTGCGCTTATGTGTTATTTAGATTCACCCCCCCCCCCCCCAATACACACACAACAATTAAACTCGTGCACACATAATGGACACTTCAACTATTCTTTCAAATAGATCTATATGTATATACATATATAGATAGATGTCTTGGCTGTTCTATATCCTAATAATATCTAAAGTCATATCATGACAGGGACCAGCTTGTGACAGCACTCATTCATGGCAATTAACTTCATAATTCTGTCCCACTGGGAGATTGAGCTGCTAGAATCATGATCTAATAATATCCCATCAGTGATATTATCATGACACTAAGCAAACCAGTCATTGCCCTATCTTTATAATGCTGAATGCTACGTTATGTAGTGAGGGACAAGTATCAATTTAGTAAGTTATTGGTTTGACACGTCTGAGATTCAAACCCACGACCTCTCGCACGGAAAGCCAAGCAGTCCTCTTAACAATTCGGCCATCCCATCCGGTTGATATATCTATAGTTGTTTGTTGTTGTTGTTATACATTCTAGCAACATCTAAGGTTATATTAGGACGGGTACTCACTTGTGACAGTGAGTACTCATGGCGACTTTATAGTGCTGTCCCACTGAGAGACCAGGTGGCTATGACCTGATATCCCGCAGAGTCCCATTATCCTGATACTGTACTAACTAGTCCTTGTCCTATCCTATTAATGCCAGTCAAGGTAGCGACAAGTATTCATTTTATAAGTCATTAGTTTGGCTCGCCCGGACTTGAGTTCCCAACCTTCCGTATGGGAAACCTGTATCCTACCGATTTAGCCACTGCACACACACACACACAGATATATATATATATTTATATATATATATTTATATATATATTTATATATATATATATTTATATATATATATATGTTTTATCTCCGTTACTACCATTATATATACAGTAAAACCTCTCTAAAACGATCGACCATGGGACCGACTTTAAGTGGTCCATTTAGGTAGGTGGTCGGCTTGGAGAGTTTGAATATCCTTACAATGGTATTGTTGGAACCCAAATAAAGCGATCGATATAGGGGAGGGGTCGGTATAGAGAGGCTTTCCTGTATATATATATATATATATATATATATATATATATATATATATATATATATATAATATATATATTATTATATATTTTAAAATATATATATAAGAGAGAGAGAGGAGAATGTGAAAGAGAATGAGACACACAGAGACTTCATTGGAACTGGAATAACAACAATCTAGTTGGACTCAGTCTTGTATTATGGGTGTGACGTCCTTACGCAGCAGGGGCCGGGTATTCGGTCACAGCAGGGATTGGGACCTGTGTTGTTCAATGGACCCCATTTAAAGAGAGCATTAGACTTTGCTTCTAGGCTGAGAGCTGGGGATCGGTTGGGGTAAAACTATTGTTGTCGGTACCTATCAACAACAATTATCTTGAGAGTTAAACCGGACGGTATGGCTGAATGGGTAAGACTAAGTACGCTCACTGGCTGCATCCTATGTGGGTGGGAGGGGGGTTCAAACCCTGGCTGAGTCAAATCAATGACTTGCAAAATTAATAATTTCCACTATCTGTCCTGGCGTTGGCGATCGGCATTAATATGATAACGCATGGGCTGGTTTGTTCAGTATCAGGATAATGTGACTGAGTGAGATATCGGGTCATAGTGTTGGTGGCCCAGTCTCCCAGTAGGAGCAGCACTATAAAGTCGCCATGAGTGCACACTGTCGCAAGTTGGTACCATTATACCACCAAAGCTCCCTGATACAATCACCCTATCCATGCCTACCTGTCTCTGTGGCTCCTTGCCTGAGCGGTCAGTGCAGATTACTAAAGTACTATATTATTATCTTCTTGTGAAAGACGATGATCCACCAGACTAATCAGGATTATCCGCTACTTATTTGGTAGACTAACAACGTGTAGGCGATCAATCTTGAATAGCTAAGCATGATTTCACTCTTAAATTAGTGGTTTTCCACCAGGCTCTACTGGGGGAGGCTTACACTCACATGCTAAGACAGCTGAGACTGAGCCCTCAGAGGCCGTATGCATGAAGTGGTGTTACCTTATCCCGGTGATAGGCACTATCCCCGGGATAGCTATTGCAAGGATAGGAGTGGTTCAAGTCGAATGCATGGACGCGAAAAGTGGTAAGGATAGCTATCCTCGTGGCTATGTATAGATTTGCCAAGGGCCGTATGCACGAATCGGGGTTAGGGCCATAACCGTGGCTAGGCTAGCTCCCACGGCTAAATCCGTATGCAATTACACACATTTAGCCGTGTGGAGCTAGCCTAGCCGCGGTTACGGCCCTAACCCCGATTCGTGCATACGGCCCAAGGGGTTTCTTCTCACTCATGAATAACAGAATTTGATATTAGCAGTGAATAGTACTGCTATCCCGGTGTAGCAGGAAATTGCAAACCCTGTAAATCGTAAACCCCCACTTGTGATTTCCGAGGAAATCGCAAACCCCCATGCCATATATGGGCATGGGGGGTTTGCGATTTCCTAGGAAATCACATATCCCCCCTGGAGATCGCAAACCCCCCATGTTAATGATACAGATAGTTGTTCTGGCTTTTCTTATTGATGTAATCTAGTATCTTTGACAACAAATTGACTGGTCCCCTAGCCTTGTTGTGCGCAGTGATTAATGGCCCTTGCTGTGAGAGGCATGAAATTAAAAATAATCAATTAATCCATCTCGTGAGGGATCCCCCTTATATGAAAATAAATGTGGCAGCCTATGTATGTGCAGCCTATGTATGTGCAAAGTGACTGATAGTTGTGTAGGGAATTGGATATTTGTTAGTTCAAAGTGTTTAAAGAAGTTGTGCTGGCTTTTCTTAATGTTGTAGTTTAGTATCTTTGACAAAAATTGATCTGGTCCCTTATCCTTCTTGTGAGTCATCAATAGCAGTGAAAAGGGCCTTTGCTGTGACAGCATGACATCAAAACTAATCAATTAATCCATCTTGATCCTCCTTGAATCCATTTTATCCCCCAGATCTGGTAGAAGTTCAAAATCAAACATAGGCCTATAGCTGCCCTACTTGTGGTGATAAATGCTGCAAAGCATGGGGGGGGTTGTAATTTCCAGGGGGGGTTTGTGATTTCCTAGTAAATCGCAAACCCCGGGGTGTGCAATTTCCAGGGGTTTGCGATTTACTGCTACACCGGGATAGGGTTGCTCTTCATGCATACCATTTATTTACCGCCATCCTCTGGATAGGGTCGCTAACACTGCTTCATGCATACCATCTTTTACCGCCATCGCCAGGATAGGGTCACTAATACCGCTTCATGCATACCATCTTTTTACCGACATCCCCGGGATAGGGTCGCTAACACAGCTTCATGCATACCATCTTTTTACCGCCATCCTCGGGATAGGGTCGCTAACACCGCTTCATCGATACGGCCCCTATTCTCAGCCAGGGTAACACCCCCTGAGGATGTAGTTGGCATGTGGCATGTAGCTTAGAGTAATTCATGTACGGGGCTACGTGCCTTTGTCAGTGACAGATGGCGAGCAGGAATTCGATGTCCGCGCGACGAGACGCTTAAGTAACCACACAAATTCTGAAGTCGACAATATGAGAGAGAGAAAAAAAAACTAAACCTAAATGTTCTGTATAACCACCACTTGTGCATCGAAATAATGTTGTGCACAGACTGGTCCTAACCCAAGCAGTGTTGCTCTTGCCTTACTCTTCATTTCCCATACTGGACGCGGTGGCTAAATTGGTAGAGCACAGGCTTCCTGTGTGGAAGGTCGGGAGTCCGATCCCTGGTCGAGTCAAACCAATGACTTACAAAATTGACAAATCCAATGATTTACAAAATTGTCGCTTCCTAGCCTGGCACTCAGCATTATTAGGACAAGGCAATGACTGGTTAGCTCAGTGTCAGGATGATGTGACTGAGTGGGATATCAAGTCATGGTGCCGTCAGCATTGTTCCCAGTGGGACAGCACTATAACATTGTCACGAGTGTGCACTGTCAGAAGTCGGTACTCGTCCTGATATAACCTTAGATATTGCCAAGATGTAAAACTCCAACAAACAAGCGGCATCACTGCCTTCCAACCACAGAGCTCAGTGTAAAATCTTCGTGAGGCCTTATGTTGACAGATGCGCATAGTAAAAGGTACATAGTCTGATAGCTTTGAGTTTCTGTCATTTTCTGAGATAAAGATATTTGGTTGATAGTTATATTCTACCATATTTTACCTTGAAGTAACTTTTATTTTAAATGGCTAATTATTTAGATATTTGAAGTGGAGTGGTCAGTTACCATCACAATTGTCCACTTTTTGTTTATAAACAGTCACCACGTGGCCAGAAACCACGTGATGCTGCTCAGCATGTGTCCTGATTGGTTGGCTCAGGAGAGGGACCTAAACGGGAATGCTCAAGGCAGCACCACGTGACCTCCTGATATAGGACATTTGCCCCAAATATAGGTGGCCACTGTCTTAACTGGTTTGTTTGTTTGTTGTTGTTTTACGTCCTAGCAATATCTAAGGTCATATCAGGACGGGTACCGAATAACCCACGGCTTTGTTCTTCCACTGAGACTCCGATCTTTTAAAGCTCCATAGTCCGCTGAAAACATCAAATTGTCAAAACCAAAACACTCACCTATATTTGATTCTACATATCTAACTTAGATACTGGTGCACTTATTAAGCAGTTATTGTCACATTGAAGGGCCTGCTGAGTCAATTTAATAGGACTTGTTACTGCATAAGCCTATGGCTTCAGAGTTTTGGTATGCTTGCCGAAATTAATTTTGCATGATTGCATTTCAAATATCTTCAAAGTTAACCATTTAAATTCAAAGTTACCGCAAGCTAAAAAAAGTAAGGTAGGTTATAGCAATCAATTTAATATGTTTATCTCAGAAAAATAGCCGAAGCTCAAAACCATCGGATTATGCAACTTTAAAGCTGCATAGTCCGATGATTTGTGTGTGTATTTTTTTAAATAGATAAATATGTTGATCAGTGGAATCGACTTTACTTTACTTTGAAGTAATTTTAATTTCAAATGGCCTAATTTGAAGAAAATTGAAGGAAACGCATGCAAAATTAATTTTGGCACGTAAGTCGAAATTCCAATACGGGCTTCAGCAGTAACAGGTTCTATTAAATTTATTCGGTCTTCCATGCTATGCATAACAGCTGCTTAATTGAGTTAATAACTATACTATTATCGAAGTTGAATGGTTGGTTCTTGGAGTTTTATATCCTGGCAACATGTAAGATCATATCAGGACGATTACTGACTTGGGACAGTGTGCACTCATGGCGACTTTATAGTGCTGACCCACTGGGAAATAATACCACCAGTACTGTGACCCGATATCCCATGCAGTCACATTATCCTAACACTGAGCAAACAAGTCCTTGCCCTATCCTAGTAATGCCCAGCACCAAGCTATTAAATGACAAATATCAATTTTATAAGTAATTGGTTTGACTTGACCGACAATCGAACTCTCGTTCTCTTGCACGGAAGGCATGCGCTCTACCAGATTTGGCCACTGCGTCGAGTATCTAAGTTGGATATGCAGGATCATATATGTGCTTTGTTTCGAAAATTTGATGTTTTCATCGGACTGTGCAACTTTATGGCCAGACTGTCAGTGGTGGGACAAGTCGGTAGGTTTTTAATGTGTCCTTGCCTGCCCACACCCCCCTCGCCCCCTCCGCCCCGCCTCTCCGCCCACCCCTCCGCCCCGCCCCCTCCGCCCGGCCACTTCCACACTTATTTGCGGAGCCTACAGGAGGTGGCCTAGTTGAGTTGAGAAGGCCACATGGTGCTGCCTCCAGTGTTAATAAACCTCGCCCCGTTCTTCCATATCACCAGATGCATCATCCCTCCACTACTCCTTGTGTAGCTATATATAGTTCATTTATGCACAGTGGCATTATGTTGCCATTGTGTTGTACCCAATATATATAGTTCTTTGAGTTGCTTTGGAAGCATTGGACAGACGCACAACAACTAAAATTGTAATAGTGTTATCAGAGATACTATTTTACTCTCTCTCTTCCACGTATATGTATATATATATATATGAGTCAGGCTCACGAAAATAGGCCAATCAGGGAAAGTTGTCGGCGTCGAGCATTGGATGTCGGCGTCGAATGGCATAATTATAGTTTAGCATTGACAGAGGTGTTGGAAAGTTCTTAAATTTATCCTGAATGTAAAGGTATAGAAAATACAACCCTATTTGCTTCTAGGATAATTTAATATGAAACAAAGAAATGTGCTACACCTTAAGAATTGCGATGCCGACATCTATTAAAGTTGTTGGCATCGAGCATTGGATGTCGGCGTCGAAAGGCATAATTATAGTTTAGCATTGACAGAGGTGTTGGAAAGTTCTTAGATTTATCCTGAATGTAAAGGTAGAGAAAATACAACAACCCTATTTGTTTCTAGGATAATTTAATATGAAACAAAGAAATGCACTACACTTTAAGAATTGTGATGCCGACATCTTAAATTGACCACCAATTGGCCCATTTTCGTGAGGCCGACTCATATATATTTATATATATATCTTATATATGTATGGATAGTGATAAACCCTTTATCGTGTGTAATAAGCTCTGTAGTGATTCTTCCCCTCCCTCCCCCTTTTGTGTGTGTGTGTGGGGGGGGGGGGGGGGGGGGGGAGTTGACAAGCATGCACCTCCCCCCTCTCTTCTTGGGACTGTTTTCGCCACTCAACCGAAAGCATTATATATATTATATATATTATATATATGTGTGTGTTTGGTGTCCGATTTTAATTTGAAAATAACAGAACCCATAAATAAATAAATAAATAAATAAATAAAGGTGACAGAACTCTAACTATAATCCACCAACTAATACTATCGACTATGTGGATTGGTTACTTTTGCCAACTGGCCCGTCCTGATATGACCTTAGATGTTACTAGGACGTAAAACAAAAGCAAGCAAACAAACAAATCTGCCAAGTGGATAATGTGAATGTACTAGAAGTCTATTAGCTAAACAAAAACACTTAAAGGTACATAGTCCAATGGTTTTGAGTTTCTGTTAAAAATATATTTTAAAACACCCCAAAAACACTCTAGATAAAAAGATTAAATCGATCGTCTGCCTTACTTTAGTTTGAAATCACTTTTATTTTAGATGACTAGTTTGAGAGATATTTGAAGTGTAAACATACTAAATTAATTTAATTTCAAAACTCTGAATCATATGTTTCAGTAGTAACACTAGAAGTTCTTTTAAAGTGACTTAGTATTCCCATCTATGTAGCAAAAATGCTTGATAAATTCACCAGTAGGCCTATCTAAGTTGTATATGTAGAAACCAGACGGGATGGCCGAATGAGTTGAGCATCCGTCCCCCGCTTTGGGATATCGGGGGATCTGAACCTTCATGGGTTCAAACCCTGGTCGAGTCAAACCAATGACGTTAAAATTGATACTTGTTGCCTCCTAGCCTGGCACTCTGCATTATTAGGATAGGGCAAGGACTGGTTAGCACAGTGTCAGGATAATGTGACTGAGTGGGATATCGGGTTATGATGCCAGTGTCCTGATTTTCCAGTGGGGCAGCACTATAAAGTCACTATGAGTGTGTACTGTCACAAGTCGATACCCATCCTGATATGACCTTAGATGTTGCTAGGACTTAAACAACAACAAACAAACGTATGTAGAATGAAATCTAGATAAGTGTTTTGGATTCAAAAAGTTGATTTTTCTCTTCGAACTATGCAACTTTAATGTGTGTATAGTGAGGGGCAAGGCTGGGAGGTGTACTAACCCCAACTTCCGGTGTGTAATACTCCAGTCACACTAGGCTTGTGACCACTTGTGACCATTTTGATTGCAAGGAGGTTTTTGGTGCAGCAGCTGCAACTGTCTTGCGACCAAAATGAAGAAATGTGATCGGCGATCAGTGAATACCAAATAGAGACATTTTTACAACCACTTGTGATCATCTGCAACCACTCAGGTTTCTTTTAATATTTAGTCACAAGGGGTTGCAAGGCTGGTGTGACTAGGGTGTTTGTTAGCTGTAGGCTAACTGCGATCCGGTGTGTTGGTCTCAGCTTACTGGTATAGACGAGGTCGTAATTCCAGCCGTGCGGTGCATTGTGGGATGTTTAAAAACAAAAACAAACCCGCACGAAACACATGGTTCATGTCGGAGCAGTGAGTGTTCACAAATAAGTGTTCACACTTCCTGTCTACCATTCGCTATTTCTATTTCGCTATTTCGAGTGCAGCGATAGAACATGTTGGTTCGTTACAATGCATTTCAGCTACAGTTTGAAAGTTGGAATACCAAATTAAATAAATATCATAGATTAAGATGTGAACTTTTATCTACCATTGTATGATCACAAAAATCATCAGCACCTCTTACATTATCTGCATTTGGATCTAGACAAATCTAGATTCAAAACAATAACTAGAGTCAGTTTTCAACAGTGCTTGTAAACCATAGAATTAAACAAAAGTATCTGAATAATATTCATGACGTTAGATCATGGAATTTGGACTATTATTGCATTTCTCTAGATTCAAATATAGATTACACCTTTACCAGAGAGCATGTGCCCTCAGCTGAAATGCTATGAGGCCAATGGGGTCAGAGTTTGGACAAGCACGCCAAAATTAAAGTTGCATAATCTGATGGTTTTGAATTTATGAGTTTTTTCTTAGATAAATATATTAGAACGATCACTAGTATCTACTTACATTAGTTCAAAGTTACTTTTATTTTAAATGGTAAACCTTTGAAATATTTTGAGTGCAAACATCGAAAATTAGTTTTGGCAACCTTGCCAAAACTTTGACACCATAGACTTCTGCAGTAACGGGTTCTGTTAAATTGACTCAGTATTGCCTTCTACACAGACAGAAATGCTTAATAAGTACATCAGTATCTAAGTTAGATATGTAAAATATAATCTAGATAATTGGTTTGGTTTTGAAAATTTGATATTTCATCGGACTATGCAGCTTTAACTGAGTGCTAATCGTGATGTGAACAGCAGCCTAAGTTAGTACAGTGACTGACAATTTTTAAGGGAATCGGATGTTTGTTAGTTCAAACTGCTTAATTACGGATAGCTGTGTATCAAATATATTCATTACATTATTATGTTACCCGAATGGATCTATCTTTATGCCACATTATACGATTTTATTGAAAATGATAGAAATATAAAAGTTGTGTGTTTTGCGTATATGTAAAAAAAAAAAAAAGGTTTGTTTTATTTAATGACGCCTCTAGAGCACATTGATTTTTATCATGGACTATTGGATGATATATTTCTTTGGAGGAAACCTGCTGCCACCACATAGGCTACTCTTTCCGATAAGCAGCAAGGGGTCTTTTATATATGCACTTTCCCACAGACAGGACAGCACATGTATACCATAGCCTTTGGTGAACCAGTTGTGGATCAGTGGTTGGAATGGAAAATAACCCAAACTGAAAATGTGTCCACTTAGCAGGATCGACCGGTTGACTCACACCTTCACAGGTGGAGACTCCACTGCCTGAGCTACGTCCCGCTCATAGGTAAAGCCAATGACGATGTGCATTGGTTTTGCTCTGGACTCCGTTTTCAGCTCACGCGCAGTTGGAACTATGAACTCGTCTATTGAACAAGGCGTCACAAACCTCATTCTTGGTCACATGGGTGTTTAAAAACAAATTTATTGTGGTGTATGTAATAAATATGGGACTTCAAATGAGAAATTCAGAATAGAAGTAACGTATACCACTTGTCACTTGTCACTTGAATTCTATCATCCGAAGTATATAGTGTGGCCAACCTGGAGGTGAGGTTACTAAGAATCATTGAGGTTTTACGTTGTGAGCTTGAAACACGAGTGGTGGCAGCCACAAGCTTGCATGGGGGGGGGGGGCATGCACCCCCAGAAAATTGGTTTTAAATGTCTTTAAAATGGGCTATTTGAGGGCATTTCCAAGGGATTATATGCTGATATTTGGGCATATTCAATTCAATTCAATTCTTTATTTCAGACTCAGGATTATGGTAGTTACATAATTTGCTCCATAATAGGTAGATATAAAAATTAATGTGAATATGATATAAGTAATAGTATGAATAGTATGTATAACGTCATATTTACTTGTACTTAATATATATATATATTTACTTGTATATATATATATTTACTTGTATTTAATATATATAATTAAATACAGAAATTTATACTACAGTAGAAATGTGTGGGATTTTGTACAAAGGTACCTGGTACAGAAATTCGTGGGATTTTGGGGTAGATCCGTGACTCATGAGGTGACTGATCAAAACCGTCAATTTCTGTGACTCTCACAGGAATTTCGTGAGAGTTAGCAACACTGAGTAGGCCTATAGAGGGTCTAGGTCGACTGGTTGTGCGCACAAGAATAGTCTTTTTTTGTGATTTTTGTTTTTGGGGGCGAGGTGTTTGTTTAGTTTTAAATAGTTAGATCTAACCAAATACCCAATAATATTAAGACGGCTCACTCCCTATCTCTCCCATGGTAATGTAAATTTTGCGGTGCCACCTTGTGGTGGGTTTGATCATCCCAGCTGCTGGTTGGTGTTTCACATGTAAACACATACAATTATATTATACATGAGATAGGTAAGTATGGAAAACATCAATATGAAATTATTATGAAAAAATACACATCATCATCAGCATCATCATCAGCATCACCATCATCACACATCTTTCACATTCATATATACATATATACATATAATATAGCACCTGTTTAACCAAGAGAACAGCCAGCACACCGAGTGGTGGGTTTTATCATTTTGATTACACAGTACAGGCTGAGTGAGCCGTCTTAGTAGTATAGGGTCTTTGATCTAACTCACGAGCCCAGTTCATTACAAATACGAGGTACCTTTTTTTTTGTTTTCTCTTCCCGATCCCTAGGTGATCACGGTGCAAATAAATTGCAAATAAAAACGATTTAATAAATGGGGTGGTCAGATTCCATGCACGCTGTCTGAATATAAATGTATACCGCCCCACCAAACACTGACCATCCATAGTGATCAGGCATTATTAGTCTGACACACGGTGGATACCAAAAACCCCTGAGACTTAATATTAGTGTAGTGTGCTACCACGCCACTAGGTGGCTTACCAGTCTTCAAGCGCAATAGTGTAACCAACTCTCGCCAGAGGTCGGCAGCTGCGCAAAGCTAGGCAACGTTGTAACTCTGACCGAATGATATTGATAATGAATATGGGGCCGTCCAAAGTCATTTTCACGGTCATACAGGTTGATTGTTGGAGTTTTATGTACTGGCAAGATCTAATGTCATAGCAGGACGGGTACTGACTTGAGACAGTGCACACTCATGGTGACTGTATATAGTGCTTCCCCACTGGGAAATCAGGCTGCCGGTGTAGCAGGAAATCGCAAACCCCTGGACATCGCACACCCTGGGGTTTGCGATTTCCTAGGAAATCACAAACCCCCCCTACAAATCGCAACCCCCCCATACTTTGTACCATTTATCACCCCGAGCATGGCAGCTATATGTTTGATTTTGAACTTATACCAGATCTTGGGGGGGGGGGGGGGGGGGGGGATAAAATGGATTAAAGGAGGATCAAGATGGATTATTCCAAATGAAAACATCTTTGCAATAGTCCAGTTCGTAATTCTGACACAACATGCACTGAAACCTGTAGCCTGGTCCCCTGGCCTTTATTCATGTCAGCGTCATGTAGGATAATGATACAAATAGTTGTACTTGCTTTTCTTACTGATATAGTCCAGTATCTTTGACAAAAATTGACCTGTTCCCCTATCCTTCTTGTGAGTGATTGCAGTGAATATGGCCCTTGTTGTGACAGGCATGAAATTAAAATAATCAATTAATCCATCTTGTGAGGGATCCCCCTTATAAAAATAAATGTGGCTTAATCATGCTTACATAAATACAATTTTTACAATAGACCAGTTTGTAAGTCCAGCATCATGGTGCATTGTGGGAATTTTAAAAGCAAAACAAACCTGCACAAAGCACTTGTGCTTGCTTTAAGACTGCCAAACATGGGGGGGTTTGCGATGTCCAGGGGGGATATGTGATTTCCTAGGAAATCACAAGTGGGGGTTTGCGATTTACAGGGTTTGCGATTTCCTGCTTCACTACCATGACCCAATATCTCACTCAGTCACATTATCCTGTCACTGAGCTAACCAGTCCTTTCCCTATCCTATTAATGCCGAGAGCCTATAGGAAGCGACATGTACCAATGATAAAGTCATTGGTTTGTCTAGACCGGGAACCGAACTCCCGACCTTCCGCACGCGAGGCCCGCGCTCTACCGATTCGGCTACCACGCCCGGTTTTTATTAAACGATAAAAGTAGTACTTAAAGGCCCAGTCACACCTTACCGGACTGGGGAACCGGACACTGTCCGGTGAAATACGACAATGTCTGGTACATGTCCGGTACCCATTCGGCGGTGTCCGGTGGTGTCCGGCGGTGTCCGATACAAAACTTCTACTGGACACTGCCAGATTGACGTGTCAGGTTGGTGTCCGGTATGTCCGGTACCCATCCGTACTTGTCCGGTACCCATCCGTTGGTGTCTGGTTGGTGTCCTGTTTGTCCGTTTTGTCTGGTACATGTCCGGTACCCATCCGTTATGTGTCCGGTTCTCGTCCGGTTCTTGTCTGGTACATGTATGGTACATGTACGGTACTTGTCCGGTCGCCCGGCGGCAATTGACCCAATCACCCTCCATTTCAGTACATTTCGATACTTTTTGTCACCAGAGAGCACTGGACTAGACAATTCTTTGTCCGGTGGTGTCCGGTACTCAATCCGGTAAAGTGTGACAGGCGCTTTACTGACAACCCTCCCACCTCCCTGTTGTATACTTTGTACGACTGAATATCTTTGGACGGCCCCTTATTCATTGTTGTTGATAATTCTGTACAACTACATAGTGTGAATTGTTTTTGATTATTGACTAAAACTAAAAGAGAAATGTTAACGCGTTTAGTTTTCCAGCTGTTTTTCCTTATCTTATTACATTTTAGATTCCATTTAATCACAAAAGACCTGACATATTCATATATGAATATATTTATATATATATATATATATATATATGAGTATTATAGTACAAAGACAAGATGACAAAAATGTAGTTGGATGAGAAGTATAATCTCTGACAAGAGGTTAACACTAATAACAGCCACTTCCTTGCCTTCCTCCGCTGCGAATGATGCGAGTCTACAGCAGCGGGGGTGAGCAAGGAGTTGGGCCGATGGTGGCGCCACCAGTACCCGTTGGTAATTTGGTAGGAAAGGTGTGCAGAAGATAGATTCCCGTCCATTCATCTATACTCGCATAATACAATATTCATCATATATATATATATATATATATATATATCATCATCATCATCATGCTGTCGGTCGCGATGCGACAAAGACTGCTTTCAATACTTGACTGCCGCTCTCCATTTAGCTCTCTGCTGTGAGAATTGCGTCCATCAGTCGGTCTTGATGTCTCTCAGCTATGTTTTGTGCGGTTGTACATTTCATGAAAGCTGCCTGCAAAAGTGTTGAAGTGCTGCTGGCTTTATATATATATATATAAATATATATATATATATAAATAATCAGGCCATCTGTGCTAGTGGACAGGAAGCAATAGTGACCATTTGCAGGTGGCGCTGATGTGGCCACCTGGGGAACTAAGCTCTGGAGCAGTGTATAGTAGGTGTCTTACGAGATGGATATACAATAAAACCTCCCTAATTCGACCGACCATGGGACCGACTTTAAATGGTCCATTTAGGGAGGTGGTCGGATATGGGAGTGTTTTTTTATCAGTACAATGTTATTGTATGGGCAATCATTTGGGACCCAAATAAAGTGAACGAAATAGGGGAGTGGTCGATCTGTGGAGGTGGTCGGTTAGAGCGGTTGTACTGTATATAGGGACAAGGAACTGATTTGTGATACTGTCTTGTTTATACTCCCATAATGGATTATAAAGCAGAAATATATATATTGTGGTAGGTCCTGGGATTTGACTTACACAATTATATTTATCGTTACTTAGCCTGGCATTTGGCATTACTAGGATAGGACAAGGAGCAGTGAAAGGAGGGACCAACAATTATTGCCCGCGATTGTAATTTCTCCTGCCGAAAGCTGCCGAAAGCTGTATAATCCGATGAACGCATTACATTTTAGAAACCAAAACACTTACCAAGATTTGTTCTTACACAAGGAGTATATAAATGTCAGTATTTTACTATGGTACTTCACAAGATTTGGTGATGAATTTATTTACCCTGCTCATAAAGGATAAATGCGTTAACACTTGTTTTCACTGCTGGGTAAGCACTAGCCCAATTTGATTAAAATCTTTAGGATTTTGTTTTAGTAATAGCTTTGGTTTTCTTGCTTCTTGTTTATGGCTTGTAACTGTTTGTAGATTGCAAACAGTTTTTTCAGCTTTCACTATGCTTGATGCTAATCCATTTGAACATACGATGATTTACCAAAGACTTGTAGGCCTAAGGACCTACACCAGAAGAGCATATGAGACTGTCTCAAAAGGTGCAAAACTTTGTCCATTATAACGATCAACATATTATCTGCTTATGCATTTGCTCAGGATAAAGTGATTTGTTTTTTACATGGTGTTTCATAATCCCAATAGAAAACATATTGATTTGAAGCAAATGTCCTTGTGTTTTCAGTGTAACTGTTTCTGTGCTGTTTTGTGTCAATCATTACAATGGACAAAAAAAAGAAGAGTTATCACCTTTTGAGACAGGTTCATATATCTGAGTGTGCTAAAAATAGACGTGACCCCCCCCCCCCCCCCACGGGTTGATCATGGCAGGGACGCTGCAGGTCGGCTGTGTCTGAAACTGTTTGGTGCGCATGTCTAGATGCATTAGCAGACATGTACCAAGGATCCAGGAACGCAGAGGCTGTGCCACTGGCCGCATAGTAAGTATGTTTCCATGGAAACCACATCTTGAGAATTCAGGCAGTGGGTGTATACGTGTGTGATCAGTCACGTAGGTGCACCGTGCAGCAGAAGAAATTAGAACAGCTCGTGAATCAGGATTTAGTCAATTGCAATGTCAAGTATTTATATCTATGTGTTGGTTGGTTGTTGGAGTTTTATGTCCTGGCAACATCTAAGGTCATATCAGGACTTGTACCAACATGTGACAGTGCACGCTCATGGTGACTTTATAGTGCTGCCCGACACGGAGACCAGGCTAGTACCAGCACCGTGACCTGCTTTCCCACTCAGTCATATTATCCTGACACTGAGCCAGCCAGTCCTTGCCCTATCCTAATAATGCTCAGCGCCAGGATAGGAAGCGACATGTACCGATTTTTAAGTCATTGGTTTGACTCGACTGTGAATTGAACTCCCGACCTTCTGCCCTGGAGGCCTGCGCTCTACCGATACTGCGACCGCGTTCGGTTATATCTATGTGAGTGAGGCTCCAGACCCGTTATGAGAAATGAATAAACTACTCATTGGTAATTATATTCAGATAGACCAGGTTAAATTACATTTAAATGATGATATGTAACGATATGTGTAGGTTTGTTTTGTTTCACGCCTTGTTCGTCACGGTGATGCATTTAAAAAAGCATATCCTTCATGTTCCTCTTCTGGAATCACCCTCTGCACCCCCCCCCCCCCCCCCCCCCCACTACCACTACCATCCTCATCACCCTTGGACGGGAGTATTCGCTTTGTGGTCATTTGCACTTATGACGTGATGCATTACTTCTACGAACCATGTATATGTCAAGCCCAAGGAATGTAAATATACTAATATATATATATATACTAAAATATATATACTAATATATATATATACTAATATATATATATATACTAATATATATACTAATATATATATATACTAATATATATACTAATATATTTACTAATGTATATACTAATATATATATACAAAAGCATATACAGTAAAACCTCTCTAACCGACCACCTCCACAGATCGACACCCCCAACCCCCCCTATATCGATCGCGTTATTTGGGTCCCAAACGATCGCCCATATAATACTATGGTAATGATAAAAGAAACTCCTTAAACGGACCACCTCCCTAAATGGACTATTTAAAGTCGGTCCCATGGTCGGTCGATTTAGAGAGTTTTTATTGAATACTAATATATATATGTAGTAGTCTGTACATGAGCCCCACTACCATGCGTTGGCGGCAGACACTACACCGCACACATATGCAGTTACACTGAACTGCGCTAGGTGGCGGCAGGCTAACCACCAGGCAGAACCCCGACCGTGCTGCCCTCTACTGCGTGTGGCTAGCTCACCCCCCACCCACCTATAGAGGCGACGTGGGACCTGGTGAGTTAGAGGGCGGGTCAGTTGACTGTTGACGCCGCGGAGAGCAGAGAGGTTTTGTAATAAACCAGGTTGAAGCGTATACTGATACTGAATCTTGGCTTCTTCCGTGAGTGGGTGATGGTGTGGGGGAAGACCGTGGGCCATCACATATATATACTAATATGGATACTAATATATTGACTAATATAGGGACTAATATATATATACTAGTACAGGTGCTACTCTAATGTGCAGTCTACTGGGACCCTACCCCTATACCCTACAAAATTGGGGTTATACTATATCTTGGTTAGGGTTAGGGTTAGGGCTAGGGCTAAAGTCCTGGAAGACCGCATGCTAAAGTAGCACTCTAAATACTAATAATATATACATACTAATATACATACTAATATTAATAATAATACATATACTAATATATATATACTAATATATATATACTAATATATATATATATACTAATATATATACTAATATATATACTAATGCATACTAATATACATACTAATAGTAATACGTCTATAAACTATAATAAACTACTAATACATATATTATTTATATATATATTAATGTATATCCTAATATATATATAGGCCTACTACTAATAATATATATTATATATACAAATATATATAATATATATTAATATATACAAATATATACTGCTAATGTATATTAGTATATATATATACTAATATAACTATATACTAATACATATACTATTACTAATAATATATTAATATATACTTATAGTTATACAATATTAATGTGGATGCATGACAAATGTATGTGTATACTATATATCGACATTATAACTATTATTATAATATACGTTTTAATCGTTACTGGGTATAATTATTGTAATGGTTTATATGCACAGACCATTCCGGTGACAGTGTCTGATGTTTAAACTGCGGGCAGCCCAGAGTTCACGCTCACCTCTCCCCTCCCCCTACCCCGCCCCTCCTCCCCCCACCTCTGACATCCCCTCCCTACCTCTCCCCTCCCTCCCCACCCCTCCCTCTCCCACCCCCTCCTCTCCCCTCCCCTCCCACCCCATCCCCTTCCCTCTCTCCCATCCCCTCATCCCCTCCCCTCCCATCCTCTCCCCCTCCTCTCCAATCCCCTTCTTTCCCCTCCCATTCCCTCCTCTCCTCTTCCGTCCCTTCCTCTCCCCACCCTTCCTATCCCCACCCACCTCTGACATCCCTCCCTTCCTCTCCCATCCCGTCCCTCCCCACCCTCTCTCCCCTCCCACCCCCCCCTCCTCTCCCCTCCCCTTCTCTCCCCCCCCCCCCCCCCTTCCCTCCCATTTCCTCCTCTCTCTCCACCTCCTATCCCTCCCCCTCCCCTCCCCCCCTCCTCTCCCCCCCAACCCCTTCACTCAAGGTACCATCATCGCCAACTGCTTGGATCCTGCTGTAACCGACTTACCCCAACCCGTACCTCCTGGGTGAAGGCTACAGGCACCAACCACTATACCCCCCTCCCCCCCCCAGACACCCACCCACGCACCCTCTGCTGCCACCGACTGCATCCTCTCTTCGGGTGGGGTGGGGTGGGGTGGTAGCCCGAGCCGCAACCGCCACTCCTACCCGACATCCCGTACCCTACCTCGGCCCCGCCCAAATTAGGAGCACGGGGGCCTAGGCAGACAGTAACCGGCCTCCCGGGCCCGGCTCCCGCGCTCCGCCCTACCGCCCTCCCGCCAACTGCTCCCGGCTCCCGGCTCCCGGCTCCCGGCCCGCCCGCCGTCGCCTCCCTCCCTCCCCAGCCGGTGGGCCGGCCGGCAGGGTAACATTACCCGCCGACCAATGCGAGCCCGCCCTCCGCTACTCGGCCCCCATTTATGCCAGGAAGGAAACCTGAGCCGGCTGCCAGGATTTCGGGACATTGCTCTTCCCCCTCTACCCCCCCCCCCCACTCCCCCCTCCTCCTCCGACCCCCCCCCCCCGCACTCCTCCCTGCATGGCCTAGTCCCGACCCCGGCGCCTGCTCCTACTGTCCCAGCTGCTGGAGTGAGTAGAGCCACTCCTCCTGCTCCAGCTGCTGCTGCTGACTGGCTGGCTGAACACGGTCCCAACCCCCTGCTGCTGGCTGGATGGCTGAACCTGGCCCCCCTCCCCCCCTCCCCATCCCCCCATACCCACTCCCCTTCCACCGGTCCTCCCCCCTCCCCGGCCCGGGCCGGGCCTCCCTGCGCCTCTGGAAGGCAGGCAGCCTCACCTTTCTTCGTTGAGCAGCAGGCCGGCCGGGGGTACACACATACACACACGGGCGGGGGATTTCCCGAGTGGACTTTACAACAATACGGCTTGGCGGGCTTCATTAACATTGCAGCCAGGGGATATCCAACGGATTAAGGTAGGGTGGTATTCTACTAAGACAGATCGATAATTGATTGGCTCAGATCGATAGAGACGCGCTGAGGCGAGATGCCGTCCCATTTCCCGGACCAAACTTACACCTCCCCTTCCTCCTCCTCCCGCCACTTCTTATTCCCCTTCTGCAGTGCCCCCCCCCCTCCCCACCCACCCCAACGGACTCCCCTCAAGTAGGTGCCGTGTGGTGCTGGAGGGGTGCGGGAGGAGGGGTGGTGGGATGGCACCGACTGGTTTAACTACAATTAACATTGCGAATTATAAAATTGCCATTGAGTGCGCACTGTCACAAGTCGGTAGGTACCAGTCCTCATATGACCTAAGATGTTGCCACGCTGTAAAACTCCAACAACCAACCAACCATTGCCAACGGTCAGAAGAGCTGCAGAATACCATGTCTTCACGCATGACCCACGTGACCACGACCGGACGCGGTGGCCGAATCGGTGGCGCGCAGGCCTTCCGTGCGCTGCAGATCGTGAGTTCGATTCACGGTCAAGTCAAAGCAATGACTTGCAAAATTGGTACTTGTCGCTTCCTAGCCTGGCGCTCAGCATTATTAGGATATGGCAAGGACTGGTTTGGTGTGCTCAGTGTGAGGATAATGTGGCTGAGTGGGATATCGGGTCATGGTGCTTGCTGGTGGCCTGGTCTCCCAATGGGGCAGCACTATGAAGTCACCATGAGTGTGCACTGTCACAAGTCAGTACCCGTCCTGATATGACCATACATGTTGCCAGGATGTAAAACTCCAAATACCAACCACCCACCCACGTGACCATACAATACAAAGTTCTCCGGATATCACTGTCAATGTTACACAAGTTAAACAGGCGGTTCCAACTTCCATACAAGATTTGTTTACCCCCCCCCCCCCCCACTCACCCTCACGCGCGCACACACGTATCCATGTCACTATATGGCCGTTTTAAATATGATGCCGACTGAGGGTGCAAGCGCTTCCATGATCAGTCAATGGAGGGTGTGATAATCCTGTCTAATATAACCATGGAATCGATTGGCAATTAGTTGTAAACACGGTGACTATGCAGACCAAAGCTAGAAACTAGTAGCAATCCAATCTATGTTTCAAGCATTGCAGGTCAATAGGGACCTTAAAGCTGCATAGTCCGATGAAAATATCAAATTGTCAAAACTAGATTTACTTCTCCATATCTAATTTAGATAGGGGGGGGGGGCACTTGGTAAACATTTGTCACCGCATAGAATGGAATAGTGAGCCAATTTAATAGAACCTGTTACCGCAGAATCCAATGGTGTCAGAGTTATTGCATGCTTGCACTTCAAATATCTCAAAATTTAGCCATTTGAAATAAAAGTAACTTCAAGCTAAGTAAGGTAGATCGATAATAGCGATCAACCTAATATATTTATCTCAGAAAATGACAGAAATTCAAAAGCACCAGACTATGCAATTTTAAGGTATAAAGTTTGGAGTTGCAAATTGGAAGAGAATTGTTAAAATCCCACAAAATGGTGGCCACACAAAGCTCTTGATTCTCGATTCGACTTTCAATTATAAAATTGGCCCGAGAAAGATCAGGTAAAGACTCCTGAGTGCGGGACCAGACCAATCCAGTATCACAGCTGTCCAGCGTTGAAAACAAGCACCCTCACAGGAGATTATACGCTATGGGCAGAATAAAAAACTTTTAACAAAATTTAAAAAATGCATTAATCTACATGATTTCATAAATTCTTCACTCAAAAGCAGCGGGCAATGATATTGATAAATAAGTATTTTAACTATATATTAAGCACTTTAGAACACAAAATCATGTAGTTATGTCCATAACCCAGCTTTCTGACACTTTTTCTAATTGGTTGTTCAGCAGCCCTGTCACAGGAACAGGGCTATGGGAGTAACTAGGGCTGTCGATGAACTTGTCTGATGGGATCTGGATAATACTGTAGATGCTCAGTCAATACAGAACTGGCCAACAGCGGCGTGTTTGTATGTCTGTTGTTGTTTTACGTACCAGCAACATCTGAGGTCATATAAGGCCGGGCACCGACTTGTGACAGTGCACACTCACAGCGACTTAATAGTGTTGTCCCACTGGAAGACCAGGCCACCAGCACCATAATCCGATTTCCCACTGAGTCACATTATCCTGATACTGAATGAACCAGTCCTTGCCCTATCCTAGTAATGCCGAGCACTAGCCTCGGTAGCAATAAGTATCAATTATGTAAGTCATTGGTTTGACTCGACCGGGAGTTGATCTCCCGATCTACCGCACGGGAGGCCTGCGCTCTACCGATTAGGCCACCGCGTCTGGTAACACTAACAGCAGTGTGTTTGCTTCTGACATGATGAGCATGTTATGGCAACCTTCAGTGAAGCATGGCGTGCGAAGGGTGCTTCTTGTTTTTGTGTTTACTTTTATTTCCATACTTGAAATTCCCAGTTTAGGAAGCATCTCAAGGCCTAGCAAGGCAGTGCAATGGGTGGCCTACTGCTGGCTATACATCTGCAGTGACGTCGACTTGTGAAAGAGCAACACAAATGGCGACTTTATAACCACTTTATATATCTCACAGTGTCATCAGCGTAATGGCACGCTATCCCCACTCACTCGCATTATCAATAATGACGCTTGTTCAACCAATCCGTGACCTATTCTAGCAAATCAGAGTCACAGGCAACTTTAAGTTGCATAGTCCAATGGTTTTGAATTTCTGTATTTTTTCTGAGATAAATATATTAGATCGATTACTAGTATCTACTTTACATTAGTTCAAAGTTACTTTTATTTTAAATGGTAAGCCTTTTAGATATTTTGAGTGCAAACATGGACAATTAGTTTTGGCAAGCTTGCCAAAACTCTGACACCATAGACTTATGCAGTAACAGGTTCTGTTAAATTGACTCAGTATTGCCTTCTATGCAGAAACAAATGTTTAATAAGTGCATCAGTATCCAAGTTAGATATGTAAAACAAAATCTAGATAATTGGGTTGGTTTTGAAAATTTGATATTTCATCGGACTATGCAGCTTTAAGCAAGTTAGTGACAAGTATTAACTTTTGTAAGCTTTTGGTTTGACTCGGTCGGGGATTGAACCCACGACTCCCGCGCAGGATGCGAGCGCTGTAGTCACTCAACTATGCTGCCCGAGGAGGAGTGGGGCGTGGCAATACAATTTGTCTTGATGAAGACGGCTAGAGGCGGCGGGTTGTTGATGGAGCTGAGTGGAAATTCCTGATGTATTCAACAGTTGGCAATTCTAATATATATTTCTAATAATATAGATAGTTAGTTCAAGGATATACAGTTGGCTCACATATAAAGGAGGCGGGGAGGAGAGCATGCCCGCCCGCCCTGCAGTGAATAACATGGAAGTTAAGGTGGCTAGAGAGAAGCATTAATGGGGCTGCCGTTATTTATATCCACATAATAAATTTTATATATATATATGTGTGTGTGTATCTGATCGGGGAGGCAGTTGACGTGTGAGCAGACAGATGACGTCCCCAATCGGATTTGAGGTTAGCTATGCTGGAACATGGCTCTCTGAAGGCTCCTCCAGTCGATGACTGACGGAGGTGTAAGGGCCGAAGATGGAAACTGCCAGCCTTATTACACTCATATAACGGCTTATAGTTATGCAGCATGTATATATATATATATATATATATATATATCATATCTCTCTATACATATATTTAAATATATGATTTTATTAATCACTGTTGAATACAAACTGATTAATCTTTTAGAATAAAATTGAATGTATATATTGATACATATATAGGCCTATATATGTGTGCACATAAATAGGCTATATATATATTATATATATATATATATATATATATATATATGTGTGTGTGTGTTTCTGTGATGGTTTTGTGTTAAGTAGCAGAAGGGGTGGCCGAGTGAGTTGAGCACTCATTTCCAGTACGGTAGGTCGTGGGTTCGAATTCTAGCCAATTCAAACCGGGTACTTAAAAAGTAATACTACCTTGTCTGGCACTCGGCATTGCTAGGACAGGACAAGAAGCGGTGGAATGAGGAAGACCCTTATTGTCCGAGATTTCTCCCTGTTTAATCAATTACTGAAACAAAGACACAAGAGCACTAATAATATATATATATATATTTATATATATACCATATATATAATATATACCTATTATATATATATATATCTGATATATATATATCTTATATATTGTATATATTTTATATGCTGCATAAGCCATTATACGAGTATAATAAGCCACTAATTCTACTCCCCAGCCACTAATACATCGGCTGGTTATCTCTATCCATTAGGTCATTTACTGATACAACTTCAACTCTCCACTTGACGCCACCTAATCACCCACACCTCAGCGGCCATATACACATGTATATATATATATATATTGTATATGTGTATATACATATTATATATATATATATCGTGATAAGACTGTTATCGCGTGTAATAAGCTCTGTAGTGTCCTGCTCCTCGCCGCCGCTCCCCCCCCCCCCCGCCTCCTTGGGGTGGTGGGTACCGGCATGCTTCACTCTATCCCCCCCCCCCCCCCCCCCCCCGCCCAAGCGCGGGGCTTTTCACTCCACTCGCTCGGAAGTTTTTTTCCAGACACACATATATAACCTATATACTAGTATATGCGAGTGGAGTCAGCATATATAGTAACACATTGTCACATTACCTTGTCTATAGGCTTCTTTGCTGTGAAAATGCCAGCTGGCAGCTTAGAGTATGGCTGGCATGTATTGGGGGCGGGAGTACAGAGTAAGGGGGGGGAGGGGGCGGAGGGGGGAATGGGGATGGCAAGGGCAGCCCCCAACTCTTGAGTCACAAGTATTGCTAACTTGCATTCCGAGCTTAAAAGTATACTCAGTCTATGGAAATGTGCTGATACATTAAATTCCTGTCCTCTCAGTAAATGCACACCACATACATAGTACTAGTAATACTGTATATGTCCCAATAGAAGCACACACCCCATTTCAAGATTGAAAGAGCGCACAAATGTGCGATCATATTCAGACTGAATGCACATAAAATAAGACAATCCCACTTTATTTCAGAGGCATGACAAAAACAAATAAAAATGTGTGATCATATTCAGACTGAATGCACATAAAATAAGACAATCCCACTTTATTTTAGAGGCACGACAAAAACAAATCCATGAAATTCTTTAACTTTGAATAGATGCGCATCCATGTTTCTGCACTCGCGCAGTACGCATCTATTGGGACATATACGGTAGTAATGTTTGTTTTTAGATACGTCTTAAAATTGCATAGTCCGATGCTTTTAAGTTTCTGCCCGGAGAGACTTTTCGATAAATGCATGAAGTTTATCATTATATTCTACCCTACATTAGCTTGAAGGCTAGCTTTGGAGATATTTGAAGTGAAAACATGTCAAATTAATATTGGAGTGCATGTCAAAATTCTTACGTCAGCCATAACAGGTTCAACAAAAGTGATTTACGATTTCTTTCTAATTCTATGTGGCAATAGATGTTTAATAAATGCACCAGTATCTAATATGGACATGTAGGATCAAATCTGGCTAAATTCTTTGGTTTCGAAAATTTGATGTTTCCAATAGACTATGCAGCTTTTAAGTAAAGTACATTTCTGGAGCATATCAACTATTTTCATGGTCAGGGTGATGGCGCGTGAGCTGATAATTGAGCGCGTGTACAGACAGGTAGTGCCACAAGCGGGCCTGAGGTTGTCAGAGCATAGTAGTCGATGACCAATAATATAAAGAATCCTGATTACCGAGGGTAGAGTATAGGAGGAGCTGAGGTGGGTAAGCTTCCAATTAATAATACTCTTATAATGCTTATACAGCACATATATATATATACTATATCATTTATTATGTGGATATAAATGACGGCAGCCCCTTAATGTTTCTCTGTAACTACCTTAACTTCCATGTTATTCACTGGAGAGCCGGCATTCTCTCCTCCCCGCCTCCTCTACACCGTGAGCCAACTGTCAGTCTGCTCACTTTTAAACATATTCAAACCACAAATATACAATATACTTAAATGTGTTCGGAGGGAGAAAAAGAATAGGATACAGGTGTAAATATAACCCACACTGAAAACTAGTGTGCACTGATAGATATAGAAACTCGGTGTGCTGGGCCTGGGTGGTGAGGCAGGTTAGATAACACGTGTGTGTTGGAGGGTGGAAGGCTTTCTAAATGGGGACGTTAAACAGATACCATGTTGCCATCCTCAAGCCTGCCCTATCTTTGATACACAGCCTCGTGGCACAGAACTACCTCCAAGTCGTGGAGATAACAAACAAATGCATCACACGGTGGTACTGGTTGAGTGGAGTGGAGTGGTGTGGTGTTGGCGGTGGTGGTACGGTGGTGGTGGTGGTGGTGGTGGTGATTAGCTCGTGGAAGTTATTAGGTCACTTTGTTTGACCAAAGAAATATGCTGTGCACATTTACATATTTACACTTAAATTCATATGAAGATCTAAAATGGTCAGGTTTGTGTCAAATGACATCACAATTTAATTTATAATACATATAACAAATATACAAGAGGCGGGGGTCTCTATGAACTGTAAAATTTGTTCATACTTCACATTGGTAAAGAGGTCTCCCATGCTATTTACATTAAGATCATTATTGGTGAAAAACCACAAAATAAATATGATGATAGTGGTGGTGGTGGTGATGATGATGATGATGATGCTGATGGTGTGAGCAATGATGACAAGATTGATGATGGTGCAAAACCATGAAATAAATGGTGATGATGATGATGATGACGATAATGTGCGAAATGATAAGAAGATTGGCGATGGTGCAAAACCATGAAATAGATATTGTGATGATGATGATGATGATGTAGGCAATGATGACTAATCTTGATGATAGTGGTGATGGTGATCACATACATGATGATCGTGGGGCTGAAAATATAAACTTGTTTCTGATATAAATAAAGCCAAGCTCGATTCAGAATGTGACAGATTGCCTCCTTGAAAAGTTATGCCAGTAGTCTCGCCCTAATGTTGGTGGGGGTGGGGGGTGCAGAGTCTGGGGGGAGGAGGGGGGTGGGGGGGGGGGGATTAGTGCCCGGCAGTGATGTAGTGCCATAGACGTTGAGAGAGATCCAGGAACGACGAGTCAGGAGCACGATAGGTGAGTGGGGCCCCTATCTCCTAATCACTCCCGCAGCACTCTCTCCAGTACACGGCTGCTAAGCAATGCGTTCAAAAAAGTGTCAGAAAGCTGCGTTGTCGACATAACCACATGAATTTACAATCTAAAGTGTTAAATATATATGCTTATCTATCACAGCCTGATACTGTGAATGATTTATGAAATCACGTTGAGTAATAGACTTTAAAAATTGAATCAAAGATTAAACAAATTTTGGGTGTGCATTCTCTCTCAATTTCTCAACTGTAAGCCAATATAGATAAACACTGCACATTGGAACCACCACCTCCACAGTTAATTCACACTGAAACAGTTTTTGCTCGGATTTAAAGCTGCATAGTCCAATCTAGTATCAACTCTTCTAAACCAGAGCAATAATCTAGATTTGATTCTACATATCTAACTTAGATACTGGTGCACTTATTAAGTATTTGTTGCCACACCGAAGGGCATGCAAAGCCAACTGAATAGAAACTGTTATTGCAGAAGCCTATAGACTGTATTGTCGGAGTTTTGGCATGCTTGCCACAATTACTTTGACTACTTTGCACTTCAAATATCCCACAAGTTAGGCATTTAATATAAAAGTTACTTCAAAGTAAAGAAATGTAGATTATAACGATCAATTTAATGTATTTATTTGGGGGGAAATGACAGAAATTCTAAACCATCGGACTATGCAAATTTAAGCCTAGTTATAATGTTATTCCCCCCTACTCTGGATAGGGGTGAATCTTTTATCTACCTGTCTCCCTGACTGCTCCCGGTGTTCCAGGGAGTGTGCCTGGTGGTCATGGGGAGGGTGTGTGTGCTTACACTGACAGATACCAAAGACGGGCATGGCGGGGTGTCTGTTTGTTTACATGGCCCACGTGACTGGTGGCAGTGACGGTCAGACACCCGAGATGTACCGAGCTGGACTACCGACCTCTGGTAGAGCATGCGTCTTATCATGACTCTGGTGGGAAGAGCTTGGAGTTGGCCTACATCCTGCAAAATATGTCTTATCATGACTCTGTT
Organism: Branchipolynoe longqiensis; assembly: GCA_030323885.1. Lineage (NCBI taxonomy): Eukaryota > Metazoa > Annelida > Polychaeta > Phyllodocida > Polynoidae > Branchipolynoe > Branchipolynoe longqiensis. The sequence goes on from CM059186.1 coordinate 103,603,059, forward strand.
GGGAGGAGTATAAAGTTGGACTACATCCTGCAAAATATACGTCTTATCATGATATGGGAAGAATGTAGAGTTGGACTACATCCTGCAAAATATGTGTCTTATCATGACTTTGATGAGAGGAGTGTAGAGTTGAACTACATCCTGCAGAATATGTGTCTTATCATGGCTCTGATGTTACTGGTACTAGTGTTAGAGTTGCAGAGTGGAAGCATCTTCTGCAAAAGAAGTGTCTCATAATCGCTCTGATGAGAGGAGTGTACAGTTGGAATACCTTCTGCAAAGTGTTGTCTTATCGTGGCTCTGATGGAAGGAGTGTAGAATTGGAATACATTCTGCAAAGTGTCGTCTTATCATGGCTCTCGTGGTAGCTGTGTGAAGTGGGACAACTTCCTGCAAAATAAAATGACTGCCTAATCATGTTCTTCTGATGGGAGGGCTTAGAGTTAGAGTGAGAATACTTCCTGTAAAACATCTCTTATCATGGCTCTGATGGTAGCGGTGTAGAGTGAGACGTGCAGCGGTGTGTCTCGTCATGGCTCTAATGGAAGGGTTGAGAGTGACAATACCTCATGCAAAACAAATGTCTTATCATGACTCTGATGGGGTGCGTGTGGAGTGGGAATACCTCCTGCAAAACAATATACAAGTGTCTTATCATGATGGGATAGGTGTGGAGAGGGAATATTTCCTGCAAAACAAGTGTCTTATCATGACTCTGATGGGATGGTGTGGTGTGGCACTACCAAAACATGTCTCTTATCATGACTCTGATTTGTGGGTTGCAAAGTGAGATCAGTGCGGGGTGGTTGTTTTGCGGTGTAGGCATTGAGCGGATCTAGAGATAAGGACCACGAGCTAAGCAGCCGATTGGAGATTGCACTTCGTGGACTGTGGGTGGAGATAGTGCGCGGCAAATTCACGTATTGAGATACCCAATATGTATGTTGTATGGTGGAGCTGGGGCGTCTGTTTGTTTTCCTGCCTGACGGTAGGTGGCGGTAGTGACGTTGAGACGCCGCGTGATGTGGCCGGGAAACGGATCGGAGCTGGTGCTTGGTGTGTGTATAAGTGTGCATGGTTTGTTTGTTCGTTGGATTTCTACGTCCTGCCAACATCTAAGGTCATATCAGGATGGGTACCAACGTGTGACAGTGCACACTGGTGGTGAGTTTATAGTGCTGCCCCATCAGGAGACCATGCGACTGGCACCTTGACCCAATTTCCCACTCAGTAACATGATCCTGATACTGAAATAAGCAGTCATTACCCTATCCTAGTAATGCTTAGCATTGAACTAAGACTAATTAATTAAAAATATTAATATCTATTGAATTAGAAATCCTACCAAATTTTCGAAACTGAAACATTTATCTAAATTTCATTTTATATCTCCAATATAGATACTGGTACATTTTTTGCTGCCTAGAAGGGTATACTATGTCAATTTAAAGGGACTATCTATACCTCGTCGGGAAAACAAACGAACTCGGAATAGTTCAGATTTGTGCCACAGGGGTGGTGCATGCTTAGTACAGAACTTTTCCACTTGGTGGTGTACAGTTGAGTGACCTAGATTGTTGTGACAATGGCTGGGTGAGTAGAGAGAAGGGAGGATAAAACTGAGGTATTTTCAATCTTCTTTAGAGTAGTTCAATCAGGAAATATATTTGCGTAATGTAAAATATATGTTAGTAGAATTAATTACATTGCATAATTCAATGAGAAACAGATATAGATGAAAAACGTTTTTTTGATGTTGAATGTAAAAAAGGTCCTAGAGCATATGGGGTTTGAACCCACACCAGCAAACAACTTCAGATTACAAGTTCAACACTCTAAGCACTAGGCCACAGAGACCACACATGATTATGGCTCTCAGTTCAGGCTATTTGTGTATATGACGTCACATATACAACGTGTGTATGTATGTGTGTGTGTATGTTTGTTTTGTTTGTTGTTGTTTTACGTCCTAGCAACATCTAAGGTCATATCAGGATGGGTACTGACTTGTGACAGTGCGCACTCATGGTGACTTTATAGTGCTGCTCCACTGGAATACCAGGCCACCAGCACCATGACCTGATATCCCACTCAGTCACATTATCCTGACACTGAGCCAACCAGTCCTTGTCCTATCCTAATAATGCCAAGCGGCAGACTAGGAAGCAACAAGTATCAATTTTAAAGTCATTGGTTTGACTCAACCAGGATTAAAACCCATGACCCCACGATCTACCAACACGGGAGACGGACGCTCTAACTCATTCGGCCATCCCGCCTTGTCATGTAGCCTAGTGGTTAGAGTGTTGAACTTGTAATCTGAAGTTGTTTGGTGGTGTGGGTTCAAACCCCATACACTCCAGAATCTTTTTTACATTCAACAACAAAAAAACAATTTTTCATCTATATCTGTTTCTCATTGAATTATGCAATGTAATTGTACTAATATATATTTTACATTACACAAATATATTTCCTGATTGAACTACTCTAAAGAAGATTGAAAATACCCCAGTTTTACTCTCCCTGCTCTCCACTCACCCAGCCATTTTTAAAACAACTGCCAGCTAGTCCCAGCCTCAGAACTGACCCACTTCTGGTGGTGAAGTGGGTCCCCTACTCTCCCCACACATATTTGGTTCTTTAAACATAAAAACTAAACAAGGTTGTGCTTGAAGAGCATTTGTCGGAGTACGGTTCCCGTCACCAGCGACCTATATCTGGTCCCTTTAATAGAACCTGTTACTGCTGCTAGGATTTTGACGTGTGCAATTAAAATCAATTTTGCATGTTTTCACATCAAAGATCTCCAAAGTGAGTGATTTTAAAATAAGAATTACTTTAATGTAAAGTATGGTAGAGTACAGGGGCCATATGCACCAATCGGAGTTAGGGCCTTAACCGCGGTTTGGGTATCTCCACACGGCTAACTGTGGAAAATTGGTATGCACCAATCGGGGCCAGCGCTAACCACGGACCGTAGCCTAGGCTAAGCTACCCCAGTTTCAAATCAGGTTTAACTGCTAGCCGGGGCGGTTAGTGTGCGTGTGTGGGTCTCAATCTATTCAATGCGATCATATCTGACAGAATTACATACCCTAAACGTGATATTTTATTAAATTAACCCTAAATTCGAACCGATAGTAACGCTACCGCCGCATTGGCGGCGATATTAATAGTTATATTTTCGAATCGACGGATGTACAGTAAACAAACCGCTGCCACCGCCAGTATGGAAAGCGACGTCGATGCGGCGGCGATTTGTTTACTTTACGTTCGTCGATTCGAAAATGTAAATATTAATATCGCCGCCAATGCGGCGGTAGCCTTAATAACGCTTTGAATTTAGGGTTAAATTGATAAAATTTCACTTATTGCGTATGTAATTCTGTTAAATATGATAGCATTTAATATATTTTAGCCTAATATATGGCTACAAACGCAGAGGGAATTCCCAAATCTATAAATAAACTCACTGTCAGCTATCCGCCCCAGCTAAAACATTGGCGCATACCAGTTTATCTTTTTCGCGGACCCCCCACTACCCGGAGCTAGCTGACCGGAGTTAGCGCCTAGCTCCGGTTACGACTAGCACAACTTGGTGCATACGGGCCCAGGGGCCCAGTTTCTATACGTAGGTATGCAGCTGCATAACACATGAGATTGCAAATATATCATTTTAATAGCACTTTATTCCATCGTGTTTTATTCCAATAAAGTTTTATTGTATCTGCATACCACCTGAAAATCCCAAGCTAGGCCACTGGATTATAAGGATCAACCTAATATAATTATCTTTAAAATTATCCCTTTAAAAAAGGCAGAAACTCAAAACCATGGGGCTATATAACATTAATGTAATATTCATACTATTACTTGTTTAACCGTCGGGCTATTCCACCCCCGCTTAAGGCGAGCCTTCGTGTTAATTTATATAATTATTTCCATGTGAATTTCCTGGGCCGGCCGCGGGCCGCTGCTGCCCCTCGTCCCGTCTGCAGGTAGTCCGTGTCCGTCGGCGTTCTTCTTGGGCTAAAGTCGGCCAGCCAGAGTATCGTCTAAATACAGAGGTTTGCCCCCTCCCGTATTTATCGGCCGAAAGCATTTACTTCGTTATTTCAACTAACTGGCTGGTCTACTCACCTTACGGTGTATTTAATATGTTTAAATTGATTCAGAACTAAGCAGATGCGCTACTGTCACTACCACTGTCACTGATAATCAGCCTAAGTTACTGTCTTATTTTAGCCAAAAGATCTATACATTAATTCTGTTCATATGTCTGTTATAATCTCCCCGGAGATGGGCTAAGTAGCTGCATACGGCCTAGTTAGGCTCAAGGCCCTTAATTATATATATAAAGCAATCCAATGTTAAGTTCGACCATAGCGGTTTACTCCATAGAAACTGGAGGATAGTAAAGAATGCAAGGAACGTTCCGATTTACTTTTCCAAGAGCTCACGGCTTTGTTTATTTTTAACCAAACTAACATTCGTTTATAGCACATATCGTAGAAACATATTGCAAACCCCTCCCCTAATGTTTAATTTCGAACAAGTTTAGAATTGAGATAAAATAGGCCTAAAACTCGGCTAAAACATCGGAGCGTCATTAAATACGTCTGATCGGTCTGGGTCCGAACGCCCGACCCCATTTCGTTGCCAGGCGAGTCGCAATTTGCGTCTCCTAGCAACGCTTTACGGCCGGAAACCCGGTGCCCCGTGAATGTTTGGCATTCGCGGTCTGCCATGGCGAGTAGCCCGTATTTCCAAATACGGGTTAATCGGCGCACGCCCGTGAATGCCACAAGGCGAGTAGTCTCGCCCACTTCACTTCTAATAGTTGTATGTTATTCATAATTATTTGTATATGTACCTACTATAGACCAATTTATGTAACTACCATAATGCTGAGTCTGAAATAAAGTATTTAATTGAATTGAATTAACTATCATACATTTTTCTTTATACTATAGGGCTATGCATTTTTTATTTTTTATTTAAAGCCAAGAGTGGTTTGGGCAAATATGCAAGTTAGACGACGTATGGATTGGAAGTAATGCATAGTCATGTACTGATCTAGTTCAATATGACACACAGGATCGTCTGGGGGCTTGAATTCACAACTTACGCGGAACACATGCGCAGACTAATGAAGTTCCGGTCTGGTGACAATTCTAGGCTCTTCAAAGTGACATGCCTCACCCGTATGACTGCTATTTGACGTCACACTATCTCGTGTTGTATCGAATTATTTTAATTTGACACAAAGAGTAATACTGCTAATTGACGAACTCTCCGGGTTGACTGTGCCTCTTTGTGGTTACACCCCCATCACACCAAACTAGCTCTCAAACCGTCCGACCCCATTCTAAAACGGGCTGTGGTTGAGGTAGAACGTGCCTGCAAGACAATTTTGGGCATGCTTAAAGTTCTGGAGCACCATTCCGCTCTAGCCCGTCCATTCTGTTCGTAAGCAGACTGTAAAAAGTTGTTACTATGTCCATTCCGTTCGCACACAGTTTGAGCCCGTCCAGCAACATTTTCAAGAACGTAATGAGAACTAGTTTGGTGTGATGGGGGTATAAGGTGGGCGGTCTAATCGGTAGATCGAAAACCTCGCGTCCGGAAGGTCGGGAGTTTGGTTCCCAGTCGAGTCAAACCAATGACTTTAAAATTGATACTTTTCGCTTCCTAGCCTGGCGCTCGGCATTAATAGGATAGGGCAAGGACTGGTTAGCTCAGTGTCAGGATAATGTGACTGAGTGTGATATCGGGTCATGGTGCTGGCAGGCTGATTTCTCAGTGGGGCAGAACTATCAAGTCACCATGAACGTGCACTGTCACAAGTCAGTGCCTGTTCTTATATGACCTTAGATGTTGCTAGGATGTAAAATTCCAACAAAGCAAACAAACAAACACTAGATTACACAATGCATATTATTTCAATTATTTAAAGCTGCATAGTCCGATGAAATATCAAATTTTCAAAACCATACCAATTATCTAGATTTGATTTTACATATCTAACTTAGATACTCATGCACTTATTAAGCATTTGTTTCTTCGTAGAAGGCAATACTAAGTCAATTTAACAGAACAGAATACTGCAGAAGTCTATGGTGTCAGAGTTTTGGCAAGCTTGCCAAAACTAATTTTCCATGTTTTCACTCAAAATATCTCAAAAGTGTACCATTTAAAATAAAAGTAACTTTGAACTAAGGTAAAGGAGATACTAGTGATCGATCTGATATATTTATCCCAGAAAAAATTAAGAAATTCAAAACTATCGGACTATGCAACTTTAATAACAAACTAGAATGCGCAATGCACATTATTTCAAATATTTAATAACAAAATGTGCACACATAAAATTTTTATTTTAAGTACTTCCGGTTGTCTGCCCCGTACTGTAGACATGTCACGCTATAGTCTGCAATCTGCACGTCCCGTATTACATGTGGGGTGGGGAGAGGGGGTGTCATAATATGCAACTGAATGAATCTTGCCTGTTATATAGTTCCTGATTTGAGGTCAGCGCAGAAGTATTGAACTGCCTTGTGCCTTATGGTTAGCGCGTGCAACCCCTATCATTAAAAGATGCGCGGGAGGGTAGGGGCGATGAGGGAGGGTGGTGCGGGGTAGGGCGATGAGGGAGGGTTGTGCGGGGTGGGGCGATGAGGGAGGGTGGTCGGGTAGGGGATGAGGAGGGTGGTGCGGGGTAGGGGCGATGAGGGAGGTGGTGCGGGGTAGGGCGATGAGGAGGGTGGTGCGGGGTAGGGGTGATGAGGGAGGGTGGTGCGGGTAGGTATGATGAGGGAGGGTGGTGGCGGGCAGGGTGATGAGGGAGGGTGTGCGGGGTAGGGGCATGAGGGAGGTTGGTGCAGGGTAGGGGCGATGAGGGAGGTGGTGCGGGTAGGGGCGATGAGGGAGGGTGGTGCGGGTAGGGGCGATGAGGGAGGGTGGTGCGGGGTAGGGGCGATGAGGGAGGGTGGTGCGTGTAGGTATGATGATGGAGGGTTGTCCGGGTTGGGGCGAAGAGGGAGGTTGGTGCGAGGTAGGGGCGAGGAGGGAGGGTGGTGCTGGGTAGGAGTGATGAGGGAGAGTGGTGTGGGGTAGGGGTGATGATGGAGGGTGGTGTGGGGCAGGGGTGATAAGGGAGGGTGGTGCGGGGTAGGGGTGATGAGGGAGTGTGGTGTGGGGTAGGGGTGATGAGGGAGGATGGTGCGGGGTAGAGGTGATGAGGGAGGGTGGTGCGGGGTAGGGGTGATGAGGGAGGGTGGTGCGGGGTAGGGGTGAGGAGGGAGGGTGGTGTGGGGTAGGGGTGATGAGGGAGGGTGGTGCGGGGTAGGGGTGATGAGGGAGGGTGGTGCGGGGTAGGAGTGATGAGGGAGGGTGGCGCGGGGTAGAGGTGATGAGGGAGGGTGGTGCGGGGTAGGGGTGATGAGAGGGGAGTGCGGGGTGGCGTGATGAGGGAGGTGCGGGATATGGGTGTGTTGGGGGTAGTAGCCTAATGGTTGCGACCAGATAGTAATTCCCCATTCAAACACCTGGCCCCACGTATTTAGCTAGTCCATAACAAATTAGAGAACACGCATATGGGGTACGCCTCACCCATCAGTACCCAAATGCTGTGCAAGTACGATTGAATTTGACTGCAAGGACCATGTTTTTTTCCTCTTTTTTTAAAGGCATTAGTTGATTAAGCAGGAAAATGTTCAATCCCGGACAATTCGTCTTCCTCATTGCCCTTATCCTAGTAATGCAGAACACCAGGCTTGACAGAGATAAGTATCAATTTTGTTTAGTCATTGGTTAGACCTAGACCATAACCTACCAAAGCAGGTGGCGGGCGGTCAACTCATTCAGCTATCTTTCTCTTTCTTTAAAGATAACATCTGGTGGTTAAAGCTGCATAGTCCGATGAAGCAACACATTTTCAAAATCAAAGCAATTATGTAGATTCGATTCTACATATCCAACTTAGATTCTACATATCCAACTTAAGCATTTGTTGCCACATAGACGGGAATACTGAGTCAATTTAACAAAACCTGTTACTGTGTAAGCCTATGGTGTCAGAGTTTTGGTATGCTTGCCAAAAATAATTTCCCACGTTTTTACTTCAAATATCTCAAAAGTTAGCCATTTAAAATAAATGTTGCTTTATATTAAAGTAAGGTAGATTATAACAATTAATTTAATATATTTATCTCAGAAAAATTACAGAAATTTTAAACCATCGGACTATGCAACTTTAAAGTTGCATAGTCCAATGGTTTTGAGGTTTGGTCATTTTTCTGAGATTAATATATTAAATTGATCGTTATAATCTACCTTATTTCAGGTTAAAGTAACTTTGATTTTAAATGGATAAGTTTTGAGATATTTGAAATTCAAACATGCAAACTTTGTTTTGGCAAGCACGCCAACACTCTGACACCATAGGCTTCAAAAGTAACAGTTCTATCAAACTGTCCCAGTGTTCCCTTCTATGTGGCAATACATGCTTAAAGCTGCATGGTCCGATCAAAACATCAAATTTCAAAACCAAAACAATTATCTAGATTTGATTCTGCATATCTAACTGAGATACTGGTGCACTTATTAAACATTTGTCATCACATATGAGTGAATACTTAGTTAATTTAATAGAACCTGTTACTGCATAAGCCTATCGTGTTCGGGTTTTGGCAAGCTTGCCAAAATTAATTTTGCACATTTGCACTTCAAATATATCAAAAGTTAGCCATTTAAACTAAAAGTGACTTCAATCTAATGTTAGGTAGATTATAATGATCAACCTAATATCTTTATCTCAGGAAATAACAGAAACTCAAAATCATCGCACTATGCAACTTTAATATGTGCATCAAGGTGATATGTAGAGTCAAATCTATATCATTATTTTGGTTTTGAAGATTTGATACTTCATCGGACTATGCAGCTTTAAGGTAATAGTAATAACGGGTGCCACCAGTGTCGGCTGGTGAGTCCAGCCCCTGGTGGTGACTAAGCGTCTGCGGCAACCAGCTAACACCACTTGGCGTGACTCAGGTTGAAAATTGATTACACGCAGAGCTGCGGTCAGTTAGGCTTAGAGAGTACCCGTCTAAGGTCACGTGGGTGGGGTCACGTGCGCGTCGAGGTCTAATCTGATTGGCCGTGCTTTGTACTTCGGGACTGGTTCGAGTCAAAGCGTTGGTTCGTCAAACCAAGATTTAGATAAAATATTTACTCCTACCCCGGAGTATGGGTAAATGACAACGTATTTTAAAGTTGCATAGTCCAATGGTTTTTAATTTCTGCATTATAATCTCTACTTTACTTTAGGTTGAAGTAACTTTTAGTTTAAATGGCTAGCTTTGGAGATATTTGAAGTGACAATTTTGGCAAGCACACCATCGGCTTATGCAATAACAGGTTCTATTAAATCGACTCATTATTCCCTTCTATGTGGCAATAAATGCACCACTATCTAAGTTAGATATGTACAATCAAATCTTGGTGAGTGTATTGGTTTATGAAATTTGATGATTCATCGGACTATGCAGCTATAAATATGATCAAAAACTCCTTTAGTATTGTGGAGTTCCTGGTTCCAGTATCCAATGGTTACCTGTATAGACTACATCACGGTTCCGACTGCGCATGCGCCGAAAACGGCCTTGGGAGCAAAGCAAAGACGTACGGCCATTGAGTTTGCCTATACACGCATTTAAAAACGTCAGTTTTATGCAAAATTAATAGAAATCCCAAACCCTAACCTTATCAATTTAATATAATCTTTTTGTTAAACCTGTTTTCTATATGTGTTCCAAGCGGTTTGTGCCTAGGTGGTGTGGTTTTAGCAATATTTTACTTTTACTGTATGGAGATTACTCACTGCCATTGGCAATGCATTGAATACTCTGGTTGTGGCTCTAACACTAGTCTGAGTGCCTAGATCTTTTAAAATCTAAATGCACATGGCATAAGATGTGCTGATTATATTGATGTAAATGCAATGCTGGATAAAAGATTAATATCTTAATTTATTATATATATATTTTTAGTTAGTATTCTATGTTTCAAACAAGAGCTGAGATGAGCTGAAACTAGCACATTTCATTGCTGCACCCAGTGTATTAGCATGTGCCATGTGCTTTTGGGGGGGTTGTTTTGCTCTGACCCATCCCACAATGCACCGCGCCGCTGGAACCGTGATGTAGTCTATTAGCACAGAGTTGGTGAAATGGGAGAGAATGCAAGACAATATGGTGACCTTAGGCACTTTCTATATAAAACCACTCGATTCTACATAACTGGATGGGGGTGACCAAATGATTTGAGTGTTCGCCCCCTGTTTTGGTAGGTCATTGGATTTGAAGCCCCAGGTAGGTTTTGAATACCTGGTTCAAACCCTGGCCGAGTCAAACAGATGACTTAAAAATTGATACTTGTCACTACCTAGCCTGACATTTGGCATTACTAGGATAGGGCAAGGAGCAGAGGAGCAGTGGAATGAGGAGGACCAATTGTCCGCAATTTAAATTTCCCCTGCTTAATCAATGAATGTACTAAAAAGAAAGGGGGGGGGGGGGAGCCAGTCGAAACACATACACCCCCTGGCCAAAGTCTTTAACTTCTGGGCATCGGTAATGTCATTTCTTATAGTCACGTGATCGTCGACATTGTGTGTCTGGCGACAACCGCAAAAGCTTACCCTGTATGGGAAATGCTGAATACACAATCTGAGTGTGATGATGATTATGTCATCGTGGGATAATGCATATTAGGCGTTTCTCAACTCTCTACCGTTGTGCCCACTTTGCGCACAACCTTCTATTTAGAGTGGTTGGTTGTTGTTGGAGATTTACGTCTTGGTAACATCTAAGGTCATATCAGGATGGGTACTGACTTGTGACAGTGCATACTCATGGCAACTTTATATTGCTGCCCAACTGCGAAATCAGGCCACCAGCAGCATCCCACTCAGTCACATTATCCTGACACTGAGCTAACCAGTCATTGCCCTATCCTATTAATTCCCCAAGCATAGGCTAGGAAGCAACAATTATTAATTTTATAAGTCATTGGTTTGACTCGACCAGGAGCCGAACTCCCGATCTCCCGCACGCGAATCCTGCACTCTACCGATTTGGCCATCTGATCCTTGAAAGCTGACAAGAAAAAAGAGAGTGAGGGGTGCAGAAGCCACAATCTCAGGGGTAGGAAAACACTAATGTTTATGTGACATTGTCAGCTATATTGACAGTCAGCATATTTCTCACATACAAGAAGACATAGCATAATGGCAGAAACCCCCCAGCATTTAATGTTGAATTTCCAACATATAAAACTTTATAAGTTGCATGACCTACACCCTTTGTTTTTCCCAGTCGAAGGGTTATGCTATTTCAGAAGTATTATTTTCAATTTTCCAAAGGTTTTAAGTTTATGACATTAAATAAATATATTTGTGTAGTAGTCTGTATAAGATCACTATGATTGCCCTTACTTTAGTTTGAAATACATTTTATTATCAAAGCCAAAACAATTATCTATATTTGATTCTACATATCTAACTTAGATAATGGCACACTTATTAAACATTTGTTTCTGCATAGAAGGCAATACTGAGTCAATTTAACAGAACCTGTTACTGCAGATGCCTATGGTATCAGAGTTTTTGGCGTGCTTGCCCAAATTAATTTTATATGGTTGTACTTAAAATATCTCCAAATTTAACCATTTAAAATAAAAGTTACTTCAAACTAAAGTAAGGTAGTCTATAGCAATCAATCTAATGTATTTATCTCAGAAAACGACAGAAACTCTAAACCATCGGACTATGCAACTTTAAACTCACTTTGCATCTATTATTAGATGCCTCCTGATAGTCAAACTTAGTACGATTATTACCATACATTTAATTCTAATCTAAATTGCAGTGAAATTATTCCAGCAAATATTTTACATGATGCATGTGTAACCAATACCCCCCCCCCCCCCTGTGATGTATTGTAGTTACCCGAACACCCCCGAACCGTATTACCTGTATGACGTATTACCTGTATGACGTATTACCTGTATGACGTCATGATCAAGGCTTCCTAATAAAGTCAGTTACGTTACAAGAACTCACGGTGTCCACGTATACATTACATGGTGTCAGATGTTACGGGTGATACAGCAGATATGGCGCTTCATGGATTAAAACCCCCTGGACCATTGAATTTAGATGAACGAATGGCCATAAACTGGAGATCATGGTTGCATTCATACGAGATATACGCGATAGCAGCCGGCATAGGAACAAAGCCAGAAAAAGTACAGTGATGTGTACTGCTCCATGTTGCTGGTGGTGAGGCACAAAAGGTTCACCGTACATTCGAGTTTGAGACTGGTGACAAGGACAAGATAGGACCATTAATAAAGGCTTTCTCAACATACTGTGAAGGAAAAACTAATATCACCGTGATAAGGTATGACTTCAACTCTTTAAACCAGACAAGTGAGACAATGGACACGTACATTCGCGAATTAAAGCATCGCGTACAGTTTTGTTGCTACGGGCAGTTAGAAGCGTCTCTGTTGTGCGATCGGATCGTATGTGGGATAAAAGACAATGAACTACGAAATCGATTACTACAAGCACCTCAGTTGTCATTGGAACAGTGTATTCAATTATGTCGGTTGAGTGAAAACAAATCTTCACAAGTACAAATGTCTTCAACGAGTGAAGTGGATATGATATCTCATGGCTACAGACGAAGAGATGAACAGGCGACCAGGACATCTCCATGGAGACAGGCATCAACAAGTCGTTACCAACAAGGCCGCAAGATGGACGTGAACAATTGTGGAAGATGCGGATATAAACACCAAGATGGAAAATGTCCCGCCCGAGGTAAAGAATGCCTCGGTTGTCGACGAATTGGACATTTTGTAAAAATGTGCCATTTACAGCAAAAGAAGCAACAAACAGCACCAATATATGAAATTAACGTTCATCCAGAGATGGACGATGGCCGGATCATGACAGACCAGTACAGCAGACAAGATCACGAACGTCAACAAGACCCTGATAACTATGATTTATTTGTCGGATCAATCCATGATGTGGATATTGAGGACAAGGACCTATGGTTTGTGATGTTTGTAATTGATGATGTGGAAGTATCATTTAAATTAGATACTGGATCTGAGGCCAACATTTTACCTTTGGCAGTATACAAACAACTGCATGGTGCTGAATTAAAGACATCTACGTGTCACCTAATCACATACGGAGGACATAGAATTACGCCTACGGGAGAAACAATGTTAAAACTTAATGGTCATGAATTAAAATTTCAAGTAACAGATGCCGGCAGTGCGATCATAGGCAAACAAGCCTGTGTTAAGTTAGGACTATTAGCAAGACTGGACACTTTGAATGTGAAACCTTCCCAGGAAGCAGATAAAATGGTAATGAAATATTATGACGTGTTTGAAGGTTTAGGATTAATTAAGGTTAATGCTAAAATATATATTGATAAAAATGTCACTCCTGTTATAGACCCTCCTCGAAGAATACCTTTGTCCATAGACAATGATGTCCAAAAAGAGTTAGAATGCATGGTCAAATTAGGAGTCATTGTCAAACAAACCAGTCCAACCCCTTGGGTTAATTCAATAACAATAGTCCGTAAACCTGGAAAATTAAGAATTTGCCTAGACCCAACAAAACTCAATAAAGCAATTTTAAGAGGACCATATCCGGTCAGAACAGTCGAAGAAGTCGTAGCTAAATTGCATGGAGCTAAATATTTCTCAGTATTAGATGCACAAAGCGGATATTGGCAAATTGAATTAGACAGGGAGAGTTCTGAGCTATGTACATTTAATAACCCTTGGGGGAGATACAGATATACTAGATTGCCATTTGGAATAAAGACTGCAGGAGATATATTTATTGAAGAGATGAACGAAATTCTAAAAGGGATGCCAGGTGTTAGTGTCATATCAGATGACATTTTAGTACATGGTAGTACAGAACAGGAACATAATTTAAGATTAGAAGCAGTTTTAAAGCGTGCCAGAAAAGTGAATCTAAAACTAAACCCTAAGAAATCTAAAATTTGCAGAAACAGTGTTAATTATGTGGGACACGTCATTAGCTCAGATGGCCTAAAGCCCAACAATGATAGAATACAAGCAATTATTGACATGCCCAGTCCTACCGATAAAGCAGGGGTACACCGATTTTTAGGTATGATAGGATATGTTAGTAAATCTATTCCAAACATGGCTAACATGACAAAACCGTTAAGAACTGTCATTCAAAAGAATATTTCTTGGCATTGGGATGTAGACCAAGAAGAAGCTTTTCAAAATTTAAAAAATTTGTTAACTAAGGCACCCATACTACAATATTTTGATAGTAATCAAAAGGTTGTCCTACAAGTTGATGCATCAAAGTATGGTTTAGGCGCTACTTTATTTCAAAATAATTTGCCTGTGGCAATGGCATCAAAAGCATTAGATAGATCACAAATAAATTATGCTGTAATTGAAAAAGAATTATTGGCCATATGTTTTGGATGTAAAAAGTTCCATACTTTCATTTATGGCAATGAAATCACCGTCAACACAGACCATAAACCCCTTGTTGCAATTATGCTAAAGCCAATACATGAACTTTCAGCAAGAATGCAACGTATGCGCATGCGATTGCAAAACTATAATATAGAAGTGTCGTATCTCAAAGGGTCACATTTGTATTTTGCAGATACTTTATCAAGAGCGCATACATCAAGTATAGCCCCTGATGACTTATATGACCGGGACATTTCGGTTGGGGCTATAGATATAGGAATGGATATGGTGCAACAAGTCATAGAGGCCACCAAGGTAGATCAAACGCTCAACAAAATAAAGACTATGACGTTAGAAGGATGGCCAAATACTAGCGATAACATTCCTAGTGATGTAAAACCGTATTACACATTTCGATATGAAATAACATGGGTAGATGGCTTACTACTGAAAGGTAAACAAATAATAATCCCCAAAAGTCTACAAACCGATATGCTAGACAAATTACACGAATCGCACCTAGGGGTGGTCAAATGTAAACAACTGGCCAGAGATAATATTTTTTGGCCAGGATTTAGTACACAATTAGAAGACAAAATTTCCAGATGTGTCGTATGTCAAGAATTCAGAAATATGCCCCCAAAGGAACCTTTGATAAATCACAAAATAATAGATATCCCATTCAATAAAATTGGAATAGACTTGTTTCATGTCGATGGTAAAAATTATATCTTAATTATAGATTACTACTCTAAATTTCCAGATTTCATACAATTAGACACAACATCTACGACAACAGTGATTGATGCTTTAAAACAAACGTTTGCACGTTTTGGTATACCCAAATATATAGTATCGGATAATGGTCCACAATTTACAAGCCTCAAATTTAAAAAGTTTGCATCACTATATGGCTTCACATCAATATACTCAAGCCCGATGCATGCACAAGGTAATGGACAGGTCGAACGTTATGTTCAAACCATTAAACGGATAATAAAAAAATGCATAAAAGATGGTAGGGATGTCCAGATAGCCATGCTCAATTACCGAAATACGACATTAGACGGAATTGGTGTGTCTCCGGCGCAATTAATGATGTCACGGAAATTGAGAAGCAGAATCCCGGTACTAGATGGAGAGCTAAAGGCGAAGGTACAACCTTCTAAACTTAACCAAATGCACCATAATCAAAGATTACAAAAACAATATTTTGACAAGCATACAAGTAGACGTCAAAGTCTTTTAAATAATGGTGATAACTTCCGTTACAAAAACCACAATAATGACTGGCAAAAAGGAACAATTGTGTGTACTAATGTAGGCAATAAGAGAAGTTATAATATAATAAATAAAAATGACAATGTTATAAGACGTAACAGAAGATTCATTTACAGATGTCCTGCTAAACGTGAAAGCAGGGCTATAGAATACGTGCCATCAACTATTAATAACAATGTACATATCACAAATTCGCCAATAAAGTATAAAACACGTTATGGTCGAGTCAGTAGGCCACCGGTTCGTTATGGCCTTTGACATACATGTATTGCTTAAGTTGAAACATAATTGAATTAAGTATGCCTAATGATACATTACACTTACTTGCATGTGTTAATAACCTTCCTGTACATGTGTATTTACATACGGTCCTTTACTGCGTAAAGCGAGACCGTGAAAAAGTACGTACACGACGTTAAACAATACGTTACCACGTCAAACTTCAGTGTGTCAAACAAAGAAGGTACACGATATGGACAAACTATGAAGTAGCAGTAGATGCCGACAGACTATACCATCACTTTGATGAATATAACATAATCATTCTGATTCTACTGCCGTATACAAACACACCTTGAATTTATATAATAATATTTTATAAGTTAACGTACAACCGTATTAATATATATTACATGCTAATTACAGAGGGAAAGATAAGTTAAGGAATTATGTTAGGTGTGTTACAATTAGATAAGTAAGAAATAAAGAGTTTCAATGCATAGAGATAAGTCACTACTTGTAAGACTTCTGATGTCAAGACACGGTAGTGATAAATAATAAAGTATTTATTATAGTTAAGTGAAAGGGGGAAGATGTGATGTATTGTAGTTACCCGAACACCCCCGAACCGTATTACCTGTATGACGTATTACCTGTATGACGTATTACCTGTATGACGTCATGATCAAGGCTTCCTAATAAAGTCAGTTACGTTACAAGAACTCACGGTGTCCACGTATACATTACACCCCCCACATGGGTCCTTTCTGTCTGGACTAAGACTGGACGCGGTAGCCGAATCGGTAGAGCGCAGGCTTCCTCTGTGGAAGGTCGGGAGTTCGAATCCCAGCCGATTCAAACCAATGACTTATCAAATTGATACTTTCCGATACCGACCCTGGCGCTCAGCATTAATCGGCTATGGCAAGGACTGGTTAGTACAGTACCAGAATAATGTGACTGTGTGGTATATTGGGTCATGGTTCCAGTGGCCTGGTCTCCCAGTGGGGCAGCACTATAAAGTTGCCATGAGTGTGCACTGTCACAAATCGGTACCCGTCTTGATATGCCCTTAGATGTTGCTAGGACATAAAACAACAACAAGCACAAACACATACTGTTTGTACTAAACTGTCGCTGTCACCTTGCAATTTGAGTCTCAGTTTCAGTCTTTCCTGAGAGACCAGCAGAACTTAGAATACACATATTCTCTCCCTTTCCACCATTTTTTAACTTCCGGCATATAAAACGTTGGTAGTGACGTGAGTTGCACTTTTGTTCCACTGTCATTCTGACACCTGGGTTTTTCTCTCTTCTTTTTCTTCTTCTTCTTCTTCTTCTTCTTCTTCTTCTTCTTTACATTATCTATTAACTTACAGATCCTCTTCTGGCTGATCTAGACCCTAATGGGCCTCTAATGCCAGCTAGTTATGGCAAAAAAGAAAATTTTTTGTCACACACATCTAGGTCAACAGTGCCCTGAAGTCATATAATTGTGGATGTCCTCTCCAATGTCTATCCAGCCTTCTCTCAAATGAGACCAGACGGGATGGCCGAATGAGTTAGAGCGTCCATCTCCCGTGCTGGTAGATCATGGGGTCGTGGGTTTGAACCCTGGTCGAGTCAAACCAATGACTTAAAAATTGATACTTGTCGCTCCCTAGCCAGGCGCTCGGCATTATTAGGACAGGGTAAGGACTGGTGTGCTCAGTGTCAGGATAATGTGACTGAGTGGGATACCAGGGCATGCTGCCGGCAGCCTGATTTCCCAGTGGGACAGCACTATAAAGTCACCATGAGTGCGCACTGTTACAAGTCGGTACCCGTCCTGATATGACCTTAGATGTTGCTAGGACATAAAACAACAGCAAACAAACAAATCTCTCAAATGCTTCTACCATTGGTGCTTGAACCGCTTGGTCTTCTTCTGTAAATGCATAGCTGATGCTGTTGATATAATCATAATCAGTTACTTCTGATACTGTCATTCCAATGGGTCGTGCAGTAAGTCACACTGCGCTGTGCTTTACAGCTCAGTAAATCATGGGTCGCGGTGCGTTCTGGGTATGTGAGACATGCGGAAGTAGCTCAACGCGTCGAGGTCACGTGAGGCAGGGGGTTGGAGGGTCTGTGTCGGGGGAGGGGTGCACCCAGGGATACGGCGCGTGGGTGGGGGTTAGAGGTGGTGGGGCGGGGGAGCTGGGGGGCAGAGGTGGTGGTGCCGGGGCGTGGGTTTGCAGAGGTGGTGGGGCGGGGGTGTGGGTGGCAGAGGTGATGGGGTGGGGTGGGGTGGGGGGAGCACCCAGGAATCAGACGCGTGGGTGGTGGGAGGGGGGGGGGCGGAAGTAGTAGAGGCCTAGGTCGTCGGAATTGGCTGAATCACTTCTCGTACTTACTAGATTGATTTACATTCCCAACAAGTGAACTAAGCCAAAAATCGGTCGATTTAAAAAATAGAATAACATTTTAACAAGGTAGAGGAGTGGTGACCACAGTCTTGACTGACAAAGAAAACAAAAAGTAATGGCCTGGTTTCTGAACCTGATGCTCCTTCGCTGATTGTGTACTGCGGACTGCATTTTAGATTTAGTTTCTTTGGGATTCATAACTTCACTAAAAAAACTAATGCAGGGGTTAAAATACTCATAGTATCATCTCTAATCGGTTTGCATAGTATATTAGTATATCTAAGTGCTGCTGAAAAGTCTATTTCAGTCTTAGTTTACATAAATAAAATGAAAACAAAAGAAAAACCGAACAAAGCGAGTATCTAAGAAAACAATGACAACAGCTCAAATTGTTGTTTGTTTGTTGGAGTTTTACATCCTGGCAACTTTAACTAGTTTAAGGTCATATCAGGATGACAGCTCAAGTAGATCCTAAGCGCTTATATCAAATTAGTTAGCTTTTCTCCTTAGACTGAGTAGATAAAGTGGTTTCTTTTTCTCTGAACCGAACATTGTTTTATCCAATCAAGTGAGTGGCATCATATATATGGAATATATAAAGACCAGTATATGCGTATTATTAATTATGTATTGTCCTGCTTTGTTACCGTAGCGGTGGCCGAATCGGTAGAGCGCATGCCTTGGGTGCGGCAGGTCGGGAGTTCAGTTCCCGCGCGAGTCAAACGAATGACTTATAAAATTGATACTTGTCGTTTCCTAGCCTGGCGCTTGGTATTAATAGAATAGGACAAGGAATGGTTGGCTCAGTGTCAGGATAATGTGATTGAGTGGGATATCAGATCACAGTGGGGGTGGCCTGATTTCCAAGTGGGGCAGCACTATAAAAGTTGCCTTAAGTGTGCACTGTCACAAGTTGGTACCCTCCCGGATATTACCTTAGATGTTGCTAGGACGTAAAACAACAACACACAAAACACACGATATGACCTTAGATGTTGCCAGGACGTAAAACTCCGACAACCAATCAGTGTTCTGCGGATTAGCTGTGGGTAAGGTCAAGAGATTAGCTTTGATTGCTGGACTTTGCTATTTTCGTCGTCCACCGGAATGCTGTCCTACTATAGTACTAACACATACCTGCCCTAAGCCCCGAGGATAATCCTGATTACATAAACACGCCTAGGCTCAAGAGATACACAACGATACACAGAAATGCACATATAATATACACTTACACATATCCTTACACATACTTTCATCCATAAAGCATACACAAATGTATATGCTACATACACGAATGCACATATGTACATACATAGTGGCTTACATACACAAATATATACATGTCAAATCTGGCCATTGAAGATGTTCCTGTAAATTTCAGTGTAAACATATAAATATGATTAAAACTTCATTTTTATTTTGTGAAACAAAAGTCACAGAATAAATGCAACTAACTTTCACCATAAATATGGTCTCTGCTGCAAACATAGTGGTAGATCATCACCCATCAACCAATTACATACATGCATACATATGCTTACACACATAGGCCTACATACTCATATATAGGTATGTACACTTATTTTATTTAACGATGCCTCTAGAGAACATTGATTTTCATATCATCAATTATTGGATGTCAAACATAGGGTCATTCTGAGATATTTCTTTGGAGAAAACGTGTTGCTGCCATATAAGCTACTCTTTCCGATAAACACCAATGGGTCTTTTATATTCACTTTCCCACAGACAGGACAGCACATACCACAGCCTTTGATGAATGAGCTGTGGACTACTGGTTGGAACGAAAAATAGCCCAAACGACAAATGGGTCCACTGACCAGGATCGATAGGATGAGTGACACCTTTACAGGTGGACACGCTACCACCTGAGCTACGTCCCCATCCACATACACACATATATACATACGTGCATAATATACATACCTGTATACATAGGCATACATACATGCATACATAGTTACACATGCCTACGTATATGTAGCCTAAAAATACATACACAGATACATACACAAACATAGACACCCATACATACATACACCTAAACACACATACATACACACATGTAGGTATACATAAATACATACATACAAGGACCAGCGCTAGTGGGGGAGGGGGGGAGGAACAAAATAAACCCAGTATGTAACCTCCTTGAATGGCTGGAAATTGCATTTCAGAGTCTCTAGATACAGGGGTTTCGTGTACAGCGATACTTGACTGGTTTCTATTAGTATTAGCGTGGGTATTTTCTTCGAGATCATGGTAGAAGTCCACAAAACGATGCTACAATTCTAAATATGATACACCATTTGGGAAAGTTGAACCACTAATTATCCACTTAGCACGCGATGTTACTACTTAATACCCCCATCACACCAAAGTAGTTCTTACTACGTTCTTGAAAATGTTGCCGAACGGGTTCAAACTGTGTGCGAATGTAGTAGCAACGTTTTACAAACTGTTTATGAACTGCATGGACGAGCAAGGATGGAAGCGTGCTCTAGAACTGTGAGCATGTTCAACATTTTCGGCGGCCACGTTCAACCCCATTTTAGAATGGGGTCAGATGTTTTGAGAACTAGTTTGGTGTGATGGGGGTGTTAGCGATCACATAGTCCCTACAAACACGATATAAAATAAATGTCTAAATAAAACTATATCCGCTATTTATATTCTATGGTGTAGTTAGGTCTGCTTTCTCACTTGGAAGTATCTTACACGACTAAAAATATATCGACGCAGGGGACCTAGGTTGGGATTTTCAGGAGGTACGCAGACTTTTCCATTGCTGGAATAAAACGCTATTAGAATAAAACGCGATGTAATAAAATGCTATAATTATAAAACATCACATTTTTTTTAATTACAAGATATTTGTAATCTCAGGTGGTACGCAGCTGCGTACCTGCGTATGTGGAAGCTAGGCAACTGCGACCTTAGCACTTCCGGTACAAATACACTTTTCCTAACCAATACAGACACTCTGTGTGCTGCCCTCTGGGACACACCGTTGTGAGTCTGCACGTGCATCTATTTTGCCAGGGTGAGAGTAGTTATGAACCTCTTTGCCTTCCGTTGGGCTACCGAGGTCGAGCAGAAAATAGACAGGCATGGAGCGCCATTAGCCTCTGGCAAACGTGGAGTCCCGTCGAGAAATATGCTTACAGTGAGTGTATTGGTTTTGTGGAGTGGAGTACTTTTATGCAGTCTTGAATTCAAAGGACTTCCTTTTTGTATACTACATTCCTCCATTAGAATGTGAATACAGCAAGTATATAGGCTATACCAAGGAAATAGCGACAATTTTCTACTAGCTTTTGCTTCATTAACACAAAGAACCAATTTGGGTTCGAGATTAAGAGAAGACAGCACCATTGAGCCTTCCGTTTCTAGGTCAACTGAAATTAAAGTAGACACCCAACCAATTGCTGGAGCAAATTCAGCATGAATAAATTGTGAAGTATAAACTCAAATCTTGACTTCCCGAATAGGGCATTCTTTTGGTAAAACCAGACAAGAAATGTTTTCCAAACCTAGCCATTTTCTCTCTAAACTACCTTTTTCTCTTTGAACGGGTGCGGAGGACATATCCTTTTCCTTTTCAATGGCATTTCAAGAGTACCTTTACTAATCGGACATATCAGTATTATACTGCTTGATAAATGGACCCCCCCCCCCCTCCTCACACACTTGTTTCTCTGTCCTCACACCCCTCCTCACACACACGCACTAAATAGTCACTGCGCTGTCAGCCATTTGCCACGGGTCTCGTTCTGTTCTGCTGACGGGAGAGAATTCGTCACAAATAGCTTAACAAAATTACTACTTATACATATTTAACGCAGTTGTCGTGTAGTATTATGTCTGAGTAAGGTTTATGCATATATTGTTAAATGGAACATTATATTGACCGTCCGCGGTGGCCGAATCGGTAGAGCGCAGGCTTCCCGTGCAGAAGGTAGGGAGTTCGATTCCCAGTCGAGTCAAACCAAAGACTTACAAAACTGATACTTGTTGCTTCCTAGCCTGGCACTCAGCATTAATAAGATAGTGCAAGGACTGTTTAGCTGAGTGGCATGATATTGTGACTGAGTGGGATATCAGGTCATGGTGCTGGAGGCCTGGTCTCCCAATGGGGCAGCACTCTAAAGTCGACACGAGTGCACACTGTCAGTGCCACAAGTTCGGTACCCATCCTGATATGACCTTAGATGTTGCCAGTACATAAAACCCCAGCAACCAACCAACCAATAAGCCTATACTCTGGTACTTTGCTTCTCGCTATGGAACCATATTTAATATCTTCCTTCGTATGCTTTTACATTCTGTGTAAAAGCGATGGTTGAATAATAATACAACAGAGTACAAGTTTAACACTACTTGCCATGAATATGACCTTAGCTGCCGACATTGCGTAAAACAACCATCAATCAATCAAACAATCAATCTTCACATAGTACTGACAAGTGTCGTGTCATTCAGCCGAGCAGAAGTGATTCCTGTATCAAAGGGACACATCTCTTAACAAGTCTGGAGGGGAACACGAGTGTGTGGCCCGAGCGTCTCACAAAACGGTCATGGTTCGATTGTAGTCAAGTGTGTAGGAGAACAATAACCGAAATACACCAATTGTACACACGCTCATAGCCATGTTCAATAGTCCCAATGGGTGGGTGGAGTGATTTCAAATGGGATGAAGCTGAAGGCTGAGGACCATGTTAAGCCACTCTACCCACCCACGAGACCTATGGTGATACCTCCAATTGTGCCTTTCGGTTTTTTTAAAGTTGATTATTATTACATTACATAAGAAAGGAAGACAAGACAGAAAGTTGGATCGAGCCAATAACTCTGGCTGGCCCCCCTAAAAAGACCTACCAGATACTTTATTTAAGCAAAAACCGGAGGAGGAGTGGGCAGATGGAGGGGGACAGAGGTGCCACCTGGAGGGAAGGAAGGGAGTAGGGCTGCTTGGAGCAGTCAGTCTGCCATCCAGGCTGCACACCAACCACCAGCAACCACCTACCCAAACACAACAACTTACATGGAAAGGTCACAGGGGGTTGGAGAAGACAATATAGAGATACGGGATTAATTACATTGCATCATAATATACGCATAAGAATTTATACATAACATTAATCCGATGGTTTTGAGTTTCTGTCATTTTCTGAGATAAATATATTAGGTTGATCGTTATAATCTACCTTACTTTAACTTGAAGTAGCTTTGCTTTAAATTGACTAAAATAGAAGAATCTTTTATTCTAATCATGCAAAATCGATTTTGGTGTAGGCCAACTTTTCAAAACTTTGACCCTGTAGGTTTCAGCAGCAACAGGTGCTATTAAATTGACTTAGTATGCCCTTCGAAGTTCTATGTTGCAGCAAATACTTAATAGGTGCACCAGCATATACATTGGCTATGTCGGTTCAAATCTAGATGAGTGTTTTGGTTTCGGAAATGTGATTCTCTTATTTGACGATGCAGTTTTAAATATATATATTATTGCACATTAATAGTTATTTTACTATTGTAGTAGTCTGCACTGACCTCTCAGGCAAAGAGCGACATAGCTAGGTATGTGCGGGCAGTGTGGTGACATCAGAGAGCCTAGGTGGTGTAATGGTTAGCGTACTAGCCCGGAATGTAAGAGATGTGGGTTCGATTCCTGCTCTAAAATATTTCCCATTTTCATCATCCGAATGACACTGGTTGCATGATCAGGATCCTGTAGAAGCTATGTGCTGTATGGTTGTTGAACCAACCCTGTGTATGGAAATGTAACTGCATTGCCTGTATGTAGGCCTATGTAATTGTTAGCATTAAATTACCATTCAGAAGACTTACAATTCCAGCTGAATGAGTGTAGTGGTCTGCACTTACCTCTCAGGCAAGGAGCCACATAGACAGGTAGGCGTGGGTAGGGTGGTGACATCAGGGAGCCGAGGTAGTGTAATTGTTAGCACACTAGCCCGGAATGCAAGAGATGTGGGTTTGATTCCTGCAATATGCGCGATATTTCCAATTGTCATCACCCCGATGATACTATTTATTATAGAATTCTTTTTTCCCGGTTAATCGACATGGCACTAGTGTCATTTGGCCGAGCAGAAATAACCACTATGTCAAGGTGGCATGTGTGCAATAAACGACTGAGTGGTTTTGGCCTTTCGATGACCACTGAACCCTGACCTTTTTCTACCCCGGGGGAATCTTCGAGGTGCCGTTTGTTGCCCAATTATACGAATTTATTTCGTCCTTCCCCTTCAATTAAGTCTCATTTCGACAGAATTATTAGAAGCTGACTTCTTTCATTCTGCCAAATTGGAGATGGTAGTGAAGTGGAAAGGAATGGTATATTTAACCAGCAGTAAAATATAGGCCTATTATGTATTCTACACAACTCTGCATTACATATTAAATAAATGATTCATATAAATAAAGGTCATAACTAGAAATAGATTGATATATATTATCGCGGGTGGGGATATTGTTTCATTGGTAGGTGATTGTCGATACATATGGTACCGTTTATAGTTCAAGCCTTTGCAGTAATTAATAGCTAAAGCATGCACAACTGACCTCGGTTTAAACTATAGTATATGGAATGACATCATTCAAGTCTTAACATATGATACCCATTCATAGTTCAAGCCTTTGCAGTAATTAATAGCTAAGGCACGTACAACTAACCTCGGTTTAAACTATAATACCGGTATATGGAATGACATCATTCAAGACTGAACATATTGTACCCGTTTATAGTTCAAGCCTTTGCAGTAATTAATAGCTAAAGCATGTACAACTGACCTTGGTATAAACTATAGTACCGGTATATGGAATGACATCACTCAAGACTTAACATATCGTACCCGTTTATAGTTCAAGCCTTTGCAGTAATTAATAGCTAAAGCATGTACAACTGACCTTGGTTAAAACTATAGTAACGGTATATGGAATGACATCACTCTAGACTTAAGATATCGTACCCGTTTATAGTTCAAGCCTTTGCAGTAATTAATAGTTAAATCACGTACGACTGACCTCGGTTTAAACTATAGTATATGGCATCAAAGACCCTATAACACTAAGACAGCTCACTCCCTAGCTCTCCCATGGTAATGTAAAGTTTGCAGTGCCATCTTGTGGTGGGTTTGATCAGCCTGGCTGCTGGCTGGTGTTTCACATGTAAACACATACAAGGCGAAAGGGTGAGCTTAAAATTAAAAAAGAGAGATTGCCTGTCATTTGGATGCCGATGTTGCATCTACTGCCTGGTCCCCGCCTCTCTTTGCCCCACCCTCCCTCATTCCCCTGCCCTCCCAGGCTCTCTTCCCCTCCCTCCCCCTGATCCCTCTGCCCCCTCCTCCCCTCCCTCATCCCGGCCTCACAGCCCTTCCCCCTCCCTCCCATGCCCTCCCCTTCCCTCACTCCCCTTCCATCCCCTCCCCCTCCATCCCACCCTCCCTGGTCTCACTGCCCGTCCCCTCCCCTTCTCCCTCCCTCCCCTTCCCTTTCCCTATCTCCCTCCTCATCCATCTTACCCATCGCGCTCAAACCACACTTCCCTCCCCCCCCCCTTCCTCCTCCTTCCTCTCCCCATCCCCCATTCCTTTCTCCACCTCCCACCTCCCCCTCCCTCCCCCCGCACTCTCTCTCCCCCTCCCCCTCCCCCTCCTCACCCCCTCACTCGGCGCTCTCACAACACACCTCCCTTCCTCCTCCCCCTCCCTCTCCGCCTCCTCCCTCCCCTCCCCTCCCTCCCCCCACTCCCTCTTTCCCCCCCCCTCGCACTCCCTCTCCCCCTCCCCTCCACCTCAGTTGCATGTTGCTAGTCCCCACTGGTTGCATGTTGCTACTCCTATAGAACTCTCACCACCACCGCTACCCCCCCCCGCCCCTCCACCTCTCCACCCCACCCCCCCTCCACCATACACACATTCCCCCTGCATCCTTCTTCCAGCACACTGACATATGCACACACACACACGCTCAAGCACACACACCATTCACACAACCCATTATAACACTATCAGAATGATCAAACCCACCACCTGGTGCCCTGGCTGTTCTCTTGATTACCCAATACAGGCTGAGTGAGCTGTCTTAGTGTTATAGGGTCTTTGGTGGCATGACATCATTCAAGATTTAACATATCGTATGGCATACAACCTACCAGGTGTGAAGCCCAGTAACATAGATTTACGTCACGCCTGGACACCTCACTATGAGGTTCTCACAGTTCACAACAGATGTCGACACCAGTTCCGTGTCAATCCATTCTGCTTTCACACAAGAGGTTCAGGTGCCCATATATGGATACACCCTCGCGTAAGCGGTGTTCTGCACTACAGGGGCGGATCCAGAGTTGTCTATCTGGTTGTAGTCCCAATATTCTAGAAGGGATGATTTTAAATGTTCAAAACGGGCTTCCATATGCACACTTTGAACCCCCCCCCAACTGATAACCTGTTAAATATGGGGCTCGAAAGTTCTCTTACCTTACATGTCTTCTCTTAATGACATGTCCATTGGATGACTTTTTTTTAAATTATTTATTTATATTTTTTTTAATCCGACTCTCAGCAGGAAGCACTACCAGTTAGCTGGCAATTAAGAAGCTAGATTGGTTGACAATATATTATTTGAGAAAGTTTCCCTCACCAATATTCCAGAGACTCGCTATGCTGAGAAATTTAGCTTACTTTCAGGGTTTAAATCAGACTCACATTTAATCACCCACGTGGCTGGTTGTCAGGTGATGCATATTTATAAAATACTACGAACAAAGTTATGGTGACTCTTGAGTTGTAAATGACGGGTTCCAATGGTTCGGATGGCTTAACTTTAATTTATATACAATTGGTATTTATGGGTTGTGTGGAATTTATGAGGCCATATTATTTCGTAGCGTATAATTTGTTGTGTATGTTACTGATGGCTCAATCCCTGCTCCACCTTTACAACCCCAAGTCTGACCGCTGTAAGATTTTAATATTGTCGTGGTAATAACCTATCCAATAGTGATATGTTGCCGACCAAAGCAACCCTCCCCAATACCTTCGACTCAAATCCGGACTAAAGCAGACACAGTTAGAGCACCCGTCTCCCATGTTGGTAGATCATGGTTTCGAAAACCTGGTCGAGTCAAACAATGACTTAAAAATTTATACTTATTGCTTCCTTCCTAGGCGCTTGGCATTATTAGGATAGGGCAAGGAGCAGTGGAATGAGGAAACCAATCATCCACGATTGAAATTTCCCCTGCTTAAACAACTAATGTACCAATATATATATAACACTATTTCAACTAATATATGTGTAATGTAGACAAGCTTACATATAACGTGATGTTATATATAATAAAAAATATATGTGCACATACACATTCACAATTTATATATATATATAATATATATATATATATATATATATATATATATCTATATATATATAAATATATGTGTGTGTGTGTGTGTATGTGCGTACATTATTACAAATATTAGAAAATTCCCCAAAGTGATAGATAATAGGCCTATAACATACTCATCTACAACGTTTTGCCACAAACTAATCTTCATTGTGCTTTTCTGAGTTCTTTTTTTAATTACCCAGTGATTATCTATTTTCCTTATTTTGGTGGTCTCTCATTTCGTTGTATCCTTTTTTCCCCTCTCTACAGGCTTGATCCGGACCTGTCAACTACACTGAAGTGGGCGGAGCTAACAGGGCGTGTGACATAGATCCAGTTTAGGTTAGTAGGGCGTGACAGACCAATCAGCGACCATGGCTGCCCCAGACCAATACCAGTATGAGGCTGGGTACGACTACGACTACGACGAGTACGAGTACGAGGACGACGAAGACATGCCGGCTACGGAGAGAGAGCTGGCGGAAGACGCCCAATGGAAACTTATACAGAAGAACACCTTCACAAGATGGGCAAACGAACATCTGAAAACCGTCAGCAAGAACATCACCGATTTAGAAGGCGACTTCGCTGATGGGTTGAGGTTGTTGGCCCTCGTCGAAGTTCTGTCGGGGAAAAAGTTCAAGAAAATCAACAAGCGTCCTAACTTTCGGACCCAGAAACTGGAGAATGTTACCATGTGCATGAAGTTCCTGGAAGAGGAAGAGGGCATTAGGATCGTCAACATCGGTGAGTGCCGGTTTGTTTTGATCAGTTTGCATGTATCTGATACGGGTGTCAAGAGGCTGAATGATCGGTAACCGCCATTGATGGTACGACCCGGGTGCAGTGGGGCGGGCCTGGGTACGGTAGCGGGTAGAAGGGGCGCCGCCGCCAATTCTACTAGTTCTATCGTCATTTTTAAAAATGGGGTAAATACACATTCCAACAACTCACGATTCAAGATCTAAACACCTGCATTTGCTAGGTGGACACAAACAGCCCTGGGATGTGTTCTATAGGTGGCGAAAGTGGGTTAGATTCATATACCACGGGCAGATGTAGTTTGGACCGGTCGGCATGTGTAAACATTGGTGACAGCCTTTGACGTGATGGAAGCCAACACTGTCTGCATGGATCGTGCATTCGCGACTGTCACTTTTGAAGTTTTGTCAGTGAGACTGGGCTGACACCAGCTGTCACACTCACTGGCTCAGGTAGATGCTAAGATGGCCAGCAACTTGTTGTTGTTGTTCTTGCTCCTGCCGCTGATAATGACCATAATCACAATTCAGTTTTAAGCTACTGGTTTAACATCACCTTGGGCTGTGACTTAAAAATAGCGCCCGATATCTGATATTAAATACAATAATTTGAATAAAGAAGTATGATGAATTGGATGTAGGGCCTACATGTGAACTTGAAAAGATGTAACTGATTAACTGTAAGTAAGTGTAAGGCCACAAAAACAGGCGATCGAGCGAAGGAATGTATAAAATTAATGTAAGTCAGATGTCAGTTAATTTACAGGTAGTGTTGTTATAAATAGTATAACTATAAGTATGCGGAAGTAGAGGGGGGGGGGGGGGAATCTACTAATTAATTAGGTTTCCGCAACTTTATTAGTAATAGTACTGAGGCCGGATGAATCAACAGTTGGTTATGCAAGTTTTAATTTTATTATTTTGATAAGCTTCTAAGTTCTACACTTAAAGAGCAAGACCACAATGAATAATCAGAACACTATGGCAGGGAGAATTGCCATCAGCTATGCATGTTTGTGTGTATATATATATATTGAATATTGATTCTAAGTATGACATATATTTTCACTGACCATTGAAGCACTTGCATTTTATTCTATTTTAATTTTAAAAGGAAGGGAATAATCACTATCTCAATTAGGTTATTGATTTAGAATACTCTGGTCCCCATTGGCAGAACTAATTAGTCCCTTAAGCTTAAGGCATGTGTGTTTTCAACTTTTTACTACTTGTTGGAGGAGCTATCTAATTCTGATTATCCTGAGTGGGTTCGGGGGGGGGGGGGGCTTTTAGTAAGGGCAAGTTATATTTGTGTGTCCTAGGCCTAGCTCAGATTTAGAGGACAAGTTTGGAAAATATGGATCTACACCATTATTTTGTTTAAAAAAAAGAGAAACTCGTGCATTCCTCAAAAGCCTGAGATAGATTAAGTATATATATATTTGCTTAATCTTGAAAGTGCTGGAATTTGTATTGTATGCTTGAGATTTGATACTACCGCATAATGAAATTTTTTCATCAGTAGAAAGAAGTAGCCAGTTTGGTTAAAGAATTGGATGATCAACTACAGAAAATCAGGACACAATGGGGGAAAATTGATAGATGGTTACCTAGTGGTATATATGTGTGTGTAAATAAAATTATGTTCTTGAAAATGTTTACATAAATGTACTTGAAAAATGTTATTTTTAAACCTTTGAAAGTCCTGGGGAAAAGGCCTGAATTTGATCTTGACAAAGGTATATTATATATTAGATAAAAGATTCACCCTGTACTTCCAGTACATCGGTGAAGGACAACGTAGTCTAAATGGAGTGAAAATAGCATTAGTCTGGAACAACAAGTAGAATGCCTGGCACCAGTGTCAAATGGTTACTTATATCAGGACCGAGTTGGTGAAATGGGAGAGAATGCAAAAAGACAAGATTACGACCAGAGAACTGTCGATTTCCTTTTAAATTGCATTAAAGTATGTTTTATTATATTTTCCAACTCAAAAGTAGTGGGTAAACATGAAGACATATACAAAGAATAAATGTTGCTTCTTAGATTGTGAAATTAGGCTCTCATAAATACTCAATTCATTAGCCTGATTTTTCGACCATTTTTATATAAGGCTGGTCTTCACCCGTGTACTACAAGTATCGGGTGAATCTTTTATCTAATTATATATGCGCCATGTATATGATTAGTCTATGTCATTTCATAGTTGTTACTATTTTATATTTTTGTGACTTTGACATTTAAGTGCAGCAGTGGATTCCATTGCCTCTCGGCTGTGGTTAGTTTCCCCCCGTCCCCACAAAGCAGGCGTGGTGAAAAGACAATGTGACGCGTACCACGTGACCAGTATGCCTCTCCCACACACGCAGCCAGCATGCGTGTATAATTTCCACCACTTCCACGAAAATCCTTCTAAAATCGAGGTTAAATTGGGTCAGCGTTCCGGGCCTCCCTTAGATTGGATTTCTACGGGTCTCATTCCCTTTCGCTGTGTCACACACATCACACACACAACCACCGTCCTTTTAAATTAGATTTATTTGATATTTATTTTCATCAAGTGCCGACTCACTAGTCACTACTGGAAACACAACACCAGATTCTGAAGTGTTTGCAAATAAATACAGTCAACTTTAAAGAAAGGAAAAAGAGAAAACATGGTGTAAAAAAAGTAATGCATTTATTTAAAAGAGGAATGGGGGGGATTGGGGAGGGGGGGTGCAAGTAGAGAGAGACCTCCAACAAAGCTTTAAAATTATATTTTGGGGGTGCGGATTTAGCCCCAAGAAAATCAACCTCCAATTTAAGATAAATATACAAAGATAATAGGAACAGATCGGAAAGGTTTGTTTAAAAAAAGTTGTTTAATTCAAGAGATTTTGTTTTATTCTTGTCAATGACGAGGCACTGGTCTTCCAGCTCTAATAATAGCAAACACTGCCACAAGAAAATATAGACTAAAGTATTGGCACGAATTTACGGCAAGAAAATTCACATTAATGCCTCGGTCACAAATGCCTTGCGGCCGTAAGTCGCTGCATCGGCAAAACCGTGCCACGACCATGCATTTTTTTAAAGTTAAAGTTATGTTAACTTTAGAAAACTGCAATGGCGCAGGCCGGAATCCCACCAATTTCTATTGTTAACAGAATAATATGTTTGTGCAATAATGTATAGACATTGTGAATACAAAAATGTCTTAAAGTATCTTATCTGCGGTTGTGCGGCGACACACACACACAAATATAAGGCGCCGTACGGTTTGTTAATAGATAAACTGTAATGCCGTAGCATTTGCATAAACTGCAAGCCAGACTGTAGTACCATACGGCAACAGCAGCATTTGTGACCTAGGCATTTATAGCGAATATCAGTTTGTTGAACTGCCCAGATAACAAGACCTAAATATAAAGGCAATGAATAATAAAATATAAGTGACTTAATATAAAGGCAAGGAACATATGGTATTACTTATGATATAACTGAGGGTGGGGATATCTGCCTTGTTTCTTTTCCCAACCAAGGACTGAGCTAGCTACTCGTGGCCTATCACACTTCCAGTGAAATTCCGGTGATGTTTTGTGCATAGTTTCTTTATGAGGTCACACACCCTGTCTCTCTCTATGTATAATATATATATGTATTATATATTTTGAAAGTCAGCAGAGTGACAGTTGGCTCATGGCGTATAGGAGGCGGGGGAGGAGAGAATGCCTGCTCCGCAGTAAATAACATGGAAGTTAAAGCTTCATGGTCCGATGGCGTTTGAATTTTTGTTTGATAAGTATATCAAATGGATCATTATAACCTACTAATCATTAATCCGGAGTCATTTTGATGCAACATGGCTAGTTTTGAAGCAATTTTAGCTGAAAGAAGCTATTTCATCGGACCATGCAACTTTAAGGTGGTTAGTGAGAAACATTAACTGATTAAGGGTCTGCCATTATTTATATCCACATAATAAATTATATAGTACATATATATATATATAATATGGTCCCAGACAGTAGCCATATTAACGGTGTTCTACTCAATGCGGTGTTTTAATCCAACATTTCGGTGAATAAACACGATTTTGTGATTTGAAAGCAATACTTTACGTGAAAATCGTTATGGGGGTGGGGGAGAGACAAATATACACCACCCATCACCCCCCTACAAAAATACGATCAGTTTCCGACTCATCCACTGAATTTGTTCTGCCCATCCCACTTTCTGACCCGGCCATTGGTCGTCCCACTAAGCTGGCCATCGCTCTCACCCATTTAGGGGCCACGGCAGTTCATCAGGTCATCGCTAAGCGGTTTCAGATCACCCAGGATCGTGACGTCACCCTGACCCGAGGTGGCCCCGGTCACGTTGACGTGCGACATTAAACAGGTCCTCAGGCCATTTTACACCAACCAAAAACAATCAAATTAAATATTTAAAAACCACCAAAAAAAACACTCAGAAACTCACCACTGCACAAAGATTTATTTGGAGTTTAGTTACTATTTTAGGTGACACGACTAATATTTATTTTAAAAGAAGAAAATGGGGAAAGGAGAACAAAAAATCACATTCAAGTGTTATGTGTGTATGCTTTGTCTCCGCCAGTGAATAAGATTGTATTTAAGTTTACTTCCTACTAGTAAGTGCTATATTTCTTTTCTAGAATTGGTGGGTTTGAAGAAAATAGAACACCATTCTCGCCAGTGCATTTATCTCCTGACAGAATGGGTTGCGCGGCGAGCCATAGCTTGTTCTACTCAAATTGCACAGTGAAGTGAATTTCGGTTATAATGCAAATAGTTATAACAAATGGCTGTACAGTAAAGCCTCTCTAACCGACCACCTCCACAGATCGACCACTCCCCTATATCGATCGCTCTATTTGGGTCTAAAATGATCGCCCATGCACTGTGTTTACAATTATTATGTGTTTACAATTATTACATTGTAACGATAAAAGGAAAACCTCCCTAAGTTGACCATTTAAAGTCGGTCGATTTAGAGAGGTTTTACTGTATTTGTAATAGGGGTGAGGGTCTATATAATTATTTGGCGTCACCGCCGGCAATGACATTTGGGGTGGGTGTAGAGAGGAGTATCTACTTAAAGTTGCATAGTCCGATGAGGCATCAAATTGTCAAAATCAAAGCAATTATCTAGATTTGATTCTACATATCTAACTTAGATGCTGATGCACTTATTAAGTATTTGTTGCCATATAGAAGGGAACATTGAGTCGATTTAATAGAACCTGTTACTGCAGAAGCCTGTGGTATCAGAGTTTTGGCATGCTTGCCAAAATTATGTTCACATGTTTGAATTTCAAATATCTCAAAAGGTAGCCATTTCAATTAAAAGTTACTTCAAACTAAAGTAAGGTAGATTTTAACGATCAATTTAATATATTTATCTCAGAAAAATGTCAGAAACTCAAAACCATCGGACTATGCAACTTTAAGTATGGGTCACCCATACCTGGCTGGCTTGTCTAAATACACACATGGGGATCCACTGTTCAAATTTAACTCAAACCAAAATAGGAACGAAGCCTACTGCACCACTCTATATCTGTATGTTCACTTTTTGAACGTGAAACTTTCTTTTCGAAATAATAAGTATGCCCTGAGACATATTTCTAAGAAAGGACAGTTTTTAAATGTAGAGCTCTATCATGTTTAAATGTAAATCTGTAATATGTTTAAATAGCCCGTTTTTAAATGTTGAAATCTGTCATGAACTTTATCATGTTCAAATATGATATAAAGCTTTATCATGTTTATATGTAGAACTCTATCAATTAAGATTAAATGGCCACGGTAAAATTATGTTTAATCGCTGCGCAGCAATTGCCCAATCGTCCCTATGATAAGTGTGGCTGACATTGTCATTGCGCTACCTTTACTCCCCTTCCCTCCCCCCCACACACTTGGCGTACACAATTCATGAGTTCTAACCATTCGTGCAATGTCAATGCCGCCAGAGTTCGGGCCTCTTTGATCTTGGAAGCGACAGTGGGAGTTCATTTCAGGCGATGCTTAGCGAATAACCAACCACATTGCTGCGTTGCTCTGTGTATACATTTAAACCGATCCAGCATTGGGGTGGTGGTGGTCAGGGGCGGGTAGATAAAAGATTCACCCCGTACTTCCAGTACAGGGCTGAATTACAACGTAGTCTAAATACGGGCGAAAATAGCATTAGTATGGAACAACAAGTAGAATGCCTGGCACCAGTGTCAAATGGTTACTTATATCAGCACAGAGTTGGTGAAATGGGAGAGAATGCGAAAAGACAAGATGGCGGCCAGAGAACGCCATCGATTTTACTTTTAAATTGCACTAAAGTATATGTTTTATTATATTTTCCAACTCAAAAGTAGTGGGTAAACATGAAGACATATACAAAGAATTGTGAAATTAGGCTCTCATAAAGACTCAATTCATTAGCCTGATTTTTCGACTGTTTTTATATAAGGCTGGTCTTCACCCATGTACTACAAGTATCGGGTGAATCTTTTATCTAGGGGGAGGGGTGCTAGTCGTAGTAGCCTTGTTATATATTTTAAAATTTTGTTTGTTGAAGTAGTTTTATTCATCTGAATAGCATGTTGGCAGTGCTGATATACTGGTCTTCCAGCTCTATTAATGACAATTGCCAGTACACACTAAACATGCATATAGCGATATAGATGGACAATTACAAGATAATAAGCAAAGCATCGATATGAATGAGATAAGAGAAAGAACAAAAAGTATAGGGGGAGGTAACTATGCTAGACTGGCATGGTGAGTGTTAGTAATAGTATTGTTACTTACGAATGAAGAATGCTATGCATGCCATCTATGTGGGGAGGGGGGGGGGGGTATTTGTGTGTGTGTGTTTGTGTTAGGGTAGATACAAGATTCACTCCTACCCAGAGTAGGGGGTGAATGACAATCCTCCTTAAAAAGTTGGGTGAAAAACTGCTTGAAATAGGAATTAACTGTGGATGGGGTGTGGGGTTCCAATGCACAGTGTTTATCTATATTGGCACAGAGTTGGTGGAATGGGAGAGAATGCAAAAAGACAAGATGGCGACTACAGATTGCACTCGATTTGATTTTTAATGTCTCTAGAACTACATGTTTGATTTTATATTCTTCAAATTCAAAAATGGGGGGTAAATATGAAGAGGTATGTGAAAAATATATTTTGCTTCTTTGATTAAGAATGTATGTGCACATTTCATTTACCCAGCGTTCCGGAACTTTTCTTAACATAGATGAGAATCTTCCGGATTTGTTGGGAATTCCATACTTTTGATCTGTCCGATTTTATTTCCGAATATGGTCAAAATCTGCGATCATTCTTGTTTCTCCTGTCACTTTCGAAGACCCAAAAAACCATAAAATATTTTTCCGGATTTTGTTTGTGTCAGGCCATTCTCATCTATGCTTAATGGTTTGTTCAGCAGTCCTGTCTCAGTCAGAGACAGTGCTGCGGGACTAACTAACTAGTTTAGGGAGTGTTAGTAAATTGTTTACCTGCAGCTCGTGCCTTATAAGGCGAGGCGCGACTGTGTGGTGAGTCACGGGGTTGACTGTGCAGCGATCACCACCACCCCCCCCCCCCCCCCCCCCCCCCCCCCCCCCCCCCCTCACCCCCCTTCTCAGGCCTCACCCCCTAGCGTCCCCAAAAGTCCCCGGTGTCGCCTACATTCCTGCTCGGGGGACACTCATCGGTCCCCCCACATACCGCCCCTGCCGAGCAGGCTAATCTCACCCACGTTTCAATGGAATGCGCCAGACATTCTCCACACCCTCAACCCACCCCCACCGCTTGCGGTGGCCGAATCGGTAGAGCGCGGGCCTCGCGTGCGGGGAGATCGGGAGTTCGGTTCCCGGTCGAGTCAAACCGATGACTTATAAAATTGATACTTGTCACTTCCGAGCCTGGCGTAAAGGTACAGGGCCAACCAGTCCTTGGCTCAGTGTCAGGATAATTTTACTGAGTGGGATATCGGGTCATGGTGCCAGTGGCTGGGTTTCCCAATGGGGCAGCACTATAAAGTCACCATGAGTGTGCAGTCACAAGTCAGTAGCCGTTCTGATATGACATTAGATGTTGCCAGGATGTAAACCTCCAACAACCAACCCCACCCACCCACACCCCACACACTTTATATCACATGCATATATGTCACAGTTATATGTGCGTACAAAGTTAAAGCTGCATAGTCCGATGAAAACATAAAATTTTCAAAACCAAAATAATTATCTAGATTTGATTCTACATATCTAACTTAGATGCTGGTGCACTTATTAAGCATTTGTCATCACATATAAGGGGATACTGAGTCAATTAATAGAACCTGCTACTGCCGAAGCCTATGGTGTTAGAGTTTTGGCAAGCTTGCCAAAATTAATTTAGCATTGCTTGCACTTCAAATATCTCTTAAGTTAGCCATTTACAATAAAAGTTACTTCAAACTAAAGCAAGGTAGATTATAATGAACAATCTAATGTTTATCTCAGAAAATGAGAGAAACCCAAAATCACCGGACTATGCAACTTTAACACTCAGCTGAGCTGGTCTGGAACCACGGCAGGGTTTCTCGGGTGAGAGCCCTCCCTGGTTTAGTGTTTGTTTGCACATGGCCACGCCGCTCCAGTGGGCGCCGCTTTAACGTGGAGGGGGATCCAGACTCAGTGAGCCGGAATTAACTCGACCCACTTTCACCCACCCGCCCGGCCCTCCAAAAAAGTTGTTTCATACTCGCGTACTGCTGTACCAGTATAAATATATTTGTACATATTTAGCTTAGTTTCTTAACCTTGTGCGCGTAATACAATTTTGTGTGGCTCTTGATTCGAGTATATATTATTTATATTGATTGATTGATTTATATTGATCGATTTATTTGTATTATTATAGCTATTATTATTATCATCATCATCATCATCATCATCATTATTACGCACCATTTATGCTCCCTGATGTAATTTGTGATAGACAATATCCCGCGATAAATGCGTATATATAAATATATATTATATAGATTAGCTATATAATAATATAATTTAGCTTATGTATTACATAGCTGAATTTGTCATGGATCTAGCCGCTAGGCTATTCTTAGACCATGTCTATAGACCTATTTCATATGACGTCAGCATAGGCATTTAGGTCAGTGTGCGCGCTGCTTGGGTGCAGGACGACACACTGCAAACTCAATGGATATGAGCAATCTTCATACAGAAAAAGTTAAATATCTCTAAAACCACAATACCTAGAAACAAACTGCTTGGAACACATATAGAAAACATATTCAACGATGAGATTATATTAAATTTATTTGGTTATGGTTCTGCATTTCTATTAATTTAGATTAAAATTGACATTTTGAACTGTGCGTATCGGCAAACTCAATGCATTGTCAATGGCGGTGAGCAATCTTCATACAGGAAAAGTGAAATATCTCTAAAACCACACCACCTGGAAACAAACCGCTTGGAACACATATAGAAAACATATTCACTGAAGAGAGTATATTAAATTTATGAAGTTAGGGTTCTGCATTTCTATTAATTTTGAATAAAATAGACGTTTTGCACTGTACAAACCGGCAAACTCAACGGCAGTGTGCATTCGTTCTGCAGCCAAGGTGCGCACGCGCATACACAATGTTTATAAACATTGAAAGGGGCCTATGCACTAGTTAATTAGGTTTCCAAACCCATAGATATAGCGGATGCATCGGGGAGTGTTTGCTCGTTTTGATGATCTGTTGATAGTCTCTCCTTATTATTTTTTATGTTACTTTTTTCTCTCTTCAAAAAAAAAAAAGGTTACTGATTTTGTTAACACTTGCAGGCATATAATAAGGGGTAACATTCGTAGAACGTTATTTAATTTAATATTTGTGAGTGTATACACCAACTCCCCTATTAACATTGTTTCATTCAATGTAATTTCGTTATAACATCATTGAGTGTGGACATACTTACCATTGGATCAGGGGGCGGGGGTATTTCAACATTCAAGGGCTATTTTTAATGTTTCATGTAGTATGATGTTTCAGTTAAAGCTGCGTAGTCGAATGAAAACATCAAATTTTCAAAACCAAAACAAGTGTCTTGATTTGATTCTACATACCTAACTTAGATACTGGTGCACTTAATAAACATTTGACACCACATAGAAGGGAATACTGAGTCAATGTAATAAAACCTATTACTGCAGAGACCTATGGTGTCAGAGTTTTGGCAAGTGTGCCAAAACTAATTTTGCATGTTTCCACTTCAGATATCTCAAAAGTTAGATATTTAAAATAAAAGTTAGTCTAAACTAAAGTAAGGTAGATAATAACAATCACCCTAATATGTTTATCTCAGAAAAAGACAGAAACTCAAAACCCATCGGACTATGCAACCTTAACGTTGTAGTTTCCAGGAACATAATCACTACGTTAATGGTTAACGGGGGGGGGGGTGTATTGAGCGTACACTTTTCATGAAGAAAAATAATGACAATTATTTACAATTTTAGAATAGCTTGCGTGGGGTGGTTTGTAACCTTATGACGGTTACTGGTTGCAGAACTGCAACATTATAGAGAGGCTCCGATAAATGGGCCCAATCTTTGGTTGAAGATTAATCTTCAGTAGGGACGGTTGTAGAAGCTAGGGACATCTTTACAACGGTGTAACGGCGAATCATTGGAGCGGCCCCGAATCTCTTCGGTCCGGCGGTAGTTGAGCACTTGTATCCAGCAGACAGCAGCAAGGGTTTCGAGGAAGGGCGGCTAAAGATGGGTGCAGTGGTGGTTCCAGCAATGAGAACAAAGCGAGAGAAAACGTAAAGGTACAGGGCCCCACCCAAGCACACAACTCTCCTGGTCAGGGTGAGGAGTATGCCTGGGAGAAAAAAAAAGGGTAGAGTCTAGGAAAGAGAAATGAGTTGAGTCAAAGGACCGTGTCTATTTGCTCTACGGTGACCAGCCGGCAAGCCAAAGACACGGACAGAGTAAGAGTAGCAAGTGAAATGCCGGCGGGCTCCCCCTCCTGGAACTCTTTTCAGACATATCAAGGAGGACCAAGGCCAGGGGAGAGGAGACAGAGAGAGGTGTGGACGAAGTGCGGTCTGGATCGCAAGTGATCTTTTTAGAATAAGAAAAATAATGACATATATTTACAAATTGTCTGTGCTCAACACTGCATTTAGTATAAATCATATATGTCAAGTTAACATTGCCTAGTCCTGTGGTTTTAAATGTACCTTCCTGTCTATGTGGCTTCTTGTCTGAGAGTGAGAGCTCAGATTTATTGTCTTCTTATTCATTTGTTTAAATATTAAATATTTTTTGCCTGAAAGCTCACATTTCCATTCACCCAGACTTTTTATTTTAATATATTTTTATTGATTTGTTTAAATATTCAATATTTACAGTTGGCTTGCTACAAGTAAAATAAAACAAACCAGTCGCTTATCAATAGGATGGTGTGTTTGGGGGGTGGGGGGGAGTACCTTATCAAGAGTCAGTATTCACGATGATGCCACGATTATCATATATTAAACAGAAATAGTTTATTTGATCTATGTACACTTTATTTTTGTTGGTTCAAGTTTGTATTCTTCTGACTAGGTTTTTTGTGTGGATTTTTTCCCATCTCCAGCGCCGAGGCACCGGTCTTCCGGCCATGAACAATTTGCAGCTATTTGAACAATCGCTGTGCATGTATTTGCCCATGTAGCGCTGCATATCCAATTTGGGCTTTTTGATGCTAAATTTTGACTACAAATAAAGATAATGATGGGGTAACCGAAATTTAGTAGATAATTGATTAATGATTATTTTGAATGATACAAACAACATGAATTTTTAATTTCATTTCATCGTACATTATGGTAATCATTTCATCGTACAGTATGATAAGTTGATTAGGTTAGCTCATCGCCAGTGTATGATCATTCTGCCTGTGTTTGTATGTGTGTGTGGGAAATGTCTTTATTCATCTGAATATATCATTAGCGAACTAACATAACTAAGCAATTTAATAGTTTGACAAATATTTAATAGTTTCACAAGTATTTAATAGTTTCACAAGTATTTAATAGTTTCACAAGTATTTAATAGTTTCACAAGTATTTAATAGTTTCACAAGTGTTTAATAGTTTCACACAAATTTAAGTGTCACACAAATTTAATGGTTTCGCAACAATTTTATTGTTTCACAAATTACATCAAGATACACCACCAGTTAGAAAACGGCTTGTATGCATATATATGTTACGTGATATCCTTGTTTATAAAGATATCCTAGGTGATAGATAGTACAGGGTTACTTAGTGCATAACAACATAGTGCTACATA
This sequence comes from Branchipolynoe longqiensis, assembly GCA_030323885.1. Classification (NCBI taxonomy): domain Eukaryota; kingdom Metazoa; phylum Annelida; class Polychaeta; order Phyllodocida; family Polynoidae; genus Branchipolynoe; species Branchipolynoe longqiensis. The sequence continues at coordinate 103,644,080 of CM059186.1, forward strand.
AAAGAGCATTGTAAATAAGAAATAAATCTGTCCTGCTCTTAGAAGCGCAGAGAAGGATGGAAGTTGAGAAGATGGATTAGTTTAACTTTAAAGTTGTGTAGTCCGATGAATCATATTTTTTTCAAAACCAAAGCACATACTTACATTTGATTCTATATATTCAACTTAGGTGCTGGTGCATTAACTAAGGCTTTGGGGCAGCATATACAGAATAATCAGTGAATTTATTACCCCCATCCCTTTGGGCACCTACTTTGAGACGCAGGGAGACCACTAACCAATTAAGTCAATCTCGTGAGCTTATTAGTCCTACCCTCATTCCCAGTATCATATATGGCATTAGTCACGTTCCACACTATCTACACATTAATAGGTCATTCCTCATCACATGACCATCGCGGGATGTGAATCTGGGCCACAAGAAGAAGACTTTTGACAAGCTTGCTGAAATGATTTTGGGTTCTTTCAACTCAAATTGCTCCAAAACTAGCCATTTTCCATTAAAATGACTCCGGAAATATGAATAGTAGGTTTTAATAGTCAACTTGATATATTTATCCCAAAAATGATGCAAAAATTCAAAAGCCATCGGACTATGCAACTTTAAGTAACTCATTGCCAATTCTGCTAACTATATTGTATCGAAGTTTGTTTATTGTGTCAGAGCTTTTTTTTCTTGAAGATTTATAGTGTCTAGCATGGATAAATGTGAATAGACTTGTTTTCACCATTAGACAGTTTGTCAATACAAAGCCCGAGCCTACACTTTTACCGACCCAAAGATTTTTAACCTCCCAGACAACATGGAAATGGTATGAGAGCAACTGGCCTTTGATGACGCTCTAAGTTCTACACAGCGGTGGAAATCCAAGGTGGGAGGGCACAGGGAATCGAACCACCGATCTTCAGATTAGGAGTCTGACCTAGACAAAAGTGAGACACTCTAACCACTCCACCACTGAGAACATAGATTACTTTAAATAACTCAATGCCATTCTGCTAAGTAAGTTAGCATTGAAGTTTGTTTGTAGTATCAGAAGGAAGTTGAGAAGATAGATTAATTTAGATAACCCGTTGCCATTCTGCTGAGTAAGTTGGCATTGAAGTTTGTTTATAATTATAGTGTTAGAGGGAAGTTGAGAATATATATTAATTTTAATAACTCATTGGCAATTCTGCTATCTAAGTTGGCATTGCAGTTTAGTTATACTGTCAGATGGAAGTTGAGAAGATAGATTAGTTTAAATAACTCATTGCCAATTCTGCTAACTACGGTGGCATTGAAATTTGTTTATAGTGTCAGAAGTGGTACATTTCTCCGCAGAGTCATTGGATCTGGCTGGGGTCGGGTGATTGATGGATCAGTAGGATCAGATGAAGGATGTGGTTTTGGGAGGCTGGTATTGGTCAGGCACGCTACCGGTGGGTGGGGCAGAAGGAGGGAGGGTGTGGTGGGAAGGAGGGCGGTAGTAGGAGCGGAGCAAGGAAAAGGTGTGGGAAGAAAGGAAAGTGGGAGTGGGAGGAAGGGAGGGGAGGGGTGTGTGGGTGGGAGGGGAAGGTGGGGATGGGAGGGAGGTGAAGGGGAATGTGGGGGTGGGACGGAGGGGAAGGGGTGAGTGGGTGGGAGGGGAATGTGGGCGGGGGTGGGAGGGAGGGGAAGGAGGGAGTGGGTGGGATGAGAAGGGGGGAGTGGGTGGGAGGGAATGGCAGTGTATGGCGGAGATGCTGGTGGTAGATCCGCATGCAGGCTGCCGGGGGAGGAGGGGGTTGGGAGGAGGAGGAGGAGGAGAGGGGGCTGTGGCAGCGGCGCCAACCCGCCACCTGACAAGTCGGACATGACTCAGACGGGTTTTGGTAGACGGGGCATCCGGTGTACTGCGATGGGGGCCCTGACCCCGTTCAATGGCACAGCCCCCCATCTCGCGACGGTCCTACCAGCACCAGCACCCGTACCAGCAGCCCTTCACAAGGGAAGCCATCAGAGGGGCCGGGCCTACTCACTGTAAACACCTACATAATGTAGACATTGTCAGTCACAGGCTGTTGGCGGAAGTTGCGGTGTGTGTGTGTGTGTGAGTGTGTGTGTGTGTGTGTGTTGGGGTGGGGCTGTACTGTGTTGGGTGCTGGGTTTCATCAATCATCCTGAGTTATGATGGGCATACTAATAATCATTAAAGGTGCCTAGTCCGATGGCGCTTGAATTTTGCCATCGTCGTTTTGGCCCGCCGTGGAGGAGGGAAGCGAATCTCCGCCCTCATCTACGAGGACACCCGCGGAGTGCTCAAGGTTTTCCTGTATTGGGTGCTGGATTTCAGCAATCATCGTAGGTTATGATGAGCATACTAATATTCATTAAAAAATAAAGTTGCATAGTCCGATGGCTCTTGAATTTTCCCCATATTTCTTTATTCAATCAATCAATAGTTCCGTCCTCTAGTCGAGGGTTGGATGCAATGGTTCACCACTTGTCCCGATGGTGTGCTGTTCTGATAGACTGAATAATTCAAGCCTGTCCACTGTGAAATATTTGTAAACCATGATGTTCTTGGCCTCCCTCTCCCTCTGCTGCCATTCACCTTCCCTTCCAACAATGCAGCAATTTATTAGATAAATACATTAAGTTGACAAGTATGACCTATTTATTACCGCCCTGATATCACCCTAAATATCTCGAGTTTGATGTTAAATGGCTAAATTTGGAGCAATTTGAACTGAAAGAAGCCAAAATAATGTTGATAAGCTTGCTAAAACTCCTTTAGCTATGGCCCAGATCTCCATCTCGTGATGGGCTACATTTTTTAAATTTAATTTTTTTTATTCAGCCTCTATTTATACTGTCCATAGCATGTAAGCCCGGGTACCCAGGCTTGTTTTCAATGCAGGCCAGCTTTAGTGCTGGTGTTGTCTGACCTATTAATGTAGGTAAGCCTTCTGGAACCTTTGTGTAAGCTACACATGGTACTTAGAATCGGGGCAATGCTAATGAGGTCATGAGATTAACCTAATTGTTAGTTTGGTCCCGCATTAATGGCTTTCTCAAAGTAGGTGGCGAAGGGGATGTTATCCTACATTTCCTGATTATTCTTCCGATACTGTTCCAAATCATTAGGTAATGCACCAGTTTCTAAGTTGGATATGTCGGGTCAAATGTAGGTGAATGTTTTGATTTAGACAAAATGATGTTTCATCGGACCATGCAACTTTGTTTGCTACTCCCACTCACCCACCCTACCTGGGGCGGTGGCCGAATCGGCAGGCCTCCCGGCGGGAGATCAGGAGTTCAATTCCTAGTCGAGTCAAATCAATGACTTACAAAATTGATACTTGTCACTTCCTAGCTTGTCGCTCGGCATTAATAGGGTATGACATGGACTGGTTAGCTCAATATCAGGATGTGACACCGGGTCATGATACTGGCAGCCTGATTTCTCAGGGGGGCAGCACTATAAAATTACTACGAGTGCGCACTGTCACAAGTTGGTACCCATCCTGATATAACCTTAGATGCTGCCAGGATGTAAAACTCCAACAACCCACCAACCCACCCATTCCCCAAATACATTTCCCGAGTACACACCCATCCTGTCTTATGGTTCTTTGAATTGGGCTTATTGGCTTGTTTAAAGTTGCATAATCTGATGAAAACATCAAATTTTCAAAACGAAAACATTTATCTAGATTTGATTCTACATATTCAACTTAGACACAGGTGCATTTATTAAGCATTTGTTGACGCATAGAAGGGCATAATAATTCAATTAATAAAAACCGTTACGACTGAAGTCTATGGTGTCAGAATTTTGGCATGCTTGCCAAAATTATTTTGGCATGTTCTGACGTCAAATATCTCCAAACTTAGCCATTTAAAATTAAAGTTACTTCAAACTAAAGTAAAGTAGATTATATTAGTATAATATATTTATCTCAGAAAATAGCAAAAACTCAAAAGCATCGGACTATGCACCTTTAATCCCACTCCTACCCACCCACGGCACCCACTCTGTACAGAAACATGCCGCCATCATGCCGGTACGTAGACTGGAAACCAGGGTGCTTCTTAGCCACTAGTCAATTGTCTGCTGCTGCTGCTGCTTCCAATCACCACCACCAGGTTGATGCTAGAATTGATCTTTGCGTGGTTTGTTCGGGCTCCCTGTCTTCGTCAGCCTCCCCTCACCCCACCCCACCCCCACACATCACACTCCTCATACGGTGTAGCAGCCCTACCTGTGCATGGCATCACCTCCCCCCCCCACACACCCCACCCCCACACTCATAAATTTCCGGAAGTTTTCAATTGCGCTGACGACACACCTTGTTCTAGACTAGACTAGACTAGACTCCCCCCCCCCCCTTTCCCTCCCGAGACCTTCGTCTAGGTATGGTGTTAGTACACCACACATGCACTCACTCACTCACTCACTCACTCACTCACTCACTCACTCACTCACTCACTCACTCACTCACTCACTCACTAGACACAATAGAGGAAAATGCATAAAACCTTTTGTTGACTTGTTCGTAAAGGTTTATGGTGGCCTAGCTATCACAAATGTGTTTACAATTATTACAATACACACACACACACCTACACACACACACACGCGCGCGGACACAAACGCTATACGCTATCTCAATCGGTTAACGGTATCCGGCGAAAGGTGGGTATGTAAAAAATTAAAATATACATCTTTAAACATTTTTTTTCAAGAAAAAATAATCTCCCTGAGAGTATGCCCCTCTGGGGGTTGCTGTGCTGCTTATCAAGCCTCAGGGGATGGCCTCTTGAACTATTCTCCTCCACCTTCCCATTAAAGCTGTGTTTTAACTGGGCCGACTACACAAGAGTGGGCCCCATTCTTGTTGTGTTTGGCTATCCGGTCTGCACTTAGTGATGGTGGGGGGAGGTTGGCAACGCCCACACACGTGGGGCTCATTATTTAGAGCGTTTGGCACCAGATTATATATATATGTGCAATGTAGATATGTGTGGTGTAAAGTATCTTATGCGCGGTGGAAGAATCGGTAGAGCGTGGGCCTCGCAACCGGAGGGGGGAGATTGGGAGTAGGTTCCCGGTCGAGTCGAACCAATGACTTATAAAATTGATACTTGTTGCTTCCTAGCCTGGCACTCAGCATTAATAGGATACGGCAATGACTGGTTAGCTCGGTGGCAGGATAATGTGACTGAAGGAGATCTCGGGGTCATGGTGCTGGTGGCCTGATTTCTCAGTTGGCCAGCACTATAGACCCTTTCAATGTTTATAAACATGGTGTATGTGCGCGCAGCTTGGCTGCAGAACGAATGCACACTGCCATTGAGATTGCCGGTATGTGCAGTGTGAAACGTCAATTTTATTCAAAATTACTAGAAATGCCGAACCCTAACCATATAAATTTAATATAATCGGTTTGTTAAATATGTTTTATATATGTGTTCCAATCGGTTTGTGTCTATGTGGTGTAGGTTTAGAGATATTTAACCTTTTTGGTATGAAGATTGCTCACGGCCATTGACAATGCATTTAGTTTGCCGATACGCTCAGTGCAAAATGTAAATTTTATTCAGAATTATTAGAAATGCAGAACCCTAACCATATGAATTATCCATTGTAATCAAAGTTACTACAAACTAAAATTAAAGTAGATTACACTGATCAATCTAATATATTTATTTTTAAAGTGCAACCGAAAGCTGCTCTATTTAACTTGGAACTAAACTAAAGTAGATTACACTGATTAACCTAATATATTAAAGCATGACAGCAACCAGTTCCATCTAACCCGGACCTGCTGCCGCCACTAAGACTGCAGACTGACACAATGTAGCGGTCAGTGTCCATGCCGTGTGTCCCGGTAAACACACTCCAGCTATTCCTCCCCTCCCATACTCTCCCCTACCATACTCTCCCCTACCCTCCACTCCAGTACCCTCCTCTACCATCCGCTACCCGCCCCTACCCTCCACATCACATCACATCCTCTCCCTTCCCTCTTAACACTCCCTTCCCCCTCCCCCCCCCCCCCCCCCCCCCCCCCCCCCCCCCCTTTCCCCTCACCTCCCCTACCCCGGGGCCCATATCTCTCTCTCCCCCCCCCACCCACCCACCCACCCACCATTCACAGCAACACGTTGGGCTACTGCTACCAATGCTGTAAGATTACATTGTAAATCCCACAACTCCCTAACTAGCCTGGCGGTTTTGTTATCTGACGGCTCCCTGATAACCATATGTGGAACGGGAAGGCAGACCTTGTTATCTCGATTAGTCAAGTCCCTCTTCGTTATCTTAGGCAATTTGCGTGAAGACCAGTGAAGTGGTTGTCTCGTATCATAGCCTCTTGGAATAAGCCAGGCATGATTGTTTTTCCAGCGGAGAGCGGATGGGACGAGAGACTAGTATGTCGGGCGCTCCGCTTTTCGTGTAGGTTTGATTCCCAGCTGAATTAAACCACACTGGTGTACCACACCTGAACCCTCCCTTGCCTAGCGCCCAGCGTTACTAGGATAGCGAGAGGATTGGTTGGCTTCTTGTTAGGGTAATGTGATTAAATCAGGATAATAATGTGACTAAATCAGGATAACAATGTGACTAAATCAGGATAATATGACTAAATGAGGAGAATGATGTGTCTAAATGAGGAGAATGATGTGTCTATGTCAGGAGAATAATGTGACTAAATCAAGAGAATAATGTGACTAAATCAAGAGAATGATGTGACTAAGTCAAGAGAATAATGTGATTAAATAGAATGCTGTGTCTTTGTGCTTGTGGCACGGCATGTATTCCAGTGGGCTGGCATTATGAAATCGCCATGAACGCCCATAAGTTGGTACTTGTCCGGATATATCAGATGTGCTAGGAAGTAAAACCCCACCCACTATGCATCAGACTATGCAACTTCAATTACGGGGTGAGAAGCTAATTGTTTAAAAAGGGCACCAGTAGCTAAGTTGGGTGTGTAGGATCAAATCTAGGTTAAGTGTTTTACATTTGATGCTTGCACCAAACTGTGCAGCTTTAAGGACTAGGCATGGTGACAGGCCTCTGCCCCAATACCAGCAGCATGTTAGCAGCGTTCAAAATAAGACTAAAGCTAAGATTCCTTATATGCGGTGTGCGGTATGCGAATGGGAGGATTCCTTCTACGTGGTAAGCGGCATGCGTCTCCCCACCACCACCACTACCATATGTTTCCCCTCCGCACCCCTGTGTGTGACCGTTCCGTAATGATCAGTCGCCTCTCCTAGTCTAAAACTAATGGACACGTGCGACTGAGGTTTCTATTCGCATGCCGCACCGATCACTACAGGGACCGATCGAGTTGCCGCATTCGCATACCACGTGTAAGGAATGTAGCCCATTGACTTCAAGGCGTTTCGATTTTTTGCCGCATTCGCATACCGCATGCTGCGTGTAAGGAATCTTAGCTTAAGAGCTTGTCTGCTTGTCCTGGACAAGTGAAAATTCAGATGGAGAAGTGAAAATAATTACAGTCCACTTGTCTGTTGGACAAGTGGCAATTTTATAGGAAGTATAAATTGTTGTCCAAGATATATTTGTATCAATCAATCAATAGTTCCGTCCTCTAGTCGAGGGTTGGATGCAATGGTTCTCCACTTGTCCCGATGTTGTGCTGTTCTGATACTATGTGATAGACTGTGAATAATTCAAGCCTGTCCACTGTGAAATATTTGTAAACCATGATGTTCTTGGTCTCCCTCTCCCTCTGCTGCCATTTACCTTCCCTTCCATATATTTGTATATAAATATGTAAATAAGGTAAATACTTTAGACAATAAAAATTCTGACAGATAAGTGAAAATCACACCAGACTTGTCCGTTGGACAAGTGAAAAATGTTGCTTATTTCTATCACTGGTTAGCATATGTGCACTGCCACTCAGAGTGCCACGTTCACAGGGTCATGACCCTGATCTAACTTTGCATAGTTTTGCACACATTTGCATTAAAAAACAGGCTGCACTTTAAATGCTTAGTTTGCTTTAGCGCAATCAGTGCAACGATGTAGCGAATGTTATACCAGTTCATGCCCACAAGCACACATACATACATACATACATACATACTTACATACATACATACATACATACATACATACATACATACATACATACATACATACATACATACATACGTACGTACATACGTACATGCATACATACATACATGCATGCACACATACACACACATACATACATACATACATACATACATAAATACATACATACATACATACATACATTACATACATACATACCATAAATAATTACATAAAAACCATACATACATCAAATTCATACATACATACACACACTGCAAGTACCATGCTGTGCAACCGCAGCAACAGATTCAGTGCCACCCAGATATGTAGTATCGAAAACCAATAAGCCCACAGAGTATGGCTATGCCCAACATGGAAAATGTCATTGTATTAGGATCAGACGGGATGGCCGAATGAGTTGAGCGTACATCTCCCATTTTGGTAGATCGTGGGGTGGGAACACTGGTCAAGTCAAACCAATGGCTCAAAAAATTGATACTTGTCGCTTCCTATCCAGGCGCTTGGCTTTATTAAGAATAAGATAGGGCAAGAATTGGTTGGCTCAGTGTAAGGATAATGTGACTAAGTGGGATATCAGGTCATGGTGCTGGTGGCCTGGTCTCCTCCCAGTGGGGCAGCACTATAAAGTCGCCCCCAGTGGGGCAGCACTATAAAGTCGCCATGAGTGCGCACTGTCACAAATCGGTACCCGTTCTGATATGACCTTAGATGTTGCCAGGACGTAAAACCCCAACAACCAACCAACAACGACCACTACTGCATAGCAGCGAAAACAAGTGCACACACTTAACTCTTATGAGCAGAATAACCAACCGATCACTTTATATAAAAAAAAAACGTAAAAAAGCCCATCATATTATATTATATTATAGAATGCGCCCAGCAGAATCAGGATATCGGTATCAGTCGCCCGTAGCGATATCGGCATAAACGAGACATCAACCTGACGAGACCAAATATAAATACAACGATGGCATTTTTACTGTCGTTTCAGCACACAATGACGTGGCACTTAATTATCTTTGCCACCTGTAGCCAGTTAGCAGAGGACAGGGATTAACATTACACAATGACTGCACGCGGTGGTCGAATTGGTAGAGCGCAGGCTTCCCGTACGGAAGGTCGGGCATTCGATTCCCAGTTGAGTCAAACCAATGACTTACAAAATTGATACTTGTCGCTACCTAGCCTGGTGCTCGGCATTACTCAGATTTGGCATGGACTGGTTGGCTCAGTGCCAGGATAATGTGAGTGAGTGGGATATTGGGTCACGGTGCCGATGGCCTGGTCTCCCAGTGGGGCAGCATTTATAAAGTTGCCATGTGTGCGCATTGTCACAAGTCGGTCCCCGTCCTAATATGCTCCTTACAGGGTCTGTATGGGGCCTGGAAAGTCTTGAACTTCATTTGCCCCATTTCAAGGCCTTGAAAAGCCTTGAATTTAACCTATTTTGGGTAATTAGTCTTGAAAACTCTTGAATTCCATGAAACTGTCCCCAGTGATCTAAATTAGTTCAAAATCGACATTCACCATCGTTGTTTTTATCTTAAATACGAATGAAGATAGTCTCGAATTCCTTTTTTTTTAAACAGCATTGAAAAACCTTGAATTCCATATCTCCACATGTGTACGGACCCTATCCTTATATGTTGCCGGGACCTACAACTCCAACAAACAAACAATATTACACCGTGTTCGACGCCTGTCACTGTCAGCGGACATTGTACGGGGTCCTGCTCGGTACACGCCGGTACACGCCGGTACACGCCTACTGCCCGGGACGGGGATCTCGAGATGAAAACAAGTTGTTGTATGTATGCAAGGGAGGGTTGAACCTGTGGTAAGGATAGGTACAGACAGACAGACAGACAGTCCTCTCACTCACTCACTCACTCACTCACTCACTCACTCACTCACTCACTCACTCACTCACTCACTCACTCACTCACTCACTCACTCACTCACTCACTCACTCACTCACTCACTCACTCACTCACACACACACACACACACACACACACTCACACACTCACACACTCACACACTCACACACACACACTCACACACATGGAAGGTGGGTGACGGTGAGCCTCCATATTACACTCGGTATACAGGTAGGACAGGTGAATGTGCCCAGCAAACACTGGGCAGGTATGATGAATACAGGTAGGTAAGTAGCTCTGGGCTATGTCAACACTGCTGGCTTAACGCAGTTTCTCGCAAAGTCTCGGCGTTTGTGATCTATACAGTGATAACTGAAGTAGCAAGCCGTACAAGTTAATCCCATTCTTAGCAGCGCCGTGGTTCAAATCTGAGCATATCATCAAAATAAAACATTGCGCTTAATTGATTAAAATGGAATAAAATAAATACAATCCGGTTATGAATAAAATAAATACAATCCGGTTATGCTGAACCTTATTGGGAGCAGCGTTCGAAATAAGAGCTTGTCCGAGCTAAGTGAGAGTAGGCACGGACAACTAGAACATGGCTTGAGATTTTCCCCTGGACAAGTGTAAATTTACCCGAGACCTCTTTCCCAATTTAAAGCAGGAACACATTTGAAGAGCGTTCCTAAGAACAACCGGACTGTATCACCTCCTGTAACATGACCTATGCTTTGTGTGTTAAATTTGGCTGTCATTTGATATAAATTTAACCGCTTCAAATTTGCAGCTAAGATAAATTTGTTGCTGTTATTTGATACAAATCTGAGCATTTAAGATTTTCATGTAAATGTAAATGTAATTAACAAATTTGTGTGTGTGTGTTTGTGAAATAAAAATCACAGGAAAAAAAATCACTAACTGTTCACCATGAATATGGGCCCTTGCTCCATTCACAGTATTCAAGCATCGCGAATCAATGGACTATGTTTGGTGATAGAATACGTAGGCATTTTCTACAGTTATCAACTTCTTTCATGTTTAACTGCAATTATTGTAAATTAAGTTAAGAAATTTAAAGAAAAGAATGAATTTTATGTATTTAATAGAAGAAAATGACGTCCTGGGGTATATTATTGAGATGTTCTGTTATAATACACCACATGCCCATATTAGATACTATTACCAGGGGGCTCCTAAACTTTCCTAACCTGCCAGGGCAGAGCACACGTTATGCTTAGCGGCTTATGTAGCAGTCACACTACGACGACAAGCGGCGACGACAGCTTTGCGACAGCGACTGCGCAGGTGTCGCGCAGGTGTCGCCGCGACACCTCCACTTTCTTCACTCTTTCTCTACTGTCGCTGGGTTGTCGTGGGGATTTTGGACATGTTGAAAAACTTCTACGACAGCCGACGACAGCCTAGGTTGCGACACTGTCGCACTGCCGCGGCACTGTCGCGGCACTGTCGTCTTGTCGTTAAGCTGTAGTTGCTTCTCTCTCCATGTATGTGTCTCTGTGTGTCTCTGTGTCTGTGTCTATGTGTGTGTCTGTGTCTATGTGTGTGTCTGTGTCTATGTGTGTGTCTATGTGTGTGTCTATGTGTGTGTCTGTGTGTGTTTCTGTGTCTATGTGTGTGTCTGTGTGTGTGTCTGTGTGTGTATATGTGTGTCTGTGTGTGTATATGTGTGTGTCTGTGTGTGTCTATGTATGTCTATGTGTGTGTGTCTGTGTCTCTGTGTCTCTGTGTGTGCCTCACTCTCAGTCTGACTCTGACTCTCAGTCTGACTCTGACTCTCACTCTCACTCTGACTCTCAGTCTGACTCTCACTCTCAGTCTGACTCTCACTCTCAGTCTGACTCTCACTCTGAAACTCTCAGTCTGACTCTCACTCTGACTCTCACTCTCAGAGACACACAGAAACACTCTGACTCTCACTCTCAGTATGACTCTGACTCTGACTCTGACTCTCAGAGACACACAGAAACACAGAGACACACACACAGACACACACAGACACACAGAAACAGAGTGAGAGTCAGACTGAGAGTGAGAGTCAGACTGAGAGTGAGAGTGAGAGTCAGACTGAGAGTGAGAGTGAGGCACACACAGAGACACAGACACACACACACACAGACACATACACACACAGACAGACACAGACACACACACAGAGACACAGACACACACACACAGACACACACATAGACACACATAGACACAGACACACACATAGACACAGACACACAGAGACACAGACACACACATAGAGACACATACAGAGACACAGAGTCACAGACACAGACACACACACAGAGACACACACACACACACACAGACACACACATAGACACAGACACACACATAGAGACACACACAGAGACACAGAGTCACACAGACACAGACACTGTCGTCCCGCTGTTGTCCCGATGTCGTCCGGATGTCGTCCGATTGTCGTCCAAATTAGCCCGAATTTGCATATGTCGTCGTGATTTCTCAAAATTCCAGCCGCCGGGCTGTCGTCCTCCCATTGTCGTCGTAGTGTGACTGCTACATTACCGTGAGTAGTTTCTTAGAATTGTGCCATATTTAGACAGCGCGCCCCCACACACACACACATGTACACACACTTTCTTAGATGAGTCCGTTAAAGATCTGGTCACGTGACTTTTTACATGTATTCCTGGCTATTCATTGTATTTTAACCAAAATAAATTACCTACTGTTTTGAGCTCAAATAGCCCCGGCCTACGTCACTCTAACAACTGATGTGGGCTATTACTAAGTATTAGGCCTGGATGATTAATAATAGCCAAAAGTAGCAGAACTGATAGGAACTGCTTTAAAAAGTTAAACTGTGGTAGCAGTGGGAAATATTTTTTTTATAGAGGATTTCCACCAAATCCTCTATAAACCACTTTTTTCCCACATAGCATGCCACACAGCAACCCACTACCCATAACATTAGTTCTTACACTGATGTCGGATCATGGGTTGGTAGTGGAAATCCTCTATAAGTCTGATTAAGGTATCACATTTTCTAAACCAAAGCACATACCTATATTTGAGCCTACATATCCAACTTAGATATTTGTGCTTTTATGAAGCATTTGTTGCTACATAAAAGGTTCAAAGGTCAGTAAGTCAATGTAATAGAACCTGTGATTGCTTAAGTTGCATAGTCTGATGGTTTTGAAGTTCTGTATTTTTTCTGAGATAAATATATTAGATTGATCACTAGTATCTACTTTACCTTAGTTCAACGTTACTTTTATTTTAAATGGTAAACTTTTGATATATTTTGAGTGAAGACATGGAAGATTAGTTTTGGCAAGCTTGCCAAAACTAATTTGGCTGACACCATAGACTTCTGCAGTAACAGGTTCTGTTAAATTGACTCAATATTGCCTTCTATGCAGAAACAAATGCTTAATAAGTGCATCAGTATCTAAGTTAGATATGTAAAATCAAATCTAGATAATTGGTTTGTTTTTGAAAATTTGATATTTCATCGGACTATGCAGCCTATGGTGTTAGAGTTTCGGCATGCATGCCAAAACTAATTTGGCTTTTTTTTGGTATATTAGTTGTTTAAGCAGGGGAAATTTCAATCGCAGACTATTGGTTTTCCTCATTCCACTGCTCCTTGCCCTATCCTAATAATGCCGAGCGCCTGGCTAGGAAGCGACAAGTATCAATTTTTAAGTCATTGGTTTGACTCGACCAGGATTCGAACCCATGATCTGCAAACACGGGAGGTGGATGCTCTAACTCATTCGGCCATCCCGTCTACTTCAAATATCTGCAAAGTTAGCCGTTTATAATAAGTTACTTAAAGTTGCATAGTCCGATGGCTTTAAGTTTCTGTCATTTTCTGAGATTAATACATTAAATTGATCATTATAAGCTTCTTTACTTTAGGTTGAAGTAACTTTGAGTTTAAATGGCTAAATTTGGAGATATTTGAAGTGACAACATGCCAAATTAATTTTGGCAAGCATGCCAAAGCTCTGATGCCATAGGCTTATGTAGTAACAGGTTCTATTAAATTGACTCCCCATGCCCTGCTATGTGACAACAAATGCTTAATAACTGTACCAGTATCTAAGATAAATATGTAGAATCAAATCTAGGTTTTGGTTTTGAAAATGTGATGCTTCATCGGACTATGCAACTTTAAAAACTAATGTAAGGTAGTTTAATTTATATTGATCAACCTGATATATTTATCTAAAACAATGACAGAAACTGAAAATCTTCGGACTAACCAACATTCAACATTACCCGCATGACTGTTAACTACACTAAAGGCCGGGTGAAAATAGCTCAACAACATACACACGATATGTTATGGTGACATCACGATATGATAACAATATAGAGTTTTTTTGGGGTACATTAGTTGTTTAAGGAGGGGAAATTTCAATCGTGGACGATTGGTCTTCCTCATTCCACTGCTCCTTGCCCTATCCTAATAATGCTGAGCGCCTGGCTAGGAAGTGACAAGTATCAATTTTTAAGTCATTGGTTTGACTCGACCAGGTTTTCGAACCCACGATCTACCATCACGGGAGACGGATACGCTAACTCATCCGGCCATCCCGTCTGGTATGTTGGTTTTGTTCTCTACGCTACCAGTGGTTTTACAGGCATTTATCCCCATGTGATGTGATATGAAGAGATTGCACCATGGGTTCGTCCTGGTGTAACTGTTTTTTTTTCTTTATATATAAAAAAAGTATAGTTTGTCTAAATTCTTTTGTGCTATTTGGCACCATCGGATCCTCTTTGTTTTGTCTGATACAGCAGGTCGCCCGATGTGGAATGTGTTGCTGTGGGAATACTGCTTTTAGTTCTGTGTGGAATTTAAAGTTCATAATATTTAAAGTTGCAGAGTCCGGTGGTTTTAAATTTCTGATGTTAAAAAGAAATGCTAAAGAAATTGTGTTTGTTTGGGTTTTGCATCCCAGAAACATCTACGGTCATATCAAGACAGGTACCGACTTGTGACAGTGTGCACTAATAGTGACTTTATAGTGCTGCCCCACTGCACTGGGAAACCATGCTACCAGCACCATCACCCGATTTTCCACTCAATCCTGACACTGTGCAAACCAGTCCTTGCCATATGCTATTATTTCCAAGCGGCAGAAGTATAACATTTGCAAGTCACTGATTTGACTCGGCTGTGATTCAAATTCTCGACATTCTGCATGGGAATCTTGCACACTGACCGATTCGGCTACCAAACCTCCAACAACAGTTCCGTGAGTATCCAACCGGTTCTGCTCACACATTGGATTCGAACCCACATGTTCGAACCCTGGTCGAGTCAAACCAATTGAAGAATTTACTGCTAGCAGTCGCAGTTACTCCTCTTAAGCCGTGTTCACACGGGAAAAGTTTAAAGCGATTTATACAAGGCGGATCATAAGAACCGAACTAGTGTCGCGTTCACACGGGCAGTACTTGGGCCGGAAATCGATATCTGCGCATGAGCAAGTCCAGACTAACCAGCGCCATTTTGGGTTCGACGATGCTGGCACCAGAGAGTGTGGGTTCGACCTAGATATGTAATGACTGAATCGTATTGGTTTGGAACGGTCAAAACTTCTGCTGGGCAGTGAAACCCTAAAAATAAATGCTGAAAAAAATATCTGTGCATAGATAGCGGTTTCATTAATTAAATTATATAATATGCGCTTTTGATCGACCGGAAAGTCAACAAACTAAGGTCTCGACTGCGCATGCGTGTGACGTCCTTAATCCGCCTCAAGTTAGTCGGTTGCGTTCACACGGGCGATCTAAGTCGATTCATAAAATTCGCTTCATATAAACCACCTACAGAGGTGGTTTATAATATCCGATTTATATGAATCGAATCAGCCCTAAACCGACTCAGACGCGCGTTCACACGCCAAATCTGAGCCGAACTATACAAGTCGATTTTTATGATTCGAATTAACTGCCCCATGTGAAAAGGGCTTTATACTGACTACTATCAGGAGGATCCTGGCAACTGTCTGCCAGTCCCCCACCACCACCACCACCACCACCACTAAATATCAAAACACAACTCATAAGAAAGAAAGGGAGACAAGTCATGCAAGATTGACAGTGATAAGGTTGAGCTTTATAGCTACAACTCGTGTTCACCTACTAGTGACCTGCCACCCTGACTCACTTACAACCTGCTACACAGACCCACATAGCTTCTGCTTGTTCAGTCAAAATCAGTGCCTACAACCAAACATTATTATATGTTCCCGCTCCATTTGCACTCTTCCTGGTGCATGGAGGGAACATTTCTGTAATTAATAACCGTATCTTAATATCCAGACATCATACCGTAATCCTGGTCACTGTGTGTCATAACATTTCCACATAGTTATTTATATGTCACACAGCGAGTGGGCACACATTGCATCGCTATTACCTAACAATGGTCCCCAACTCCATTACCCGAGATATTGATATGATTCCAAGCTCGCTATCACGACCGAAAGACCGTATATTTTTACACAATGACTTAAAAATTGATACTTGTCCCTTCCTAGCCAGGTGCTCGGCATTCTTAGGGTAGGTCAAGGACTGGTTGGCTCAGTGTCCAGATAATGTGGCTGAGTGGGTCATGATACCGGTGGCCTGGTCTCCCACTGGGGCAACACTATAAAGTCACCATGAGTGCACACTGCCACAAGTCCCATCCTGATATGACCTTAGATGTTGCCAGGACATACAACTCCAACAACCAACCAACTGATGAGCTAGGGGGCGCCACCAACCATTCTGATGGCTGCTACCTCATGGGTCTGGGCCCCAGTTCTTCAATCCTGACTCCAGTCCGTACCTCATACTGTATAATTCTGCTAATAACATGCAGCAAAATAAGGATTCGCACCACCGCACACAGGTAGAGTCGGGATGGTGTGTGTCGGGGTGGTGGGTGGTGGGGGGTGCATGGCTGGGTGAGTGACCTGGAGAGGGGAAGTTTGCGTGATGGAGGCCCATACCAGGGTGATACGGCTGGCCATTTGGTGGCCACCAGTCACGGTATGGAGGCACCCGGGGCGCACTTAGTCGGGGGTGGGGGTGGAGGTCTGTGGGGGGGGGGGGAGCAGGGGATTGCCCCTCGGGGAAATCTCTTGAGTAACCTCCCGCCATGCACACATACACTCATGCACTTCCTGTCACTCTCATCTCTTCTAACCTCCCTCTCTCCCTCTCCCCTTCTTTCCCTCTCTCCCTCTCTCCCTCTCTCCATCTCTCCCTCTCTTCTATCGGGTCATGGTGCTGGCAGCCCGATCTCCCAGTACTATACAGTCGCCATGAGTACACACTGTCACAAGTTGGTATCCGTCCTGATATGATCATAGATGTTGCTATGATGTAAACCCCAAACAAACAATCACACATCTACACTCCCGCTCATCTATTCAAACCCACCACCAGCACCACCAACAACAATAGCAACAACAACCACAAAGCCACAACACAAATACACACTAGGACTTTATTACTAAGACAAAATTCAAAAGATTTGAATCAAATTGGACTAGACCTGCCCAGCGGTGAAAACAAGTATTTGTAAGGTAAATAAATTCATCACACACAAAAAAAGACCCACCAAAAAACCACACACCACACACATTTCCTGTCACAAGTTTCTGCCGCCAGGACCCGGTATTACCATACTGCCAACTCTGATGTTCTAAGTAATCAGTGAGGTGTGAAGATCAGTGACAACACAGGTGGTGGAAGCCGCTCACACCGCTCCACTTCTGGGGCCAAATGTATGAAGCCGGGTTAGCGGCCAAAAGTGACAATGTATGTGCCCGGGTTAGGCAAACACGTTGGGAGTTAAAGTCGCCTGCGCTAACACCAAGCCATAGCAAGTTTAACGTCCGTGTTAGGAATTACATACGCAATAAGTGAAATTTCATGAAATTAACCCTAAATTCGAAGCGATATTAACGCTGCCGCCGCATTGGCGGCATTATTCATATTGTCGAATCGACGAATGTAAACAGGCACAGAGGGATTTCCCAAATCTATAAATAACGCATTGGTTAGCTAACCAACCTGCGCTTTGGCAACATACATTTCCCGTGACACATATACCAACACCGACGTTAGCTAACCGCCGGCCGCCCTTAACAGCGGAGCCGATAAAAACTTGTTCATACATTTGGGCCCTGGTTGTGTTTTACGGATGAGGAGGCGGCAGGTTGGGTGTGAAGTATGACCCCCCCCCCCCCCCTAAGAACATGGCTGCTCTAGTCCTGCCAAATCGACACAGTTTTTGGACAACAGACAGGATGATCCTGATTGAGATGAATCTGCATGCTGTAAACTCGATAATAACCATGCTAACCATAGTCATCATCATCATCATCATCATCATCAGGATCATCATCATCAGGAAGCAATAATAATAGAATGGTAGTAGTTGGTTGGTTTGTGCGTTTTTCGTCCTGGCAACGTCTATGGTCATATCAGGATGGGTTCTGATTTGTGACACTATGCACTCATGTCGACTTTATAGTGCTGCCCCACTGGGAAATCAGGCTGCTCTCACCATGGCCCGATATCCCACTCAGTCACATTATTCTGACACTGAGCTAACCAGTCCTTGTCTTATCCTATTAATGCCGAGTGCCAGGCTACAAAGGCACAAGTATAAATTTTCAAGTCATTCGTTTGACTCGGCCGGGAACCGAACTCCCGACCTCCCACATGCGAGGCCAGCGCTCTACCGATTCGGCCACCACGCCCCATACTATAATAAGAATGGTAATAAGAAAGAAAGAAATAAAATATATGTTGTTGTGATGCTTTTAATGCCGCTAGTGATGCTAATAGGTTTAATGGCAGGTTTTGTTTTTGTTTAAAGATGAATAAAAGTGTGTATTTAGTTTCAGTAATACACACTTGTTCAATCCCCCTTTGAAAAGCACCATGGCTATCGATAGATTTTGCCTCAGTGCACCTTTGAGATGGCCCCCATCACTCCGCTCTTAATTCTTGGTCAATTTGTTGCATTAACAGACTGGGTAAGTAAGTGACAAGGGACCTGTGTAGAATAGAGAGAAATGTATTTAATTACCGCGACCGGAAGTCTGACGTGAACGTTCGTGGAGGGTGGGAGGGTGGGTGGGTGTGTAATGGGGGCGCGAGTCTAGGCCACTGCCCCCGGGGTCAGACGACGGCTACAGCAGTACAGGGCGGGAAAACAGCCGGGGATACTCCTGAACCTCTGAGTCGCAATAGATAAGCGATATACATACATATAAATAATATGAAGTGGATTCAAGAAGCACGTCAACAAGTAGGCCACCTTGTATGTGTTTCTGTATGTGTTTCTGTGTGTGTGTGTGTGTGTGTGTGTGTGTGTGTGTGTGTGTGTGTGTGTGTTGTGTGTGTGTGTGTGTGTGTGTGTGTGTGTGTGTGTGTGTGTGTGTGTGTGTGTGTGTGTGTGTGTGTGTGTGTGTGTGTGTGTGTGTGTGTGTGTGTGTGTGTGTGTGTGTGTGTGTGTGTGTGTGTGTGTGTGTGTGTGTGTGTGTGTGTGTGTGTGTGTGTGTGTGTGTGTGTGTGTGTGTGTGTGTGTGTGTGTGATGTGTGTGATGTGTGTGGTGTGTGTGTGTGTGTGTTGTGCGCGTGTGTGCGTGCGTGCGTGCAGTGCGTGCGTGCGTGAGTGCGTGCGTGCGTGCGTGCGTGCGTGCGTGCGTGCGCGTGCGCTGCGTGCGTGCGTATGTGTGTTGCTCGTTGCCTGTATGTGTGTCGTGTCTGCTGTATGTGTGTCTCTAGTGGTCTCTCTCTGTCTGCCTGTATGTGTGTGTCTCTGTCTTGTCTGTGTTGTGTGTCTATGTGTGTCTCTCTCTGTCTGCCTGTATGTGTGACTCTCTCTGTCCTGTGTATGTGTGTCTCTCCTGTCTGCTGTATGTGTGTCTCTCTCTGTCTGCCTGTATGCTCTGTCTCTCTCTGTCTGCCTGTATGTGTGTCTCTCTCTGTCTGCCTGTATGTGTGTCTCTCTCTCTGCTCTCTCTGTCTGCCTGCTCTCTCTGTCTGCCTGTATGTGTGTCTCTCTCTCTGTGTATGCCTTGTCTGCCTGTATGTGTGTCTCTCTCTGTCTGCCTGTATGTGTGTCTCTCTCTGTCTGCCTGTATGTGTGTCTCTCTCTGTCTGCCTGTATGTGTGTCTCTCTCTGTCTGCCTGTATGTGTGTCTCTCTCTGTCTGCCTGTATGTGTGTCTCTCTCTGTCTGCCTGTATGTTTGTCTCTCTCTGTCTGCCTGTATGTTTGTCTCTCTCTGTCTGCATGTATGTGTGTCTCTCTCTGTCTGCATGTATGTGTGTCTCTGTCTGCCTGTATGTGTGTCTCTCTCTGTCTGCCTGTATATGTGTCCCTGCCTCTGTGTGTGTGTTGGGGGTGGGGTGGGGTGGGGGTGGGGTAATGGGGGAGGACTGCTGATGTTTTGCAAGATACTGCATAGTAATCAGAGCAGGATTTCAAGCCTATACTTCTTGCTATTCTAAGTAAGACACAAAAATGAAAGTTAAAGAAATATAGTGTGCGCATAGCTTATTTTTTATTCTATTCCCAATTCGGTGTGTGTGTGTGTGTGGGGGGGGGTCATTATGGTAGGCCTGTCTGTCTGTGCGCGCGAGTGCCAAACCTTACAGTTTCACTGAAAGGTGTACAATATTTAATGCTCCATCATCACCTTATGCCATGCAATACTGTCGTGGGGGTGATGCAAATGGGAAATATTGCACCTAGAGCGGGACTTGAACCCACATCTCTATGCATTCCGGGCCAGTGTGCTAACCATTACACCATCTAGGCTCCCTGATATTACCAGACTACCCACGCCTACCTGTCTAGGCGGCTCCTTGCCTGAGAGGTCAGTGCAGACCACTACCCTCGTCCCCCCTGGAATTGGAAGTCTTAATGCTTACAATTACATACATCCAGGCAATGCACTTACATATATATACATACACATGGTAGGTTCAGCAACTATACAGCACATAGTTTGTACAGGATCATGGTCACGGCAACCAATGTCATGGGGGTGATGAAAATGGGAAATATTGCACCTAGAGCGGGACTTGAACCCACATCTCTTTCCATTCCGGGCCAGTGTGCTAACCATTACACCACCTAGGCTCCCTGATATTACCATACTACCCACACTCACCTGTCTATGCGGCTCCTTGCCTGAGAGGTCAGTGCAGACCACTGCAATACCATTAATATAGTAATATTATATCAATCTTACGGATTATTGGGGAGAAGCGTCGGCGGAATTGATTTTGTGCACAATTGTATATCAAATAACAATATATAAGTATAACCAGAATTATTTGTAGCAGAAAATAATGTAGAGACCTATCATAGAAAAGATGTAGAAATATATCACAGATGTGTCCACACAGAGCCTCTAGGTTTGAAAAACATGTTCTAGAGCACAAAGTCGCTACCACCTCCAATATAACATCCCTTAAGATCCCCTCAGTCATAGGCTACCTCTGTATCTCCAGCTCCATCTCCCAACCTCTGTTCCCCTCTTACTGAGCGATATAATAATATGCAGGCAATCACGGCAGGGTAAAAAGGAGGGAGAGAGCTCAGAATAAATTATGTAAATTGGGAGGAAATTGGGTAAATTGAGATCTTTTCAACAATAACAATTCATCTTCCACCTACTGATCCTGCTACGCGATAACTAACACTGCACATGTCCATAAAAGAAGTCTTAACAGATCGCATGTATTCAGGCAGGTTTTAAGGGCAAAGTTATTATGGATCGTCATAGATTAGCTATTTTGGGACTGGGCGTGGTAGCCAAATGGGTAAGAGCGCTGGTATCCCATGTGGAAGGTTGACAACTTGAATGCCGGCCGAGTCAAACCAATGACTAAAGGCCCTGTCACACTACAACGTTTCTCACCGGTGTGCCGGCAACGCGCAAAATATTTGCAACCCATCGACACACATCCAACTCTTCGGCGTTTTGGGAGAAAGTTTGACGGGGCACAGCGTGTTAGTAGCGTGCTATGAGCGCGCGGCCAATGCGGTTCGACGTGCGGCGGAACAAAGTGTCAACGTCCCGCCAGCGGGTTCCCAGCGTGCCATCGGCGCGCCGACGGCGTGGGGGTAGCGCATCATTAACGGGTGCCATTATATACTCAAAGCCAAAATGCTGACGAAAGGTTCGCAGAACACCGGGTAACGTTAGGCGCATGGCAGACGCGCCATCAACACGTCCAATGCATCGAGAAACGCTGGAGCAACGCCAATAGCGCGCCCACTACCCATCGATGGGACGTTGCCGACGGAACGGTCAAATTTTGGCCCAAAAAATGCCAACGTTAACCGACGTTGATCAACGTTATGCCAGCGTTCTGCCAGCGCGCCGCCAACGGGTATCGACGTGTTGGTAACGCGTCTGTAACGCCCCCTCCAACGCGTCGAAAGCTTTGTGCTCGCACAAAACGATCGGTGCGACCCGACGGCCGCCGACGTGTCGATTCACACGTTGTTATAACTCAATGTGTACCGACGCGCCAGTAATGTGTACCGACGTTTCGACCAAAAAGGCAACACGTCGACGCCCGTTGGTGGGAAACGTCATAGTGTGACAGGGCCTATACAAAACAAAATTGATACTTGTTCCTACCTAAGCTGGTGGTCGGCATTAATAGGAATGGGTAAAGACTGGTTAGCTTAGTATCAGGATAATGTGACTGGGTGAGATATTGGGTCATGGTGTTGGTGGCTTGAGTTCCCAGTCAGGCCAATCTGTAAAGTCACCATGAGTGTACTTTTTCAAACCAATGACATAACAAATTGATACTTTCCTGGCGCTTGATATTAGTAGTATCATGGGCGGTGATGCAAATGGGAACCATTGCACCTAGATCAGGGTTTGAACCCAGACTTCTTGCATTTCTATCCACACCTATCTGTATGTGCGTTTCCTTGCCTGAGAGGTCAGTGCAGACTACTACAGTAGGATAATACTACAGTAGGACACTACTACAGTAGGATATATCAAGGAGCAGTAGAGCGAAGAAGACTAATTGTCCATAATTGAAATTTCCCCTGATTAATCAACGAATGTAACGGATGGTGGGTGGGTGAAAATAAGTGTGTGTGTGTGGGTGTTGATAGATTGGCGTCATAGAGTGCGAACATATATCGTCACAGGGCGTTGTCAGTGTGCCGGAGACAATGCACTCATCCGCGATCTGAGTGTTGAATGAACGCTGTCCGCTGACCTCTGACCTTGGATTGGTGCCATCGGAGGTGGGTGGCTGTGGAGGAGGGGGGGGGGGGGCACTACTACAAACGACTAAACGGAACCGGGCCCCGGCGGCTGGGCAGGGGGTTTCTGACCCTGCACACTCAGGCCGCGTTATGGTTAATATGTGTGCACATCATAAGGTGGGGGTGGGGGCGAGGGTGACGGGGTGGGCGGAGGCAAGATGCTTGTCAGTTGTTTGTTTGTTTGTTTATAATATTATTTATAATTGGAAGTGTGACACTTACAATTCGTGTAGCGAGGGACAGTCACTTCCCAAGGAGAAAGGTCACATGCACTGGTAGGTGTAGGTATGATGATTACATCATGGAGCCTAGATAGTCTAATGGTTAGGATGCTGGCCCCGGAAATGGCAGAAGTGTCGGTTCGAGTCCCGACTAGATAGGTGTGATGTTTCACATCATTTGCACCCCCCCCCCCTCTCACGACACCTTTACGGCCGGAGGGTGTCAGAGGGGGGTCAGGGGGTCAGGGGGGTCAGCATTGTGAGCAGTGTTTTCACAGGTTGATTGTTTCTTTTAGCAGGTAAGTTATAGTTAACGTTGGCCTTCAATGCACAATTCTGGCGATGTGACAATGTAATTGTATACGCACTGTAATTGTAAAGGTTAGTTGGTGTTATTTTACGTCCTTGCAACATCTAAGGTAATTTCAGAAAGAGTTAGGCATGTGCCATTCTGGCCATAATAGAGTCGCAACAATGATTTCCGGTATTTTTCAGGCGATTCCCTAACAATGCTAATCCTATGGGAGAAAATCCGCGTTTTCGCGGAAATTCGCCGTTGGATTAATAATCTTTATTTCCGCGGGTTTTTTTGCCGAATATTATGGACATGGGCACATCCATAAGCACAGCACCCCTTAGTGGCGTCCCCTCGTGACAGACTAATTCCCTAACTTGCTGCGTCTGTGTTGATTGAGATTGCAATCTGTTGGGTACACAGTTGTTTGTTCATCATTGTGACCCATTACACCGGAAGTCAGGTCATCAGTCACGGCAACCCACCACTCACAGCAGCAGATGTATTCAAAGCTTTAAAGCCGCGCACAATCCGATGAAAGCATAGCATTTTTTTAGAAGCCAAATCTAGCTGACCTAAATTTGATCCTCCATATCAAACTTAGATCTTGGTGGACTCATTGAAGTTGCATAGTCCGATTTTATTATAATTATATTTTTATTGAGGGCAAAAGAAAGCTAATACATGGAATTGTAGAGTATCAAGGTCACTTATGCAACTTACCCTACAATCCAGCCCATATGGTGCTTAACTACTTACATCTCAAATTAAGTAATTTGTGAATTTTATGGGGGATGAGATGGGTGATATGAGGCAAGAGAAAAAGAAAGAAAAAATTAAAACAGTTTTGAGTTTCTGTCCCTTTGCTGAGATAAATATATCAGACTGGTCATTATAGTCTTGTTTACCTCAGTTTGAAGTAACTTTTGGTTGGTCGCAAAGTGGTTACAAAGTGGTCCTCAGTAGTCGCCGAGTTTGCGACCGTTTTGGTTGCAAGGAAGTTGCAGCTACTGCACTAAAATCCTTGCGACCAAATTGGTCATGAAGAGGTCCGCGGCCATTGCTTTGCTCACCAGGAGGTCGCCGGTGACTGTGGGTTCTTTGGTCCAGAGTGATCGCAAGCAGTCGCAAGCCGTGGTGTGACTGGGGCTGTACCAGCCAATGGCGGTTGTGGAATGAATTGGATGTGACTTGTGAGTGTGTCTGTCATGCGGGATGCTGTGCAAATATTCACAGTGAGGGGGGTGGGGGTGGGGGTGGGCCGGACACGTCATGGCCCGTCACCGTCACGTCAAGGAGACGGTGCGTGACGTATATTGTCTGAAGGTTAATTAATCGGCTTCAATTAGCCATCAGCCAAAACGAGGATAATTGATCGGAATGCGCCGGCACACTAAGTGCTTGCCTGCCCAGTGTTCGTCTAACTAACTGTTCAACGACCATTATTTGACAAATGTTACAGTTGTATAGTCCGATGGTTTTGAGTTTCTGTCAGGTTTTTACTGTGATAAATATATTAGGTTGACCGCTATAAGTTACCTTATGTTAGTTTGAAGTAACTTTGATTTAAAGCTGCATAGTCCGATGAAATATCAAATTTTCAAAACCAAATCAATTATCTAGATTTGATTTTACATATCTAATTTAGATACTGATGCAGTTATTAAGCATTTGTTAGAAGGCAATACTGAGCCAATTTAACAGAACCTGTTACTGCAGATGTCTATGGTGTCAGAGTTTTGGCAAGCTTGCCAAAACTAATTTTCCATGTTTGCACTCAAAATATCTAAAAGGTTTACCATTTAAAATAAAAGTAACTGAACTAATGTAAAGTAGATACTAGTGATTGATCTAATATATTTATCTCAGAAAAAATACAGAAATTCAAAACCATCGGACTATGCAACTTTAAGATGAGTAACTTGGGAAATATGAAGTGTACCCATGCTAAATAATGTTTGTCTCTGCTGTACTGTGCTGTGATGTGATGTGCTACACTATACTGTACTTTACCTTACTTACCTTTTATTTACTCTACTTTATTTTATTTTACTACACTTTGGAGTCACGATTTGTTTTAAACTTATGAGATAGTTGAAGTAAAAATATGTAAAATTATGTTGGTACACACACAAAATGTTGGACATTATATTTATAGGCTTATACAACTTTCAGCAGTAACAAGTCGAGGTGAAGTGACTTAATAATATATCACGTTAGCCATTATATTAAACTTTACTTCAGACTATTAAGAGTAACTGACTCAAAAGTAATAATTTTGGAGATAGTTGAAGTGAAAACATGCAAGATAATATTGGTGTGTACACCGACATGCTAGACATGCTAGGTTTATATGACATCCAGCTCTGACAAATTCTCGTAAATTGACTTAATATTGCTTCTATACAAAGATAGATTCCAAGAAATGTGCTAGTATCTTAAGCCCCGGTCATACTACGGCTTGAAACCACTTTGTGACCAAAAGACCGACTGTTTGGTGGCAAGTCGCAAGCACTGAAAGTGGTCAATGACAGGTCGCAAACACTGAATGTGGTCGGCAACTAGTCGCAAGCACTGAAAGTGGTCGGCGACTAGTCGTAAGTGCTGAAAGTGGTCAGTGACTAGTCGCAAGCACTGAAAGTGGTGAGCGACAGGTTGCAAGGCTGAAAGTTGTCAGGGATCTCCTTGCGACCATTTTAGTCATGCAGAGGGTTTTGGTCCAGCGCCTGCAACCTCCTTGTGACCAAAAATGGTCACCTGGAAGTTGCTGACCAATCGCTGAACATTGTTTTTCCTGCTTTTTTTGTTGCTTTGCTTGCAAGGAGGTCACTGGCTTTTGGTCGCAAAGTAGTCGCAAGCCATAGTGTGACTGAGGCCTAAGTTAAATATGGGGGATCAAATGTAGACACGTGCTTGATTTTGAAAATAAAGCTTTCATCGGATTATCCAACTTTAATATTATTAACACTGGTCATGCACAGAAAGGATGAAGAAAATGGTCTAGGCAGGGAATTCTATCATTGTATTTCTAAAGTCGAATTTGATTGAAGTGATGCTTTAAAGAAACTGTATGGGGTTTGGAGTGTTTAAAAAGTGTCGAGCGGGACGTAGCTCAGGCAGTAGAGTGTCCACCTGTGAATGTGTCGGTCATCCTATCGATCCTGCTCAGTGGACCCATTTGCAGTTTGAGCTATTTTCCGTTCCAAATAGTGGTCCACAACTGGTTCATCAAAGGCTGTGGCATGTCCTATCCTGTGTGGGGGAAAGTGCATATAAAAGACCCCCTGATGCTTATTGGAAAGAGTAACCTATGTGGCGGCAGCGGGATTCCTCTAAAGAAATATGTCAGAATGACCATATGTTTGACATCCAATAGCCAATGATATAATAAAAATATCAATGCTCTCTAGCAGTGTCGTTAAATAAAACAGGCTTTACTATTTTTTTCAAGTGTGGAAATGCTCGACGATTCTTTAGTAGGGTTCTCCCCGCGCCATCCCCGTGGTCGGCGACTCTGAAAACAAGCCATCCAGTGTAAACTCCACACACTGGGCTTGTTTCGGTTCATATTTAGTCAAATAGCACACTCCACGTGCAGGTGTGCGTGAGTGTAAGCAAGCGTACACCATGTCTTGGTTCAGTTCAACAAGACAGTTCATGAATTACTTCGTAAAAAGTCGCAATCACAAGCTAGCCCTAATAAAAATGATAAATTAATAGTTTTTTGTTATAGAAGAATTATTAAAAAAGGGTGTTTCTGGTTGTAGGAAAGTGGTTTCTTTGGTGGGTGATTTCAAATAGCACATGACAGTGGTTGCAGGAGCCAACTCTACTGATGCTGATTCATTCCTCCAGTAACCCCCCCCCCCCCCCCTCCCCCTCCCTCGCCGCCAATGCACGATGACTACTGCTGATGGAGATGAGAGTACCATTGCCAGTGACACCGCTGTGACTCGATAAGGGGGCATTGTTGAGTGGAGAATTTGAGAAGCCAGGTAAATATTGATATGCAATAACTGAGTAAATGGGTGTGTGGGTGGGCAAATAATAAAACCACACATTGAAAATGCCTGACGCACACTCAGCTTCTCTAATTGTCAGATAGGCGGCGCCAGTCAAGATGTTGACTCCTCTACCACTAACGTAAAGCTTCATAATCTCAGTTTTGAGTTTCTGTCATTTTCTTACATAAACATAATACTATTTGTTATTATCTACCTTACGTTAGTTTGAAATAACTTTGATTTTAAAATGACTAATTTGGGAGGTATTTGATGTGTAACAAACATGCCAAATTAATTTTGGCGCGCTCATCAAAACTCGGACAGCAGTGACAGGTTCTTATTAAATTGTCCTAGCATCCACTTCTATGTAGCAAAAATCCGTCCTGATATGACCTTAGATGTTGCTAGGACGTAAAACAACAACACACAAACATGTAGTAACAAATGCTTAATAGGTGCACCAGTATCTAAGTTAGATATGTCGATTCAAATCTAGGTCAGTGTTTCGTTTTTTAAAAGAAAAATTGATGCTTTTATCAGACTTTGTAACATTCAGCGATGAACGATCTCTGCGATTTCGAGGATTTTCGCGATTTTGTATATTTACCGATTAACCTTAAACGAAATGCTGTGGAATCAGGATGTATATGACAATGGTTGATTAGTTTGAATCCCATTCTTACATGACCTTAAATGTTACTATAATATAAAACCTAAACAAGAACAAGTTAGGTATGGGCGATAAAATAGGATAGTTGAAACCTGACTTCCGACATTTGTCCATGATTCCCTGACAATGCGATAATCGTATGTGGGGGGGGGGGGGATCCATTCTTGCGGAAATTCGCATTTGTTTTGACTAATCTTCTGCGTTTTTTTGCGGGAGACCACTTTCATCCGTGAATATTAAACCAACTCTCCCCAACCTGACTCACTTAATCAACTCGGGTCACGCGAGCCACTTTTTGGCGGATGCGCAAATCCTACAGACTCGGGTTGAATAATCGAATATACTTCTCCACGCTCGGGGTGGTAAAAATGGTGGCTTAAATCAAATTTTTTTAATAACCGATATAACTACAGCAAAATAGGATTTAAATTGTTTTATGATGGCATAGTTTAGTGATATTTCCATTTCATTAATCTATGTTATTACCCCAAAAAAACATGTATGACTGGTACCGGTGGCTGTTATCCTGCAGGATGGTACTACTGCCAGTGCAAATGTGACGTCATCGCTCCTAGCCACCCCAGCCAAGAGGTGGGTTACTCGGGTCAGGTCGTTTTGCACACGACACATCTATTTGTCGACTCCACTCGCAGTGTTCTATTTGAAATTCTGACGACTCGGGTGACCCGCATCGCCCACGTCATGTTAATCGATTACGGCCCGTCATTCTCAGAAAGGATTGATCAAATGAGTGACCTAAGAGTAAGAGTAGGCGGCCTAGAATATGCTTTCTGTGTTATAATATGTATGACTAACATGGGGGACTAACCACTCCACACTCCCCTCCCCACTCACTGCCACCATCCATAAAGCCCAGTCCCCCACGCCTCGTTGTTATACCACGGGCAGACTCGACCCGGATTTCCGGGATTGCTTCACTTGAATGAAGTGTGAAGGTGCCTGTTAAGATGGATGCGTGGCATTGTGGGTATGTGAGCTATGTGAGCTATGTGAGTTATGTGAGGGACGCCTGCGTTCAACAGTGGTGCGTGTTGGTTGGCTTGGTTGGTTGTTGGAGTTTTACATCCTGGCAACATCTAAGGTCATATCACAGCGAACATTTTGTTCGGTGTCGTGTCGCGAGCTATGTAGATTGCTAATCAATTTCCAAATTGATTAGCCATTGTTGCTAGTTAAAATTTCAAAACAAAATGCTCCCTGTGTGTATACGTTACACAGGGAACATTTTGTTCGGTATCGTGTTACAAATCGCGATACAAGTTATGTAGATCGCTAATCAATTTCAAAATTGATTAGCAATTGTTGCTAATCAAAATTTTCAAAACAAAATGCTCCTTGTATCAGGATGGATACCGACTTGTGACAGCGCACACTCATGGCGACTTTATCGTGTTGCCACACTGTGAAATCAGGCCGCCGTCACCATATCCAAATATCCCACTCAGTAACCGTATCCTGACACTTCAGCTAACCAGTCCTTGTCCTATCCCCTTAATGCTGAGCGCCAGCCTACTAAGCAAAAAGTATCAATTTTTAAGTTGTTGGTTTGTCTCGACCTGGAATAGAACTCCCGACCTTCCACCCGTGAGGCCCGCGCTCTACAGATTAGGCCACCACGCCCGGTGTGTTGGTTGGCTGGTGGCACTTGGCAGAGGGCATGACTTCAGACATGTGGGGACCAGACGCTGTGGCCGAATCGGTAGAGCACAGACAGGCCTCCTTTGCTGGAAATCGGTAGTTCGATTGGCGGTCGAGTCAAACCAATGACGTACAAAATTGATACTGGTCGTTGGTCGCTTCCTGGCTTGGTGCTCTGCATTAATAGGATAGTGCAAGGATGCGTTAGCTCAGTATCAGGATAATATGACTGAGTGGGATATTTGTTCATGGTGCTGGTGGCCTGATTTCCCATGGGGGCAACACTATAAAGGCACCATGGGTGCGCACTGTCGCAAGTCGGTACCCGTCCTGATGTGAGCTTAGATGTTGCCAAGAAGTAAAACTCCAACAAACATCCAACCAATCATGTGGGTTGGGTTGGTTGTTGGCACTTGGCTGAAGGCATGTCTTCAGTAGTGTGTGATGACTTGGCTGTTGGCACTTGACAGAGGGCATGACTTCAGCAGTATGTTGGCTTAGCTGATGGGACTTGATCTGCGATATGTTTGGTTGGGTAGGAAGAGCATTCATTGTCTGACTGACCGGGTGTTCTGTATAGATAGATTGGTTGTATTCTAACAGTGTTGGATAAGAAATCCAGTGTTGGCCAATGTGGGATGTGGCCTCAGCGAAGAACTGTGACCTTACAGTGCTGCCCTACTGGGAGACCAGGCTGGTGAAACCATGACCTGATTTCCCACTCAGTCACATTATCCTGCTACTGAGCTAACCAGTCCTTTCCCTATTCTAGTAATGCTGAATGCCAGGCTAGGTAGCAGCAAGTATCAATTTTGTAAGTCATTGCATTGACTCGGTCTGAGTTTGAACTCATCTTTCCGTATGGGAAGCCTGCGCTCTTACCGAGTTAGCTACTGCACCCAATTGCACTGCACTACACTACTGCAATGCACTGTACTGCATTACACTACACTGTACTGCACTACACTGTACTGTACTTCACTGTACTGCACTGCACTACACTACACTGTACTCTACTGCACCACAATGTACTGCATTGCACTGTACTGCACTTACATTGCGCTGCACCCGTGCGTGATAAGTTGAAACAACTGACAGGGCTGTGCCCTCTGCTGCTGCACTTTGACCTCTTCCGAGCTTAGGTCGCCCAAAGCCTAAAGCCCATACCCATCTACACCCGACTACTAGTACTTACGCCTCCCACCCTCTCCCCGCTCCCCACTCACCGCTCCCCAGCCCTGATGCGCCCCCACCCACGCCCGCCCAGGTGGCCCGGCCCGTCTGATCCCACCCCGATACGCCGGTGTAGGTCACTGTCTACTCTAGACTGTACAGGGCACAGCCTGCCAGTACTTTACTAGTACTAGTACGGACTAGGCCTTTTCAACTTTTTATTAGACTGGTGTGCTCAGTGTCAGGATAATGTGACTGAGTGGTAATCCAGGTCATGGCGCTGGCGGCCTGGTTTCCCAGTGGGACATCACTATAAGGTTGCCATGAGTGCGCACTGTCACAAGTCGGTACCCGTCCTGATATGACCTTAGATGTTGCTAGGACGTAAAACAACTACAAACAAACACACTTTTTATTATGTGGACTGTGTTAATATATATAAATACACTGTTGTTTCAGGGCAATTAAAATACCCGCATTGCGTCGGTCGAAATTGGGGCTACTCAATACTGGGTTATTTTTTATGTGGGTGGTTGGCAGGAGAGTGCTTGTTAGAAGTGGGGGTGGGAGTGGGGGTAGGGGTGGATGAGTTAATGTGTGCAGCCTTGGAACAGTGGGCGAGGCAGATACAGGGACAGAAACATAGCGAGAGACAGGCAAAGAGACAGGCAAAGAGACAAGACTGAGAGACGGAGTGGTATGGTGCAGGCCCGGAGCAGCTACTAGGACGAAGTTGTTATGGGTGATGGGGAGAGGGTTTTGAGGGAGAGTGGTGTGTGATGAAACTGGTGCAGCTACTGGGAGCAAATTGAGAGAGATGGGGAGAGTGGTGTGCAGAGGGAGATGGGAGAGGGGTGTGCAGAGGGAGAGGGGAGAGTGGTGTGCAGAGGGAAATTGGAGAGAGGTGTGCAGAGGGAGATGGGGAGGGGAGAGTCGTGTACAGAGGGAAATGGGAGAGTGGTGTGCAGAGGGAGATGGGAGAGTGGTGTGCAGAGGAAAATGGGAGAGTGGTGTGCAGAGGGAGATGGGGAGAGTGGTGTGCAGAGTGAGATGGGAGAGTGGTGTGCAGAGGGAGATGGGAGAGTGGTGTGCAGAGGGAGATGGGAGAGTGGTATACAGAGGGAGATGGGAGAGTGGTGTGTAGAGGGAGATGGGAGAGTGGTATACAGAGGGAAATGGGAGAGTGGTGTGCAGAGGAAAATGGGAGAGTGGTGTGCAGAGGGAGATGGGGAGAGTGGTGTGCAGAGGGAGAGTGGTGTGCAGAGGGAGATGGGAGAGTGGTGTGCAGAGGGAGATGGGAGAGTGGTGTGCAGAGGGAGATGGGGAGAGTGGTGTGCAGAGGGAGATGGGAGGGGGAGAGTGGTCCGATGCGAGGTTGGTGCAGCTAATGGGAGCAAGTTGTTGAGGGAGATCGAGTACGAATGTGATGGGTGTGTGAAGCTGTTGGTTAAAAACTGTAGCATTGGGATAAGTGTGTGTGTGTGTGTGTGTCTGGGTGTGTGTGTGTCTGGGTGTGTGTGCGTGTGTCTGAGTGTGTGTGCGTGTGTCTGGGTGGAGGGCGCAGGTACAGCCTCCTGTGGCTGAGAGAGACCGGGTGAGGGGTGAGTCGGTAGGGTACAGGAATAGCCTCACACATGGACTCTTTTCTGTGCTATGTAGACATGCTCCGTAGACGAACGCCCCCCCCCCCCCCATCTCCCCATCCCTCTCTCCCTCCTCCTTCCCTCCTTCCCATACCGGGCACGGTGGCCTAATCGGTAGAGCGCGGGCCTCGCGTGCGAGAGGTCGGGAGTTCGGTTCCCGGTCAAGTTAAACTGATGACTTATAAAATTGATACTTGTTGCTTTCGAGCCTGACACTCGGCATTAATACGATAGGGTATGAACTGGTTGGCTCAGTGTCAGGATAATGTGATTGAGTGGGATATCGGGTCATGGTGCCAGCAAGCGGCCTGATTTCCCAGTGGGACAGCACTATAAAGTCACCATGCATGTGCAGTCACAAGTCGGTATCTGTCCTGATATGACCTTAGATGTTGCCAGGACATAAAACTCCACCGACCAATCTTCCTTTCCCCTCCTCACATACACAGGCGGAAAGTCGGCCCACATTGAGCACTGTTTGACAATTTATTCGGCAACAATGCATTGCGTTTACAATAAATAAAGTGGCGGAATAAATCTGGGGTGTTATTTATGGCTTGTCATGCGCATATTTGCCTCGGCGCTCATCTAATATATGCAGTGGGTGCAGTTTTTGTTGGTCCTCTATGGAGAGGTTCAGAGCGAGGGAAGGGCCGGCGACTACATTGACATTCCGTGTGTGGCTGTTTAAGGGGCTGTCACACAACGACGTATAGCCTTAGCGTATGCCGACGTATGTGATTTTCGACCAACACGTCGGCGAACGTTGTCATACGGTACATATGTCAGGTATGTTCTGGATACATCATCTTATGTCGCCATGCGTCGCGGTTCCGGAAAAATTTGTGCATGCTCAAAATTTCCAATGTGTTGCTCGTACGCTGCGTGTACGTTCAGGATATGTCAGCGTACGTTGGGAGTATGTTAGGGATACGTTGGAATACGTTGCTGCATGTTAGCCATACGTTCAGCCGGTGGGAATGTGCAGTCCGCATACAGTCCACGTACTGCCAACGGATGCATAGCATACTCCTAACGTACTTCGAATGTATGCCTGCCATATCTCCAGCATACTTAACGTATACGCCATAATTCTAGCGATGGAGTAACGTTGATCAGTGTACCGTGAGCATTTTGCAAATGTTTTGCGAGGCACATGAACGCTCTCATACGCTAGCAATATAG